>JBBKCR010000101.1:35729913-35743633 GCA_037577295.1 Ladigesia roloffi
AAAAGAAAAGGAATACAGAGAAAATAAGTGTAACTAGTAAAAATAAACAACCTGTACAAATAAGGGTATAATAAAAAATATTACGAAGATATAGAAATATAGGGGAGGAAAATATATATATAACCATGTGTGTGTGTTTTAGCCTCCGATGGCGGATGAGCGCCGGGGTTCTCGGCCACGATCGATGGTGAGGTCCTTCACCATGCCCTCCTCTCAGAGGCCGCTGTCTGTTGCCTCCGTCACCTCCATATCATCAGACACCTCTCCCTCCAGACCAGGATCAGATGGGTACGGCGTGCACACCCTCATGCTCTTTCATACACGTGTGCATTTCATTTCACACCTTACTGCTCAGATCAAGATCAGGCAGGTAAACACAGTACACACCCAAACAAACTCGGGTGAATATAGAGGAGAAAACTCTCTTCTTATTATCATAGAAGCGCTCAACCCTGAACTGTATCTAAAAATGGTAAGCTTGCTTCTATTTGTATTAAAAAATATATCATACTAATCACACACACCCAAAAAATCTACGTAACTTTTACAGACTGAATTCAAATCTTTGATGAAATCACATTTTAAACAATATCATACTGAGTAATATATTTTTGAGCACTATTTCACCTGTTGTTTTGAAAATGGCAGCATATTGTTGCATTAGCGAGCTCTTGCTAGTGTGGAGTTCTATTGATGTTCTCTTTGAATGACACACAGTACCTGCATGCTCATAGCGTACAGACAGAAGAAACAGACGGTTGCATGTACTGGAGTGAATATGCATATCTACATACTTTATATATTAAAACTGAATACCTGGTAATAGCAGAAGCACTCTGGAATTCAGAAGCTATGAAGTACTTTATTTTCGGAACTTCTCAACTCAGCTGTACCACACTTGCATCCGTTAGCATCATTAAAAACTGCCTGAAACATCTAATATTTTAATCACAAATGCCTAAAATCATTTATACTCTGCAAGATCGTCCAGATGAATGTATTCTATTGATTCCCACATTGTAATGTAATGCTTCTAAGACATTCTCAGTTCTCGCCACCCACTGTGTGTCTGAATAGTTAATGTCATCATGCTGCTCGTATAAATACACTGCCATGCCTAATTATGAATTGAATGAAAGCTGTGGATGAACAAAGATGTGTTTTAAAAGAGGTCAATCAGAAAGGGAAAATCTATTGACCTAATCAGTCTAGTTTTGATTGTGTGTGTGTGTGTGTGTCTGTGTGAGTGTGTGTGTGTGTGTGTGTGTGAGAGAGAGGGGGAATAAGCAAAAAAAGCTCAGTGGTATTGTGCATTTTATTTTTGTGTTTCCACAGCATGATTAAGGAATGTGTGTGTGCCTGATTAGTGTGTGTTTGCGTGTGTGTCTGACATATTGAGAGGTTGATGCCAGTCCTGCGTAGCGGGCACCGTGATGCCAGCCTGAAGGATTAATTAGCACGCGGTTGGAGAGTGTGATCCCATCAGCGATGCCCTCCACTGGTATTTAATTGCAAAGGGCATCGCACCACATGCTCTTTCATTTGATCAGTTAATCCGTCTGGTTGAAGCGGTCTGCTTCGCTCGAACCGGCGCCAGCGCAGAGAAACGCCAATTATGAAAGGCAGCGTTGGGTGTCGAAGATTTAGACTTGCTTTTGTGTACCAAGTCTTAATAAAGTAGAGCAAGTCACTTTGAGAATGATGGTCCTGTTTGATGCCAGATGATCTGTCACTTATTTATCTGCCGCTCAAATTTGATGGAGATTTGACCACTTCAAAGGGATGCTTCAGACTTTTTAAGATTGCTTCAGAAACCATGCAAGTTTTATTTCAAAGACTGTGTGTTCTTTTATCCTTGCGACTCTGTGGAAATAACACAGCAATATCAGTCAGCAAGTTCATTTTAGAGTAGATAGCTCCTCGTGTGTAGTTATTACAAAGGACCAATGAATATTTCACTCTGCTTTGAAAGCCCGGCCTGCCTAAAGCCAGCCTTTCGTTAGCTTGCATTTCTGAAAATACATGCAGGAATTATAAATATCGTCTTGCAGAGTTTTTTTTTATTATTGCATGTGCAGTATTTATTCCATATTTCTAGAAATGAGTGTTGATAAGGGCAGTTTGTGAGATGAAGTCTGTTGACTTACATTCTTTCTTTCAATGTGTGCAGCCAATCAGACACATCCGATATGTTTCTAGTGAAAATATACAGGAAACATTCCCCATACAGCGAGGGTGGACTGTCAAAACTGTAAATTACCATGAAATATATCTGAGAACTAAAATGTGATAAGTTCCTTAGTTTAAAATTACCTTTTTATTAGTAGGATTTGCCCTCCAAAGGAATATTTTATGATCAGAGAAGCATAAATATTAAGTTTTATATTCCTACTACTGCCGTTCCTCTCGGGCCCTGACCAAATGTCAGAGGCTCATTTCCGTTTGCTCTTCATTTTACATATGAGATAGTGTGATATTGAAGCTTGCTCTCACATTCATTTTTTTTTTCTTCCCTCCTTTCCTCCCACACATTTTCCTCCGCTTCTTCTTCTTTCTATTTTTCTCCATTTTCATTTCTTCTTCCTTTATTTTCTTCCTTTTTGTTTTGATTCCATGTATTATTCTTCTCTTTTCTCTATACTGTCCACCTTTAAATTTATTTCACGCTTTCTTACTCCCCTTGCTTCCTCTTTACTCCACCTTTCACCTTTCATCCTCGCTCTGTCTTCTCTCTCCATTCTCTTCTGTCCTTGGATAGCTTTGCCCTGGAACCGCTCTTGCCAAAGAAGCAGCACTTCAAGTCTCAGGACAAGCTAGACCGGGATGAGCCCGAGAAGGACAAGAAAGAGAAAAAGAAAGAAAAAAGAAACAGCAAACATCAAGACATTTTTGACAAGGAGCTGAAGACAACTGACATACCCATGCAGCCCACTGAGGCGGTTATCCTGTCAGAGACGGTGAGAAAACACACACAGACGTGCACACACTCATCCAGCATCATTTGTTCTGACACACCTACTTTTCTTTTTCTTTTTTTTTTAATTTTCAGTCTATAAATCTGAAATTAACGAATTAACAAACGAGCCTGTTCGCTAATGCATCTATTTGCACAACTTAATGTGGCCAACGTTGTGCAAAATACACACGGAGGGAAGCCCATTATACCTGCAAAATAATCAGTTAAAAGCATCTGGTAACCTTGCAGGGTAATGTGTCCCCTGGAAAAAAATGCTACAATAAAGTGGAATAAACAGTGATATGGTCCTGGCTTTTTAGAGAGCAGCCTGAAAATTACCTCTTTAAATATCAATATGATTTTTTTTCCCTTACCCAACAATGTCTTCTTGTGCTATTAATTTTGTCAGATAGTTCTCCGTAATTGCATAGCCCATAAATGTCTTACTGAAAGTTTTATGCTTTAACACAGTCAGTCTGTGCCACTAGGTACATTTTTTTCTCTGTTGTACTCAATCCATCACAAAACTCTTGAAACTCCATGTTCTTTTTTTAAGCACATTTCTGCCCCTTTTCAAGTCAAGTCAAGTCAAGTCAACTTTTATTGTCAATTTTGCCATATGTACCAGACATACAGAGAATTTAAATTACGTTACTCTCAGACCCTAGGTGCATACACGTAACATTAACAGGTACAAATGTAAAAAAATGCAATAAATAATACAATTATACATATGTGTATGAATACTGTGCAAAAAGAGCATGATTGTGGTAAAGTGTGCAAAAACAGGATGATTTTGGTAAAATGTGCAAAAAGAGCATGATTGTGGTACAGTGACAAGGTTAAACAGACAGAAATCTTTTCATACCACATGTCTGTTACCAACCCCATTATTATTTCCCTCAACTCAAGGAAAACTCAGCAAGATAACACAAAAAGAGCTTGTTTTTCTGCCCCATAGTGTTCTTCTGCCTAATAGCCATAAGAGCTTAGCAGTGCTGCCAGTGTCAACCTTCATTTCCTGCAAGTAGCAATACAGTGGCTCTCTTTGTTGACCATTATCTTTTATTGCATCTGCTGGAGCTTCATATTAAATATGATTCCTCATGTTCCCTGTAAGTGCCCAGACAAAGCAGGGATCATCTCTGGGATGATTGGGAGAAATACTGACTTTTTTGTTAGTTTATTCGATAAATGTTCGCACTGAAGTGAATTTAATATCAGTCAGCAGTGAGGGCTTTTGTGTTATTTATTCTCACATGGACACAACTAATAAAGCTCTTGCATCTCTGCCAGGAAAATTATACCAGATCATATTATGGAAAAGATATGTGTTGCATTTTCAGGACAGCAGTGTTTCTATTTCTAACACTTTTCTACTGATCCTTTCTCTTTACCCTTTGTGTTTACAGATTAGCCCGCTGCGCCCCCAGAGGCCGAAGAGTCAGGTGATAAACATAGTGGGAGACAAGAGGCTCTCCGTGTCCCCGGGTCCTCCTGTCCCCCAAACTGCTTCATCTGCTCCTCCCATCACTCCCAGGGTCAAGCTGCAGTTCAGCATGCTCTCTTCCTCCAGTATGTAACACAATCCTTTTTTGTTGTTTTTGTGTGTTTGCTTTCCAATATCCTACCTATCCCAGTGATTATGTAACTATGGTCAGTAGGACATCGTGTAGCATGACACTACTTCCTCTTTAGGATAGTAGTTAGTATATCTATCTTCCCACAAGTAGCAGTGCAGTATCTCTCTCTTTGTTTACCATTATGTTTAATTGCATTTGCTTGAGCTTAATTTTACATGACCCGTCTTGTTATTCAATCTCAATTTTTGCAACAGCCACTCCAGCAAGAGTGACATTTCAGTTGGTTTGATGAACATCACATGCCATTCATATGTTTATATTTAATTTTTCTTTCTTCTACTTATTCACTTATTTATGTATAAACTAAGTCAGAATCCACATCAAAGCACCAGACCCATTTAACATTCATGGCAGGCGCATTTGCATTTGCAGTGGATTTTATTTGGAGCTTTACCAGCTCGTTGAGTATTGTGTGGTTCGAAACATAATAGAATATTCCTTAAAGCTGGTTGTTGTTGTCCTCCAACCCCCACCCCCCACCCCCCTTTCCTCTGAAAAGCGCTATCTGGGCACGCTCAGTAGAAGCACAACCCTCAGTCTCAGGATCTAGAGGTTGCTTTATGTGTCATCATCTTTGCTGCAAGATTTCAGCAGGGCTGAGCCAGATCAGAGGGTATCCACTGTTCTCTGCAGAGTTTAGACCATTCTTCACCCTGTTTCTCTTGTGTCACTTGCAGATCTAGAGCTGAATGGAATGGGCTATGGAGATAAGGAGAGTCCTCCTCCTCTACCAATCAAAAGCAGTATGGGTGACTATGGAAACCTGATGGACAACCCAGAGCTGGCCAGCCCAACCACACCACCTCCGCCTCCTCCACACCACCGGGTAACGCACAATAACATCCATAACAGCTTGTTTTTGGTTCACTCACATGAGCATATAGACACAGCTTGTCTCAAGCATAAAAGCTAATCAAATCTGCACACTTTTCCTGTATCTGTACAAAAACTTGACATTTCTGTCCATGTTGGCTGAAAGACCAGATACAATCTCAAAATAAAACACATATAATAGCCGAACATGTCATTACATAACAGCGTGTAATGCAGAAACAGTATATTTATGTGTTAGCCCCAATAAAATAATGCTGAAACCTCGTAGCATCGTAATTCAACTCTGCCCATTATGTGAGTGTCTACATAGCAATGTTAAATCTAATATTGACATTTCATACCAGCTCTCACTTCAGCAGATCTGAAAAAGCAGTGATGCCCGAGGTCTCTGCAATTGGCAGCACTGCAGGACAAGGAGCCGTCACAGTTTTAGGCGGGGTTTTGGTTGTTGAATTTGTCTTAGAAAGATGAGTTTATTTACACTAATATAATAAGCCACAAATGCATCTCAGTACATCTCCTGAACTGGTTTGACTGATCCGATTTAAATAAACATATTTTTATGTGGTTTGGCCTCATCCAGATCCAGTCCTGATACTCAAGACACAAAAAGTGACCAGGTGTCAACAGAGTTGGAGTTAACTTTAACATTTTTGGACTAAATTTACCCTGAACGAGTGGCCGTTTTTGCCGCATCTATATCCTAATATTTGCTGAAATATTTTACATTATCTCAGGTAGGATATACAGTCCATGTAAAAGTGCAAATAAAATGTTGACTAGGTCTCCATAGTCGTGTCCCCAAACCCTACCCCCCCAACCCACCCCCATGCCATAAAATGTTAAATGTTTAATCAATAGGCCATGTAATATTTATGTAGATAAATGGCAAATTTGAGGTGAGTTTGCAGAGAATATTGTCAACCAGTTTAGGTTTGGAATAAAAAATATTGTGTGGTGAGCCTCATTGGACATGGTATAATGCATTTGGGACAAATTTCAGCTTTTGGCCACAGTTTTAGCACCAGTAACTACATTTACCCACACAGACCGACATCACCACCACCAAAAAAACAAAAACAACAAACGAAGACAGGTTTGACCAGGCCTGTCTCTCTGTATGCATGTGACCTTTGCCCAATCCTTAATTGGCTGAAAACATGTTTCCTCTGTCTGGTAAATGGGTGAGAAGACAAACAAATATACAAATATACAAATTGCTCTATACCACACTTTTTGGACTCACGCTCTCGTTCCATTGCTTCCCTTTAGGGAACCTGTTTATTTTTTATAGTCATTGCCATTTTGTTTATATTTCTTTATCCATGCCTTCACTACTCTCTTATAATATATTTGTGTCCTTTTTTTCCCTATTCACCCTTCCCTTTCTCTTTACTGAACATGAATATTGTCTAGTCGGTTCCACTTTCTTGGTCCATACATCTATCTGTAAGAGGTCTAATTAATCCTGGGGCTTAGGATAAATGAACAGCAGATCCAGCAAACAGATCTGGTTGTTAATGTCAATGATAACAGTATAATACTTTCCTTCTAGTGACCCAGAGACAGATTCTCTTTGTAAGGCTTTCTTTCCGTTTCTTGCATCACATGAATGTTTGTACGGTTGTTGTAATGCATCGACATGCAACATGTTAAGCGCTGTCTTCCTAGCGGCAGTCCTTGACGTGTTCTCTTGATGGCTGTGCCGCTGTGTACAGCAGGTGTGGTGATTTCCTGCTGAAAGGCACTTATAACTGCTCCATACTGAGCTGTGTGATTTACATCTAACAGCTGTCACAATGTCAGCACGACAGTTCTCTCTGTAAAGTCATGTCTTAACCTCATGTTCACCCATGCACACACTCCCACAGAGGATGTTATAAAGATTTAAACACCCGTCCTGTCTTGTCTACTTCACAAATGTTCTGATGGAATTTCTTCTCCTCTGTACACTTGAATGTATGATGAGAAGATCTGTTTGTCTTGTCTCCTGAAATTTAACAACACACCTGCAAGAGTAATGGTGAATTAAGTCTCGCTGCTAGATGATGAAAACAAAAAGAGGTCACGTAAGCCTGACCTTAAAGGAATAGTTCAGCAAAATAATCCAATTTAACACACATACCCCAGATCTAGGCAATCATCCAAGACATGCTTGGAGTCCGTAAGTTGCTTCTTTAGATTAAAACCGAAGGCTAACATTTACAGACAACCAAAAGAAGCCAACAGTCACTGCTGACTCTGTGAAAACAGACCACCTTAAGAAGTAGGTGGGCTGATCAAGATGAGTTTTTGTACCAAAAACTCATTCTTTTCAAACCTATTGTCTAAAATGTGTTGTAGGTGTCACGTTTTGTTTATTTATATAACTTGAAGTAAGTCAAAAGCATCAACAAATCGTTTCTCCTTAGTTAAAATGAAGTTTGAGAGAGGTATATTGTCAATACATCAATGTTAAGCCAATAATAAACCTAAATTTGGACTCAGAACTACATCTGGGCAAAGAGAAAAATTGTGTAAATTAACTTTTTTAATTTTTTGTACTTTTATAAGAAGTTAACTTCTCCGACTACAGGGCAAATCAAGATGGCTGCTGTTCGGTTGTGCCATTATTTCTCTCTGTGTGTATGAACCTCTGCTTTGTGTTCTTAAATCTGTGCTTGGGAATGTGTGTTTAATTAACCTAAAGACTTTGGCCTCTATTAGATCACGAATAGGGGCCACATAATTGTGCGTGGTCTAGTGAGTGTGGACCTGCTTTTAGCTGCCTGCTGATTCTCTCTGGGGCTTACTTAGCCTGCTGTTCTGGTTACTACAGCAAGATGGCAATTATTTTCCTTTAAAGTAGATACAGCGTAGAGGAATATGCTTTTAATAGGGTTCCGAGGTGACGAACTCTTCTTCTCTAGAAACGAGTGCTCACTCCATGAATTTAACACTTTATTCTCTCTCTCTCTCTCTCTCTCTCTCTCTCTCTCTCTCTCTCCCCCCCTCTCCCTTTCTGTTTTTTTTTTCCTTTTCATTTTTTCCTCTTTTCCAGCATCTCCCCCCGCCCTTGCCGAGTAAAACCCCTCCTCCACCTCCTCCAAAAACCACACGGAAACAAGCGTCCATCGACTCAGGTATTGTCCAGTGAGCTTCACCACGAAAATGACAGATTCAATTCAGACGGAACCCTCTGCGACTCGCCCCCTCCCCGAGAGACTGGGCTCGGCCCATTTTGAATGGCCTTCCCTGACAGCGCGACAGGCTGAGGAGTTCATCATTGCTCTCTGACCTGTCCAGGGACTCCGTTTCTCACCCACTCATTATTAGTTAAAGCCTCATCCAGGGTGTCAGGCCTCGGTACAATATATGATCTATTTCACACCTCTGCTGGCCTGTAAAATGAAATGTTCTTGTGAAGCATGTGGCTACAAAGAACAAATCAAGACTTCGGCTCATCCAGCTCACCCGGCTTCAGAATGCAAGAAAGCCCAGCCCATTTGTCAGGCCACAGTTCCAGATTGTCACTGCAGTTTTTCACCTGTGTGCTGATCGAGTCCAGATTTATTGAGTGTTGTTTTTTTTTTTTCCTCTCTCAGCCATTATGACCAAGACATATGACCAACTCAAACCACTTTCCAAAGCTGAGGTGTTGTTACATAATCAGATTCTTTTCCTATTTTTTCCACTTTCTTAAGTGCTAGTTTTTTGGGCTTTTAGATTTCCTCAATATATACACATATATGTACAGAGGTTTGTATATATGATTATTTTATTTTTTTTCTTTTCTTTTGGAAGTGAATTTTATCATGACCTTTTTGTATTAACATATCAAATTAACTGGCATTTTTATCCAAAAAAAGGGCTTTTTAGGATTTTCAATCACAGGGACTGTAAAGTTCTTCTGTGTACTTCTTTAGAAGTACTATTCCTTGCTTATGTGGATTTTTTTATTCCCTTACACCTTTTTTTTTGTTTGTTTGTTTTTGGAGTGCACACAACTAACTCCCACTGTACTATCATTGTATAGAATTTGTAATGCTGTAACCTTGGATTTCAATAACATTGACTGTTCCAGATTCACTACTGACTTAAATAAACTCAATGTATGTATTTTTAAACATGGCTGCTGGAGTTGCGAGTTGTGTTATCTTGTTGATGTGATGTAAATCATGGTCGTGATTCTGACACATCCTTCCTCTTCAAAGTACAATCGATGATTGACTTTTATCCCCCCCGAGCTCTTGGTTTCTCCTTGTTCTCTCCCTTCTGCTCTAAAAAAACAAACAAAACAATGTTATAGTCTGTCCCTGCGGTTAACATTAAAAGCCTGTGGAACTGCAGTTGCACCTGAAGGTTTTAGTATTTCGAGGGAAGAGTAAGTACATATGCTTATATTTTCAACTCTTGAATAAAATGTTAATATTTTGAGAAGTTTCAACAATTCAGTTTAACTGCTGATATGCTTTCATGTACGCACATCATTTGTGATGGTCTTTTAAGCAATATAGAAGTGCAAACACCTGTATCAGTGTTCACTCTTAAAGTAGCTGTGAATCTTCCCAGACGTGGCCAGCCTACCAAACAATAAGAACTGATCTGGGAAGTTACAAAAAACCCAAACAAACATCTAAAAATATTGTAAAGCGCACTTCGCTCATTTTAAATAAGGTCAGTGTTTGTAATTCCACAATGTGAAACAACAGTGTTGTAAGAGATGTTTTAAGATGAAATACACTGTTAATCAAGGGAAACAGAAAGGCTCACTTTTGCCAAAAAACACTTTGATAACCTCAAGCATTTTTTAAAGTTCTGTGGAGCACTGAGTGGAAATGTGAGAAAATAAGGAAATGAGACAGGGGGCAATTTTAATGCCACTGTTTTCTGTCTTCTGTTTTTTTAATGATTCAGAGAACAGAATTCTGTGCTGAATGTAAAAATACCTCATCCTAATTAGCTACAACAGAAGACATTTTCAGAAACTCCTCAACTCTTGAGTCATTTATGAAAACACAAGAAAAGATCATTGTGTTCTAGGTTAGTGCCATGAGGATGGCACTTTTTCAAAGATGACTTTCAATTTCATTGGACGGTTTGTTGTTTGAACATGGAATGAAGTGGTACTTTCACACCACTGAATTAATTTTCAGCAGTCATTAGACTGAATGATTTCTAATTGATATCGTCCTGAACATTAAAATGGTTATGAAGTGAACTTAATGAACTTCTTTTCAGTGCCTGAAGCTGTTGGTTGAAGGGAAAAGATATAAAATGATTTCAATGAGAAATTGAAAAGCTGGAGAGTTAATGAATGGAAACACAACATTGCCGTTGGACTCTAGAATGAGATCTGTGTCATCCACAACATTGAAACCACTGACAGGTGAGGTGAAAAATATAATTAACTGTAAGTGTATAGTGACCATTTGTTGTACATGAACACACCACAGGGTGAACAATCCTAAATTCTTTCTCTTTATTAAACCCCTTCACCAAGTGGAGCAGCAGGCAGCCAGGAGAACAGCGTCCGGTGAGTAGTGTGTGGGGCTGGTTCCTTTCTTAAGGGTACCCCAGTGGGGCCATTGGCAGTCCTGGAATCTGATTCCAGGGGCAAATCCCTAACCTAATGTGTTGTGTTTCAGCAAAAAAAAAAAGAGCAAATATGAGGATCTTAGTGACGTTGAAAAGGCCCAAAATGTGATTTCTAGTCAGAGTACCTCTTAACCAACAAGTCTTTGGGGTGTTCCCAGTATGCAGTGGTTACAACCAATTAAAAGTTCCCAAAAAAGGAAATATCGGTTAACCTGTTACAGGGTCATGGGAATTCAAGGCTCTTTGATGCTTATGGGGACTGAAGTCTGATCAGGTCTGATCCCACAGAAGAACTGTAGCACAAATTTCTGTGCTGACTATGATAATAAGATATCCTAACATACAAATAGTGATGTTTGCTGCAGGCCATTCAGTGTGCCTCTGCTAACACCTGTTCAGCACTACAAACACCCGCGATGGGCACATTAGCATCAATAGTAGAAGAAGGTGGCCCGGTGAATCCGGTTTTCTTTTTTTATGTGTCGCATGCCTGAAAAGATGGCACCAGGATGTATTATGGGAGGAAACAAAGCAGCAGAAGCCTTGGCGTTGGTGTGGATGTGACTTTGACATGTGCAACCTGTCTAAACTGTGTCACAGACCAAATACACCCTTCAAGGCATCTGTATTCCCCAATAGCAAAGTACCCTTTCATCACCCCTCCTACACTAGACAAATTGTTCAGGAATGGTGTGAGGAACATGGCAGAGTTCAAGGTGTTGCCTCCAGTTTTTTCAGATCTCTATTTGTTTAAGCATCTGTGGGATGCATTGGACTAGTCCAGTCCATGGAGGTGCCTCCTCATGAACAGGACTTAACAGATCCGCTTTACAGGACTTCAAGGGCTTACAGGACTTACGTCTTGGCGCCAGATACTACAGCACACCAATGTGCACACCTTCTGAGGTCTTATGGAGTCTGTTCCTCGATTGGTCAGAGCTGTTTGAGTGCTATAGGGGGACCTACAAAATATTTTGTCCTTAAATCCATAGTTGCTTATGGCTACCAAACTAAGGCTACTTATATCAGGAAATTCTGACCGAAATTAATTCTTGCCACCAGAAATGGCATCTGCCTAGAAGCGATGGGCTATAAGCACTGGGATAAAGGACACAGTGTAGCTGTAAAACCAGTGAGAGACTGCACCCCGGGGGGCTGTTCAGAGCTTTTGTAAAGGTCTGAATTCTCTCCTGCAGGGCTATGAGTGACATCTTTTATATATTTTGTGAGTAACTTCTTATTTTATTATATGTGACCGAATTTCTTCAATATGATTCCATCTCATAAGCTCACTGGACAAAGCAATTGGTTGCATGCATCATTCCTTATATTTGGTTAGGCACCCCCATGATTTACTACAGCATCAGTCCTGTCAGGTAAGGATTCAGTCATTTCTCTTACTGTGCCACGAGAATTGGCTTTGAGGTCTGATGGTCAGCCAAAGTGTTTGTGTCCATCATGAAGTAGTCAGATTTGGCTCTCTGCCCACTACAGTCCCTACAGTTGTCATTGTGGAATGTGGGAGTAATCAGTATAACCTTCACTGGAAAACACATATTTTAAGCAATTTCCTCCACAATCAATAAAGTTTTCTGATTTTGATTTAATTTAATGAAACACAGATTCGCTGAAGCGGGTATTGGATGATAACTAAATATTTTGGGCTTTTTGGAGAAAAGCTTTAGAAATGGCTGTGCCTTACAAGTAAGACCCTGCCTATTTAAAATCTGTGCTTTTAGCAATACAGGAAAACTCTCCATTCAGAAGTTAAGCCAGATGCTGACTTGGTATTGATAACTACTTTTTCTTACTGAACTGAAAAGTGCCAGCAAGACAGTTTACGTTTCATGAGGCGGCAAGATGTCTCTAAATTTGATCGGCAAATGTATATACTAGCACATTACTTCTCACACACAAAAACACACCCAGATTAGCAGTATTATCTCTCCTGTGCGGTCTACTGTACTTTGGCTGACTCACCCTCACCTTTACAAAGCTCAAACTTATCTCACTGCCGTTTCCTTTTTCTCTCTTTCATCACGACTCTGCTGTAGTGTTGGCTGAAAAAGCGAAGATTTGCAGAGCACAGCTTCTGTAGACACGATCTTCATATTTGCAGCGTTTAGAGATCCACCTGATAGACTCTGGCTCCATCCCCTCTGATAACTGCATTACTGCCTGCTGACACAGGGGAGGATGTGGAGAATTCACTACCTCCGTCTGGTTCCGTTTTCGCCAGTCAGCGGGTATGGCCCCAGGAAAGCTACAAAAATTGTGCTGTAATAAGATTTCTATACTAAAAAGAAAAGGTCAGATGGCTTTAGAGACAAATCCATTACAAGGGCCCGCAATACACATTTTTAGTATGAGTTACTTTAAAAGAATTTAAAAACTTTTAGTATTCTGTGACTTGTGTTAAAGTTGATCCAATCTTGACTGAAATTATACCAAAACAAATGATAAAATCAGTGTATTAAAAGAACACTTTATTACAATGCAACCTGGGAAATATGCAATGTTATTTCAGCAAAGTGGACAGAACAAGAGAAAAAGGTAGAAGTGGTACACATATATATGTATGTGTATAGACAGACAGACAGACAGACAGATAAATAGACAGTTAGATAGATCGATATTTAGATAGATAGATAGATAGATAGATAGATAGATAGATAGATAGATAGATAGATAGATAGATAGATAGATAGAT
>JBBKCR010000101.1:35747630-35757723 GCA_037577295.1 Ladigesia roloffi
GAAGGTGTGTAGGTGTATGATGGTGTGTGTGAAGGTGTGTAGATGTATGATGGTGTGTGTGAAGGTGTGTAGATGTGACCTGTGCTCTGGTAGTTGTAAATAAGAGAGCGTCCCGGTATTCCTTCTTTTCGCCTCCTTGCTGTTTAGGTTTGCTGCTATTCATACACCTGTGCAGGTGAACATCTGACCTTTTTAGTCATGTGACCACATGCAGACAGTATACTGACCATTTTTAAACAAGCCCTGAAGAAGGCCATCTTGGCTGAAACATGTAGACCTTTATACGTTTATAGCCAAGTTTATTAAAGGCTCTTTATATTTATAATCTCGAGTGCCTCAGTACTTCTGACTTCCAAAAGGTTTTTGGATCTCTAAGCTGAAGAGCACCTGAGGAATAAAATTTTTCAACACTCGAGCATCACTCCCAGGTACTTGGTTTTGTATACTTGGTACAATATATACCAGGCATTAGAGGCTGATGTGATTGTACGGCTGTATACTGGACTGCAGGATGTGCTATAAATCAGATCTTGGGTTTGTGGAGGTGTGAAGGCGGCTCATCTGGAGCTCGGTGTTGACTGACAGACTGCACGCTTCACTGGGCTGCCAAATCGGCCGCATCTAATCGTCTGTGTTAATTGTTGATTACTCTAAATTGATTGGTGTGATTGGCTGGGCTACAGATTACGCACGTCTACTGGTGCTAGCAGGTATTCAGGCTTTTCTATTTCAGCCACATTTTCCCCAGGACATATGGGGATATTTTAGAGATTAGACATGGCTGGAACATCCACATCAATAAGTCTCTGCTCTGTGAGCGGCTCAGACAGGACAGTTCTGCAGCAACCTTAAATCAGACTTAAGTCTGTTATAAATAATTCTCTCTTATCCCCAGATCTGATAAGCAGTCACTTATCCATCCCTCTCTCCTTCTTCCTCTGCCTGTCTCACCCTCTTTCTCCCGGGTGTGTCAGCATGATACGAACACATCTGACATGATAAAGATCCATAAATCCATTTGCATCTGTTGTCTGTGGACGTTAATTGTCTTCTATGCGTAATAGACTGCCTGGACATTACAGTAAATATCCTTAATCCGAAATCACAACTGACAAATGACAGCCATGCTCTGTGGCTTTCGTTATTTATTTCTGTAGCCCAGCAGGTGATCTCTGATGAGTGGCAGCCATTAATATGTTATATAAATCAGTGAACTCAAAAGTAGCGGTGGTAGATTAACAGTATATCAAAAAATCAAATTGCTGGTTAAATGTGGGTGAAATTACTGCACTTTTAATGTATCTTCTTTTATGTACTCTTATTTTTTTATCCCTCGTTATCAGGTTTTATTTAATTCTAATTTTTATCTAGACTTATTTTACTCTCCATTTCTGTTAAGCACATTGAAAGACCCTCTGTGTATGATAATGTGCAATATAAATAAATTCCAACTTGAACTAGGGTGACATTAAAGGCCACATATTATGCACCAGGCCATATGGTCCCTATATGGGAACTAATCTGATGTCCACATGACCTTTGCATATTTATGGCAATTCATGCTATCGCAGTTTAATTCTCCTCGTGTACACTGAGGTTAGAAAGGGAGGTTCAGCCTGGTATGCTAATCAGAACAGAGCAGAGATGGAAAAATTTGTAAAACTCTGACACTTGACACCCAAGTCAGGACAGGCGAGTCTCAATTCAAATTAAAGTCAGATACAGACTCAAGTTTGGGTCCTTAAATTTTATTCGGTTTTTCTGTATTCTTCAGTGAAGCATTTCAATGCTGCACACCAAAAATGGTAACAAAAATATATATTTAATTACGGTGTATTAGTAAGGGTTTTTTAGCAAAATAACCAAATGAAACGTACATGGACAGACATGACAGACTATGATATGAACACAGGAAGCAACTTCACATAAAAAAGCATTGATTTGATTTCAAGATTCGAATGTCTTTAAGACTGACATATGTAAATTAGCTGGAATGGGGATCATTTACATCTGTCAGTCTTAAACACAGAAAACAAAACCGAAAATAAAACCCTGCGTAACTGATTGGAAATGTGTGTTAAAGAATCTTTGCGACTGTTTCGGATTCATTAAATTGCAGAAAAAATGAAGAATATAGTCTTTGAAAAGGAAGTTGAACCAGTTTGACCTAAACAGCTGCATTATGGGACTAGAGGTAACTGGCAGTGGGTCGCATCCCTGTAAAATATTTAATTGTGCCAAGTGGCCAAGAATAACAGGCCTGTGTGGCAGATACTTATGCCAGGTTCATTTGAAATCAGTTGTAACACCATCTTTTTGTAGGCTCCTCACACACACACACACACACAGTAAAAAAAACTTCATGACTCTGTCTTTGACCTACATACTTGATTAAGCAGAAGTCCCCACCTCATCACACTCTGGAATTAAACATGAGCGCTGGCCTGCGTAACATTACTACTGTTCCCTCCGCTATGCAAATAAATGAGAATATATGAATGAATAATTAATCAGAGTTTGGTCATCAGTGTAAAACTTTCCACTCAAGATTATCTGCAGGACGAAATATAATGGTGTGTATGCTAGCACCACTCTTAACTCTGTGGGACCTGTCCACTGAGCTCCTAGAAGTTTTCTGCTCAAGCTGGTTCTCTTAGAAAACTGCTTCTTCGAATATTCAGTTTGGAACGATGGCTGTTTCCTATTCTCTAATATTAAAAACAGAATCAGAAAACTTGGTTGATCCCAGAGGAAATTGCTAATGTTACAACACGAACAAACACAGTCAAATATAAGATCTAAGCTAAGTTATAGTTACATGTAAAGACAACATAGCACACAGTGTGAACAATGTTAAATCATTTCTCTGCATTAAACCCTTTCACCACATAAAGCAGTGGAGTGCCACCAAAGAAGGGGGGAGTGAGCAGTGGGGTCGGTTTCCTTGCTCAAAGGTACCCCAGTGATGACACTAGCAGTGTTGGGATTCGAACCCACAACCTTCTGATTGCAGAGGCAACTTCCTAACCACTATGCCACTCTGCAACGCTGCAGAAAATACTTAATATGACATTAACTATGTTATATACAAAATATACACAAATGCTGATGTATTCGTACAATAGATAAATAACTTACTAATAACTTACTAATAACACCAGCTGCTGCAACTCTGAAGAAAATAATTTATATGAAATTTACTGTGCTATATACACAATATACACAAATGCTGATGTATACTATAGATACTATATATACTATAGATAAATAACTTACTATTAACACAGTGGTTAGGAGTCTGTAAGTATATCAGTAACATTGACGTAATTAGTGATATTTCACATTCTAATACTAGTGCCCGATAAGAAAAAAGCGCATGAAATTCCACATGGTGGGACTACTCCGCATAATAACACTAGTATAAGAGTAATTACTAGTTTAACAATAAAACTGAATTTTGAAACAGGAACTAATTGGATAGTACGGCTAGCTGCATGATTTACCATCAATAAAAGATGTAAAGGAAAATCACGCAGCTAGCGGTACTATCTAATTACTTCCTGTGAGGGGTTACCTTGGCAACCATCATAATATACAGGGACTCGGACCACTGACGGCGAATGCAGATGAGGCTGAAAGGCATTCCTCTGGCATTTCATTTCTCCGGATTTTTTGAACACAACGCCTTCACCTCGTTTTAAGGACATTCTGACTGAAGAAAAACGGAGCGCTTGACTAGTGGGAGTTCGCTCTGCTCCCACTGTTGTGGTACAATCACTACAAACTAGGGAAACGAGTCTAACCTTGAATGTTCCATCAGTTAGCACCTTCTGCTTTTGGCAGCAGGGGCCTGAAAGTGGTGACATTCAGTCGTCTCATCAAGCCACAGCTGTTCCCTGCAAAAGCTAATCAGTCAGCAAAAACACATCCAAAGCACTTGACTTTATCACGAGGCATTAAACCGTAGGAATAAAAATTTCGGATTAGAAGCTTGTTTAATCGGGTACTTAGTATCTCTTCTGAGAACAGATCAAGTAGAGTGGTGCAGCCATAAGCCCTCTTGTTCTTTCTTGTGATATGACTTTCTCTTTGACCTTCAGGCCATTTAATAATTTATATGTCTTGTTTGCTGCAGGTTTTTGCAGCGGGGGGAGGTAAATTCTTCTGTAAACCGCCCAGGTGTAACTACTATGAATGTTGATATACACACTCGATGCTTTCGTGCATTGGTTTTAAGTAAACGTCTCAGACGCACTGCAACAGTGGACCATTCTAAAGTCTTTTATCCCGCATGAGCATCCCTGCTTCTGATATGCACAGTTTGAGCTCTCTGATTATTATTCTGCTTGCAAGGGCAGTTGGTTTCTTCACAGAGGAAATCATCCACCCAACGCAGTTGTGTTCTTGTGCTTTATGTGGGACGTGGTTCACATTCAGCTGTTACCTGTTGATTTCCTTTGTTTAACCCTCTGCCTGTTTTCATTTTTACTACCCTTTCATGGCCAAACATGGCCACCAACAAATTAAGTCTGTGATTTTTATTATATTCCTGCCTTTTTGCAATTTTTACTGACTAAAATGTTTAATTAACATCAGTACTTGTCATAAGTATACAATTTCTATTAAATTTTTTATCCCTTTTATCCCAATATTAGTTTGTTTGCACTATGCACTTGTTAGAAAACAACCTCAAAAGTGTAAAGGTTCTATATTCTGAATGCTGATGGATTTTCTTGTGTTACTAATAGTACAGTCTGAGATCTGGAACTGATAAACAACACCACTGATTATTATGCATTGTTCATTTTTACAGAGAAAGCAAAGTTTTAAAAACTCACACTCAGCGAGTTGCTTTCTTAGATTAGCATCAGTCCTTGTCATTAAAAGCAAAACTTCATTTAAATTCAGAATTTTAACCTGGTGCTTTTAAACACAACTATATTAAAAATAAAATGTTCATTGTACATATATGCAATTTAAATCATAAATTCATGCATTTTTATTCGATTAGTTTATTCGATCAGTTCATCGCTGGCTTGCGTCGTTCCTTGGCCTTATATGTCATAAAATTGCGAATTCCTGATGCATTTAGTTTTATGTTTCATGTGGTGTCTCTTGGTGACTCAGGCCAGTTTAAAGTGGCTCTCATCCCCAACTACCCTCAATTTTGGTCTTTTAGTATCACCTGAATTAAGATATCGTAATACGTCCATCAGCTCTTTTCATTTACCTTTACAGCATTTGGCAGACACTCTTATCCAGAGCAACGTATATTTGGGTTTTCTAGTCCACAAGAAAACACTTTCCTCATATAAATAAACTTAAAATTAAAAACTACTAGAAGAAGAAGATTCTAGCAGAGAGAAAGTTAGTCCACCAGGCTCCTATCAGATCACGCACAGGAGTAAACTTTTTTAATGAAATGTGTGTTTGTTAATTTTATTCAGGATGGACGTGTGGTTATAAATGCTCAGTGAAGGGGATGGTCTTCAGTTTCTGTTTAAAAACTGTGAGAGTCTCAGCAGTTCTGACATTCAGGGGAAGTTCGTTCCACCACTTCGGTGCAAAAGCGAAGAGAAGTCTTGACGTGCCTCTTTGATCTTTAAGGAGAGCTGGGTTGAAACGGGATGTGCTTGATGTTCTAAGAGAGCGTGCTGCAACCTGTAGTCTGATAAGTGCTGATTGTTTTTGTGGTTGAAGCCAATTTTGCATTATTGTGTACAATATTTTAATCATATTCATTATAATAATAGTCAGTTGACGCAGAAAGACTGATTATGTTGCAAAAAATCGCACTCTCACTCAGTCACATGTGCAAAAACTGTGGCAGAAACACACCAGTCATAACCAGATTGTGTTTATTGAAACAATTAAAGTGTTCCGAGTCCATTTGCTGGAATAGGAATGAGTAACAATAGTGCCATATTAGGACTTTGAAATATGTAAATCGCAATGACAAAGAAAGGCACACAGGTGAGTCATCAGTTTGAGTGTTTTTAGCAGTGTGTTACTTTTAAAACAAGTCTAGCATTCAACTTTGATGTGAAAGCTTTCAAAGTGATGGCAGGAACCGAAAAGTTCAAAAACAGCTAGACAGTTCCGTGCCTGAATCACAGATTCGTCCGTCAAAGGAACTACAAGAATATTTAATGTGCCCAGGTGAGCAGTGTTAAAAATCATGAAACTGTGATGAAAGAAACAACAGAGCATTGCATCAGCGACGGGAAACTGCAGCCGCAAGTCAAATCTCGCCAACGGGAGGAAAAACTACCTACTCAAACATTACGGCCGAGCACCTCGGTGACCCAATTACAGCCGCTCTGTGACCCAATCTCAACAAACTATATGTTGTGAGGTTCACAAAGCTGGAATTTATAGCAGGACTGTCAATTGAAAACAGCTTTTTGTCCAAAGCCAGTGCACATCGGAATACAACTTGATGAAAGGAGCACAAAACCTGAAGCCATGGGAAAAATAATCTGGCCTGATAAATCACCACCCCTCTTCCTACACTCAAGTGTTTGTTTGGAGAAAGGATAGGATGCCTTCCGCCACAATGTCTGCTGCCAATTGTGAAACCTGCTGGTGCATCCATAATGGTATGGGCAGTCATCTCGTCTGAGTCATTAGGTCTGATGATTGCTCTGCATAATGTAATGGTTGAGGAATATGAGGCCATTTTAAAGGACCAGATGCACCCTGTGGTTTAAACACTTTTCCCCCATGATGGTTCCAAGATGATAATGTCCCAATTCTGCTAAACTCGGAGGCCCTCCTAAAAACCAGACTTAAACATTGCAGAAGATCTATCAAATGCTCTGGAGTGCAGAAAATGAAGACTTCTCTTGTTGAATATCCTTCTGTAAAAAATGCCCCGGTAGTTACCACCTCTTTATCTTATTAACCACTTAGCATTTATATATCCTCAGGTGCCCACCTGGCTCTCAAGAAAGCAGAAAGAAAGAAAGAAACAAAGAAAGCCGATACCTACAATCTGCACTATATGGACAAAAGTATTGGGACACAGCTGTTTTTCAGGGTTAGGTCTAGGTCCATTACATCCAGTGAAGGGCAGTCTGAATGCTTCTGCAGACCAAGACATTTTGGACAACACCATGATTGTGGACAGAGTTTGTGTAACACCAGTATGACTATATGCCCCAGTGAACAAAGCATGCTCCATTAAGACATGGCTGGACAAGTTTAGTGTGGAAGAACTTACCTGGCCCACCGAGAGCTCTAAACTCAACCCCATCTAGTACCTTTGGGATGAATCGTAACGAAGATTGAGAGCCTGGCCTTCTCATCCAACATCGGTGCCAGACCTCATAATTACTCTACAGATTGAATAGGCACAAATTCCCACTGAAACAAGTTCCCCTGTTATAGCTGCAAAGCTATACACTGTATTAAAATCTATGGAATTTAAAGAAATATCTAAAGTCCCGGTTGGTGTGGTGGTCATGCATCCCAATACTTTTGTCCCTACAGTGTCTGATTATTTATGTTTAGCTGATTACAATTTGCAGTATTTGTGATATTTTTAGATGTATCTGTTATAACCCGAGGATTAATATGTTGCTCACATTTGCATATGCCACTGCCTTTTTTTTATTTACTGAGCGCCCAAAGATGCCTTTTTGCTGCTAAGCCAGTGTGACATGGCTTATTTCATGGCTGATTCCCAGCCAGAGAGCTGGGGAAAAAAAGGTCAGGCATGCTAAGCTAACGGCTACCTTTCTAGTGCAGGACTCCAACTGCCAAACCATAAATATGGATCAAGTCATTAACACATGTAAAAGATGATTGTAGTTCTTGATATTATGTCAGGAATGTCTGTTTTGTGTCTGTTTTTCTTAAGCCAGGCATTGCTGGGATTGGTTACTAGTTGTTATCTTCTTTAAAGTGTGGAGAGGGAAACAGTCCTTAGGTAACAAGCATCACCTTTCAACCCAGCATATAGTTTCAGTATATTTATTTCTGTAAAGTGGAAAAGGGGCGTGTGTTGAGAAAAGCTGGCCGCATTGTTGGTTAGTGTAGATTTGTGTCAGCAGGCTGCAAAGGTAGGACTGTTTGTTTTCCTGAGTTAATTCCACGGGGAATAGGGGATTCCTTCAACCTGGTCTCGACGTGTTTATGCATTGGTTACTCCTCATCATTCCACTTTCTGTAGTTAAGTGATCTTGTGTTTTCCCAATTTGTGTGTTCTTTTGTCCTAAGCGAATAAAGGGCTTTCTCTGCATTGCAATGGGCAGCCGGAGGGTTATTATGAACTCCACGCGCTTCCCCCGCAATTAGGCAACCGAGGGCCGTTGCTAGGAAACCCATTTTAGTCGCAGGACTTGGAAATGCCGCACAATACGGCTGTCCAAAGAGAGTGTGTGTGCTTCCCTTATATTTCTGTCTGGGATTTCCAATACCTTCGATTGGCACTGAACTACAGCTTGCCATGGCTTGAGCAGCCAAAAGGAAACTGGTTTGCATTTCCACTTATATATGTATATTTTATTGGGGGAGGGGTCCCTTGTGGAGGATACAAGACAGCATTTGAAAATTGCCATTTTCTATATATTCTGTCATTAAGTCTCAAACTTGTGCCAAATATATGCCCTCATACATTCTATCCCAATCTCCTATGGTCCTGTTTTAAGTAAAAAATGTGCATGCAGATTCTAGACAACTCCAATGACTAATTTAAACTGTTGATTCTACAGACCAATTAACAACGTTAGCAGTCGTTAATGGCGTTCAGCAGCTTTTAAAAAAAAACCTGAGTGAGAAAAAGAGTGAATCTGTGACAAAAAGACTATATCAGAGGGATTGCGTGTGAGACAGAGAGAGACCTGAGCAGAATTAGTAGTGGGGAATGAGAGGATTCTCTCTCATTTGCTTGCATATGATGACATTGTGATGTTTCCAGGCAGAGAGGCAATAATTTGAGACCTTTTTGGGGTAATATCCATTGGGGACTTTTTAATAGCTGGATAAAAGGTTATGATGAATGGTGGAACACCACAGATTGGGCAATGAACATTATGAGATTCTGACTTCACAAGCTCATAATGGACCCTCCAGGACTGGGATACACTTTCTGGAGTGACAGCTGCATGATACATTCGTTAATTTCCCATTAATTGCCATGAACGATAAAGGAAGAGAGAAGTCTTTTAAAAGTAATGTGTGTGTCTGTGTGTGTGTGTGTAAATGGCAAGGTAATTAGGGGCATTATGTGATAATATAGTCTCTTCTAGCTACTACTGACAAGCTCCAGCATAAAGTATCTGTACCCGTATTTGTACCCATCAAAGTTAAAGCCTGTGCGTCTTGGTTTATTATTACTGTCACAGGAAGCATCTCCTAATGATAAATGTGTGAAGCCCAGGCCACCCCTTTCCTCCCCTGCTTTATGGCAGCCACAGACAACGTTAGAGGACGGATATAAAAGAGGAGCCTTAAAGTTCACTACGGCTACAGAGACAGTCTCTTCACTCCCTCACCGGGTCGAGTGCACCAGAGCAGCAGACTGAGCCTAAGTGTAGAGTATAAATGCTGAAGTGAAATATTTCTCGAATTATGAATCATAGGTTTGGAAGCTTAGCCCAGCTGCAGCAGAATGTGAATTCACCAGGAGTCTACATATAGCCCTGGCCTACAAATCCAGAATACATGATGAGTGGCAGAGGGAACATGCCTGAATCACTGCTGCCCCCAACTGGCTGAGTGAACTTAGTTCATTTCCTCATCCCAGCCCTCATCTGAATCCAAGTCTGGTCATCTGCAGCTATCCAAGGTTTGGTGTTTGAACCTTCTCTGGGAATTAAATTATACGTCTTATATCATCTTAAACTGGACTTAAATTTGAGGTTTTTAGGTACTGGTTATGTACTTTTACGTAATTGGGAGAAAATACAATGACAGATAGAGTGCAACCCAAAGGGAGAATAACAGACTTCATATGTTTTCTTTTAATGTGCATGGCTGTACCAGTGTATTTAACTCCTGTTTAGGACCAAAGGACAGTGTTGTGCATGAACTAGTTCAAAAGAACGCGTTCATTGAACACATTCATATTTCAGTGAACTTTGAACTGAAC
>JBBKCR010000101.1:35761648-35775825 GCA_037577295.1 Ladigesia roloffi
AATTCAAATTAAGGTGTTTGGTGCATAAATTAAGGTAGAATTAAGAATATTTTAAGTACATTGTGTTTCATAGTGGTACTGAGTCCGTTACTGCACCAAACTTGCTCCAAAACCTTTCATTTCATTGTAAACTAAGATATAAAGATAAAGATAAACCTGCATTTGTATTGTAGACCTTACACTGAGCTCCTGCAGTGCTATAATGTAAAATACTGATGTTACCCCTGTAAAGACTGTAAATTGCTGTAATTCATTTCCTTTGGTATGTGCGTCCATTTTTGTTGGTATAAACAGGTAATACAGTTATAATTTTATTTAAAATATTAAAAATGCAGGGCTTTAAAAAAAAGAAAATGAAAAAACAGGAGAACACTGGAAATTCTGGACTTCAGCATCACAGAGCAGCAGCCAATCAGCAGCAAGTACATATATATAACGTTCTTTTATTGGCTAATTTCAAACATATCGCCTCTGAGTACAGCTGACTGATATCCAGGCCTCATACGCCACGCCCCGTCGTCCTCATGCTGCTTGTTTATATTTGGGGCTGTACTCAGAGGTAGAAGTTTCAAAAATCCGCACTGGACTGAAACCGTTACTGCTGATCCGCATGAATATGGGGGGTTACTGTACACCGAAACATCTGGATTTTTTTTTCTTTTTTTTTACCATAACATGATATACATTTTTGTCCATACCTCTAGTGCTGTACTAGAAACAAAGACACCATTAACAAGCTAAAGTCACTGCTGTGTGATGTCTTGGACTATACCTAACTAACATTAAAGCCATAGACCACTCAGTATTCTAATAATAAATCTTTACAACCAACTCGTCCTTTATTATGGAGCTCGCAGTGTGCACTGGGACATGCTGGAATACAAAAAGGTTCTTCGTCAAATTTGGAAGCATGATGTCATCCAAAATGCCTTAGTCTGCTGAAACATTAAGATTGCCCTTCACTGGAAGTAAGGGGTCTCTCCCAAACCCTGAAAAAAAGGTGTGTCCTAATACTGTTGTCCATTTAGTGTATGTTATCCTAAAGAAGATGAACCGTAAAAAAACATATATATATATATATTGCACATTTTCCAAACTAGAATAAACCAAGAGGCTGTATACTCACACATTTTACACTCCTAACTGAATGCTTACCTCTCCAATTAAAAAGGGGGGACATCCACTCAAGGGGCAGGAGGGAGATGCCCCTGTGATCAGAAGTTTGTTGGTTTGAATCCACTGAAGTACCTTTGAACTGTGCCCACACTCTGCCCCACAGGCGCTGTGTTCCTGGCTGCCCGCTGCCTCACTTGGTGAAAGGGTTAAATGCAGAAGAGGAGTTTCACTCTGTTCACACGGAGTGCTGTTGTGTGTTCACGTTTAACCAAAGATCACTTACTCAGACCAGGAGCTGCAGCCTGCAAGTCTGGAGTGTAAAAGAGGGAGAGAAAACAAGATGGTGGTGATTTTTGATTGAAATGATCCTGTTATGCTAGATCATTATTGGTGTAATTGTATGAATTTGACTGTTTGCTTTTTATATCAGAAATTATAGAGCTCATTCATATACATACGCACAAATAAGAACAGGATCAACTTGAATTTCCTTCGATTTGACCATTAATTATAGTAACCGGACTAGCTGTGTCTTAAACCTGTCCTGTTCACTGCTCCTAGTGTCCCTCTGGCTCATTTGTGGACCTATTTCCAGGACTCTGCGGCCTGGAAATAGGTCCACAAATGTTTGTTTGTTTGTTTGTTTGTTTGTTTATTCTGCACAGTTTCTTTGCACCTCTTTCAAAATAAAAAAAAAAAAATAAATAAAATAAAGCAGCTTCCAATTCACCAGTCCACAGACACATCTGCCCACAGGACACTGGCCCACTATGCCTGGAAGCCGATCCCAGGCTGTGCTGGAGGCACTCTTCGTTGTTTCAGTGCTCACAACACAACCAGTTCAGACAATTAGCTCATTGGCTAGCTGTAAAAATGTTACAACAGGGAAAGCGCTAAACCGTGCAGGCCAGTGTGACTCCAGCACCAGGGCTGGGTGTGTTTTATCCAGTGGACCTCAGTGAACCATGCACTTGTATTGGTCTCCACCAGAGGGCGACTTTAATCAGCTCTCTCTCACACACGGACACAAGTGGGATGTGTGCGTGTTTACACTTTATCAGTGCTGAAGAAGGCGTGGCTGGTCTTATTATGAAATAAACACACAGCTGATTGCTTTCAGAGTAGCTGCAAAGTGAGAATGTCAAAGAAAGGGTTTACATTCAAGTTTACTTTCAATACACATCGGACCAGGGGCGTCGTAGTTGGGTGATAAGAGGGAATAATTGACCAGGGCCCCAAGTGTGGGGAGGGCCCCTGAGGTTGTAGGTAGTTGTGAACCTCGAGGTTACGGGGGCTCATGGCCACTGCCTGTGCATAGGGGCCAGAATTTAGTGCTACGCCCCTACATCGGACAGTATTTGCATTTAGCATGATTTGTGATCGAGTTCCAAGCTCTAATTGCGAACATTGGCATAAAAAAATGATCGAATAATTGACGGGGTTGATTTTTAACAAAAGACGTGAACACTTGTATGATAACTAACTTTTTATTTTACTTTGGAATTATTGTTACTGCGGAACACTTGCATCCACACAAAATGCCCCAAATGATATTCTGATCTGATGTTCTAGGGTGAAAATGGATTGTATCATATTTTCTTTTCATGCTTTATGATGGGTTTATTTTCTCAAATTGTTATAACGTGTTACACATGATTTATTTGTATTATAAGCAGTACTGTCATGGCGCAGCCTCTTGTAATTGATCTCTTTGACCAGAAGGGGTCACCTGCTGCAGGTTTGATTTGCACTGGTCCAGGTAAACTCGACTCTGCTCTGATCCAGGTAAAGTCTTACCTTAACTGGTCCAAGTAAACTCAACCCGGCAAAAAGGAGATTCTGAACTCTCTGTTTCTCTAAGTAGCTTGGGGTTCATTAGACGTGGAGGGAAGAAAGACTTTTGTCTCTATCAGATCATCAAATATTTTTTTATTTAAAAATGGCCTAATTAATTAATTAGTGGACTTATACATTTAAGAGCAGCTGAACTTAACTGCACCACATGACTGACTCGGGTGTACAACAGTCCACTACAGTATCTGAGGATTAAATGTAGCTGTTTTACTATCCAGTTGGGATGTCACGATTAACTGGTTTCACGATTGAAGCAGATTTTAAATTACACAGTTAATTGATCTTAAAGGCTCGTTAACACCTTGTTGCTGTTGGCGTTCTTAGACTGTTGGTTACAACAGAGCTATCAACAGATTGGTGGGACTCGCCTGGAATGAAAATGTTTCCCCAGCGGAACAATCAGCGAATGGAGTCTCACTTGACCACAATAAACCCTGGCAGCAGAAAACAGGTAATACGCTTCATTTCCACCAAAGCCCCAAAATTCACTAAAGCAGCAATTGAAGTCTGCCATATGGAAATTGTTTGGACACGCCAAGACTACCTTTTATTCAATATATCAGTAACAATATTGAAGGTAAAAATGTGAAAAAGTTCTATAGATGTGATTGTCTACACTGTGAAATGAATACAGGCGAAATCATTGTGAATCCGTGATTATTTCCCAGATGATAACCGTGCCATCAAAATCTATAATTGTGGCATCCCTATCTAATGGAGCTTTGTTTTTATGGATTCTTTATCATTTTGAACTGCATATATCTGTAAGTATATAACATGAAAATAGAATGAATAAATAATACATTTATTACTTTTGTGTCAGATTTTTTACATCTCTTCTTATTTTATTGATATGAATTCATTTCTTTTTGTTTGAATCATTTTAGTTGAAACGTATTTTAGTTTTACCATCTACGCATGTCATGATCAAACAATAATTTCTCTTTTTTGGATAAAAGATGTTAAAAACCTCCTCAAGTTCTGTGGGACACTTTGTTTTGAGTAACTAACTGAATAACTAAAGGTTACTCCTACATTACACTGCTCCCTGCTGAGGGAAAAATCTTATTTTTTTTTATCTTTTCTCTCTTTCTTTCTTTTTTTCATCATAAAACATCAAATGGATATGTGTTCTTCATTGTTACTGGTGTAAACGCGGGTGTTTTAGAGACTGAGTGTGTGTGTAGAAGAGAGTGTGTTTGATCAAGTGCATGTGATTTCGGGTGGGTGTGTTTTTGAGTGTGAGTGTGTTTGATTCTGTGGGTACAAGTGAGTGTGTGAGTATGCATAAGTGCTTACATGTGTATAAGTTTACAAGTGTGCACGTGTGTGTATATAAATGTGAGTCTGGGAGTGTATAAATGAGTATGTGAGTGTTTGTGTGTGTGTACAAGTGGGTTTAAGTCTGATTGAGTGTGTTTGAGGTTCAATGTGTGTGTTTAACTCAATATAAGTAAGTGTGTGAGTATAAGTGTGTTTGAGTCTGTGTGTGAGTGCGCTTAAGTGTGCACGAGATCCTCCTCAGTGTGCATTCTGAAGGCTTTGTGTATGTATGTGTGTGTGTATTTGAGTTTCAATGTGTGTTTGTCTGTATAAGTGAGTTTGTGACAGGTGACAGAGTAAAAGTGTGTTCGAATCTGTGTGTGTGTAAATGTGTGTGTAAATGTGTATGTAAATGTCCTGCTCTCCGTGTGTGTGTGTGTGTGTGTGTGTGTGTGTGTGTGTGCGTGTGTGTGGTGGGAGGTGCCCCTGGTTCGGCGGTCCTATTTAAACCCGACAGAGAGGCCGTGTCAGTAGTAGCTGTAGTAGCAGCAGTAGTGCGTGTGAGTGAGTTTGTGTGTGTGTGCATGTGTGTCACTCGGTAGAAACTCCTCGTGGAAATGTTTGTGGAGGGCGAGCGGATCATGAGCGCGTTCGGTCCTCAGGCGGGGGCCCAGCAGGGGGGTCCCGGGGCGCAGGAGCTGCTGGACGTGGCGGTGTACTGCGAGAACTTCAGCCCTTACCAGCACCACCAGCACCACCACCACCACCAGCAGCACCATCAGCACCAGCAGCAGCAACAGCACGCCGTGCACGCGCCTGGCTACGGCCTCAGCGAGTACGCGCCCACGAGCACGAGCGCGAGCACCAGCACCGCCTCCAACCCCTACCTGTGGTTGAACGGGCCGGGCCTCGGTCCCTCTGCCTACCCGTACCTGCAACCCGGCTACGGCGCGGGGCAACGGCAGCTCGTGGCGCCCCCTGCAGGCCTCGCTGGCGCAGAGCTAGGCTGGCTGTCCATGTCCAGCCAGCAGGAGCTCTTCAAGCTGGTGCGGCCACCCTACTCCTACTCGGCCCTCATCGCCATGGCCATCCAGAGCGCACGCGACAAGAAGCTGACTCTCAGTCAGATCTACCAGTACGTGGCCGAGAACTTCCCCTTCTACAAGAGGAGCAAGGCAGGCTGGCAGAACTCCATCAGGCACAACCTGTCCCTCAACGACTGCTTTAAAAAGGTGGCGCGAGACGAGGACGACCCTGGTGGGTGCCACAGCTCTTCTCCTTTTTACCTGTTGCACTTTATTTTCCATTTAATTAATGAGTGGATTTTTCCCCTCTCATTGTTTTTCAGTTCACGAAAGGAATTTATTTATAGCTGTTCATTCTTATAATCTGCGGAAAGAGGGAAGTTTTTTTTTACTTTAAGAAATATATTGGTAACCTGAGCATCAGCTTTCGAAGAGCGTCCAAGTTCTGAAGGCCCACAATAGTTAAATCTACCTCTCTGTCTGTCTATCAATCTGTCAGTCAAACTACCTGCTTACCTACACTCCCATCTATTTATCTGCTTTTTGTGAGAGGATACGCTTTCCTGGTTTATTTCATTTGTTCGTTAAGTGTTCATTAATATGAAATTCATCTTCATTGCAAAATATCTGTGACTATTTGATTGATTGATTGTCTGATTGATTGGCAGGTAAGGGGAACTACTGGACTCTGGACCCGAACTGTGAGAAGATGTTCGATAATGGAAATTTCCGCAGGAAGAGGAAGCGCAGGGCAGACGCGGTGAAGACGGAGGTCTCGGGTACGGACAGTGGTCCCGGTGGCGCGAGCTCCACCTCGTCCCCGCGCGGGCTTGGAACCTCTCCCGTCGCGAGCGAGCCCCGCTCTCCGCCGTCCCCGGAGCTCAGCCCGTGCTTCGACAACTTCGTGAGCCATGTGAACTCTGTACTGGCCGGGAGCGGTGATGGCGCGCGGGGCGGTGCGGGCGCGCGATCGCCGGTGCTCGGTCACGGCCATGGTCACGGCCACGGGCGACTGAGCTACTATACGAGCTCTGTGTCCAGCTACTTCAGCGTGGACAGCCTCATATACAACCGGGAGGGAACGGAGGTCTAAACGCGGGAGATTCCTTTTTTCCCGCGTTCTGCCACAAACGTCACCGCAGCAACTAGAGAACGCTGGAACTGTAAAAACTTCAAAGGATTTTTTCCCCAAACCCCACCCGTTTTCGGCCTTGTCCTGCACTGTGATTGGCCAGTAGTGTTTGTAGCATCTGGGCTTGTCACAAACGTCCCCATAGCAACCAAGCTAAAACTGTGAAGCGTTGCTTTCCCCCCCCCACCTGTTTCAAGAGTGTGGTTGGGAGAAAAATTAAAACACTGCACTCTGTGAGTGTACATTTATTTTACAGCTTTGTTTGATATATTTTCTGTTTATTTGTATTGCAATTCTCTCTAACACGATATAAAACAGTTGCACTGTCATGTTTTAAATATGCAAAAGTGTTGAACACACACACACACGCACCCACACACACTTGTGCATATTGTGCACTCACTGCATATTCTCACTACATATTCTAGTCGCCCATGCACGATTTGCTAATTCTTGCTAAAACATTTTTTTTGTTTTGTAGATGGACGTTGATATATTTTTATTTAATGAATGGTTGTAATATGTTTTGTAAATAAACTGCTATAAAACGTAACGTGTTCTGTTTGTGAAATGAATTTCATCCATGGCAGGAAAATGCCCTAATTTTATTTTAAACATTAACTCTATTTTACAAGTAAAACGTCAACTATTAGAGGTGTTAATTCAATTTCCCTAACAAAAATGTTTTCGTGTAATGTTTTTGTTTATTTATTTAAATCAATGTGTAAGTGTAAGTGCCCGCCGTCTCCCCCCATACAGATCCAGAGCGTGCACTCCCTGAATACCCTCGTCCTGTTCCAGCCCCCATCTCATGCTCAACAGCTCCATCGAGTTGACGTTTATTTATAAGAAGAATTTCGAGATTAATCGAGCGTCCGCGTTAATCCGTGCCCCCCGCTGCGCCCCCACGCTGCGCGCGCCCCTAATTGCTCCACACATTTAACCATTTAGACTCTCTCTGTCAGTCCGTCCATCCTGGTTTGGGACTAGTGTTCATCTCTAGCAACACTTCCCAGTCATTCCATATCACTCTTTAATTTATTATTACATATATCTGTTATGTATTTACGTTTTAGTTAGTGGGGTGTGGGAGGGACTCAATTAGCTCATGTCCCGCGCGAGCAGCGTGAAATCAGCAGGTGAGACTGGAGCACTTTCCGCTTGTCGAGTTGAATCGGGCCCAGCCTTCGAGTTCAGGAGTTCAGATCTTTCTTTCCTTTTCTCGTCTTCTCTTATTCTCTCTTGGATTTTCTGAAGTTGAACGAGAAGGTCTGGTCTTTCTCTGTTGTTCTGTGGGCCTTTTACCACGCGCAGTTTCACCTGAATGAGGGTCTCGCGGGGGGGTTGAGGGCCGAATCTGGCAGGGCTGGGTTTATTGTGAGCAGGACACTCTCTGGTCCATCCCGTCCTGCTGGGGGTCAGAAACAAGAGAAATGTTGTTCTCGTGCCGTCCCAGGACAATCAAGTTGGTTGAGTCCAGTTACCCCCCCCCGTCCAACACTCAGGGGGCGGTGGTCCCGGGAAGGGAATCAAAGAAATCAAAAGAAACACCTCGTAATTAGAGCAGAGCTCAAACCAAACCCGCGTTCAGTGCCTCCGTGTGTCTCAATCACATTATTTTAGAATAACGTACATGATTGTAAAATCATTATTTATTTCGGTTAGATTTTTTTTATTTATAAACCATTACCAGCAAGAAAACCTTACCAAATAGAATTATATTATATTACATTATCATACTATAATATATTACACAATTATAATACATATTTTGCGTCTAAAGTAAATAAAAGACAAAAGGCAAAAACGAAATAAACCAGTAAATGAGCCTCTAATGAAAAAAATCCTAAATATTAGACTCGTGAAAAAATTGCTTACAAAATTCTCGAAATTCTGCTTCCTATTTATTGTGCTGGTTTAAGAAAACAAGAGAGGTCATTTAAGGCTACTACTCTGCTTATAAATGTAGTTATGTGCAGAATCCACAGAATTTGCTTTGTGGCTTTGCTTTAAATTGAATTTGTGTAAGGAAAAAATTACGGAGATCATATCGACCTATTTCGTATGTGTTACAAAATTCTCGAATTTCTGCTTCCTATTTATTGTGCTGGTTTAAGAAAACAAGAGAGGTAATTTAAGGCTACTCTGCTTATAAATTTCTAGTCATTTGCAGAATCCACAGAATTTGCTTTGTTGCCTTGCTTTAAATTAAATTTGTGGAAGGAAAAAAATGTCTTACATCATAATGGCCTATTTTGTATGTGTTTGTCTGCATATATACATATATATATATATATATAATGGATATACTTATATACAATTGATATTTTAGAGCAGGCTGTGTTAAATGAATGAAAACGCTGAAGCTTCAACAGGAATAAATATTGGGTATCTTCCATATTTTTCCCTGTTTAAGCTTCAATATTTTCATTCTTCAACATGAATATTTTAATATAATTTTGTTCTATCTTAATGCATATATAAAAGGACCTTGTATTTGCACACTGTAACTGAAAGTGAAGGATAAGAGAATGAAAGTTAGAGTTTGGATGGAACTCTGTTGGTTTGATCTGGACTCTCAGGAAGCATTCATTTGCTGGGGATTTGTCTGTGTACACTCAGAGAGGGGAGTAATAGGTAAAATTGCCCTGCTCTTCCTCACAGATCCTGCAGGCTGACCCCCCTTCCCCTCTGCCCGGGGTTCTGAGAGGTGGTCCTACTTGGCCCCTCACTCTCCTGTGAGCTAAGACTTTAATGAGGGGTTTCAGGCGTTTCTGAACCCCACAGAGCCCCAAAATTCAGGAGCTGTTCCCGCTTAAAAGCATGTTTTTAGTGTGGGTTTATTCTAAACTCCAGTAATCCTGTTTCCCACAGCGGGAAAAGGAAATATCAGTCTCCTTTGACACCTGCTACCTGATCCTGACCCTGCAGCTTCAGAACGGGGACGTTTTCGTGGAGTTGGTTTGTGGAGTTCATGCCTTCCAGAAAGGCCGCATTCTTCAGGGTTAGGGATGTAATACAGACCCAGCAAAACCTGCAGCCAAGACACTTTTAAAAAACATTTACACACATGGAGGGTTGTTCATATCTCTCAGTTTCTCATGTGTATATGTAGAGAAACACACTTGAGTCAATGAAGACCTGAAAACTTTAATTACAACAAACCAACTCCTCATTTATTAATATATGATATACATTTGACAAATTTAATTTCACGGTTTAATCTACTACTACTAGTAATAGCAATACTGTTAAATATTCTTGTTTTTACTTTTACTAACAGCAGGTTCAGTAAAAATCTGGAAAAATATTTTTCAACACTAACAACTGGAAACAAAAGCTAAACAAGAAAAAGCGAAACTAAAGTTATTACAAAAAGTGAGAAAGATTCTGACATCTTAAAACCTGGTTTTATAAAGGTGATTTTTATTGTTGGACCTCTTCCTCTAAAGTGTGTGTTCAGATGGTAGATTAGTTCTTCTTTTCAGAGTCTTGTGGAGTGTATGTCAGCTCAGGTACAACTGACATTGAGGAACAATGGATGTACCAAATACAAAGAAATGTTGAAATTTATATTTAATATTTTAAGATTCAAATGTTATGCTGACAGCAATTTCTATTTTATATAATTTTTTACTGATTTATAAAAGAATAGAAAAATAAGCATTTTTACTAATGCTAATATATTTGGGTGTGAATCTGATTTAGAAAGCTTTATTAATCCTAGAGGTAATTGCTTTTGTTACGACTGCACAGACACACGAGACAATATAACATATAAAGTGTATAAATCCAGGAAAAAATCAATATAAAATGTTGTGTACACAAAATGCTATATCCTTTAATTTATCCTTTATATTATATATCCTTTATATATCCTTTAAACAGCAGTTTGGTACTTCATCTCCTACACTCAGATCGGGTGTTAAAGCTGGGTGTGTTCAAGGTGTTTAAGTGCAGTTGGAGGTGGAGGTTGGTGCAGGAGACTTGCTGCTGGGTTTCAGAGCAGCCTGAGGGAGTGCAGTCATCCGGTGAGTGACAGAATGCAGGCTGGAGAGTCTTTAGCCAGATAGAGTTGCACTCTTCTAGGTGTGAAACGCCACTGCCATTAATTAGCCCGAGCAGATTCCTTTTCCTGATAGAGAATCATTAGATGTTTCTCTCAGGGCACTCAAGTGTGAAAGTTAAAATTAATTTATACCTCACATATAAAAACAGAGACCCTTCTGACTCTTAATAGAAGAAATTGTATGGTTTCTAAGGGCAGTCATGCCTTATAGTTTATCATTTATATCTCAAATATAAAAATGAACTGACTCCTAATAGAAGAAATGAAAAGTTTTAGGAAGGGTACTCAATCATTACAATTTATATTAATTAATACATCAAATATAAAAACCAAGACTATTTTAATTGACACTTTGTAGAAGATATAGCAGGTTTTCTCACAGCATTCAAGCATGAGACTTTACATTTATATACCAAAATATATCCGCCAAACATAAAGATGAGATTCTTAGGACTTGTGAGCATTCAAATTTTAATTAATTTATAATTAAATAACAAAATGAAGATGCTTCTAATTGACTCCTAATGGGAAGAATATCGTGTTTTCTCAGGGTACCCAAGCATTGTAGCCTTGATACCTCCGATAAAAACTAAGACTATCCAAACTGACTCTGAATGGAAGAAATAGCAAAAATTCTCAGGGTGTTTAAATTACTCTACATAAACTGTAGTTCATTATCCCTCAAACATACAAACCTTCTAACTGACACTTTATGGAAGAAATAATGTGTTACAGGACGAATAATATAATAATAATACGTTACATTTGTATAGCGCCTTTCACAAACCCAATTACATACAGATTATAGAAACATTTCAAACTCAAAGAAATAGTTTAGTTTAAATAATATATGTAAATATCATCTAAAGATTATTGGCCATATTCATTGTCTCATATCTCGTATATTATGTGTTCCTTAACTGACGTTTTCAGCAGGTCATAAATAACGATATCATCTCAGTGACCAGTCCGACAGCACCAGGATTTAACGACATACCAAAAAGACCTCCTAAGACATGACCATGTTTTATCTGACCCCTATATAAAATCATTAAATGGGCTATTACATGCAATAACTGGCCAGTCTGGTCTGATCCCAGCTCATAATTTATAAGAAGGTTGCTATACGGTCTGTACATCATAATCAAAGCCACATTAAATGCTATGTCTGGCCTAGGTCAACATGTCTTTTTCTCATAGCCGCTTCATGCCCAGAATGGCTGGGCAATATGAAAGCTGACCCTGGCATGCTCTCTAGGTTGCTCGCTGCTCAGTGAATATGATATTAGGGGCACATATTCTAAAACTTCACATCTGCTTACCCCAGTCAGCCAGAATTATGGGCTACTATCTCATATCAGGGGCCTGATCTCTTGAGGAAGTTAAATATTTAAGGGCACAGTATGCTGACAGCTCTCTGGTACCCCCGCTGGCCACATTCACCAGGGAGCTCCCAGAACCACTGTAAAAAGATGAAGTGTACATTTGATAGCTGAAGATAATGCCCATCTATTGGCATGACCTGGTTTGGTTTCATCCGCCTCCATTCTGGGCCCATAAACGCGGTAATCTATGGGCCGATAATGGCATGGGATCCAGGGTGCGAGCAAACTGCCATATGGACGATTTTATACAGTACCCATCCAAGCTCACTCCACTTCCAGCTGTTAGAGCTACTCTGGGAGCAAGTGTGAGAAGATTTGCCAAGCTTGTAGCTACTGTGTGATTGTTTTTTTGAGCAATAAGGATCCATAATGTTGGTTTGTTCATTTAGAAATGGTAAAAATCACAGTAAATATTCAATTGGTTTAGAATTTTTGAAACACCATTTAACCATTTTAAGTGTCATTACTTTTGTTTTGCTGTATAATTTAAAAGGGATTACAGAGATAATTATGTGTACATTCAGTCCATTTGTTTCGGTAACAAACTGTGACAAAAATGTTACTGTTCATTAATATTTTAACTACAGTAAAGTATCTCCAGTTTACCAACACAAATGCAGAATCAACCAGTAGTTTAGCGTCTTCCCAGGAGTGGCTTACTTTTCCTTTTGAAAAGCTTGGAATTATATGACATTGAAGGTATTCATGAAAAATATTAGGCTTCTAGAATACAAGAGAAAAACATACATGACTATGTCTTCGGTTGCAAAGGTGACAAGAGGTGACACAGAAGTGTCCTGCTGAAAGAATCAAAGATGTGACGGATTAGCTGACTGGAGTGATGCCTGTTAAATCCTCAGTTTGTGCTTGTCTTCACATCTGTAGGCCTGGAAAGCCAATCCCCACAACAATGTAACATATCCCTGCCCTGTGTGCCTCCTGAACGTATTTTGACAATCCCTGCAAGGAAGTGGCTTTGTTCCCACATTGTGGATCTCTGGGTGGATCATCCTTTATCCATGGCCTGTGTCAAAACACACTCGGCCCTCACACCACAGCCCATTCTGGTGTGAAGAAACTGCTCATGCATAAAGAACCCGAGCCTCACTCGCAGCTCTGGGCTTTTGAATAGTGAATATGGACAGAAGTATTTGAGAATGATGTATGGTGCAAATTGAGATGCTGCTATATTAATAAAAATGAATAAATACTACTACTACTACTACTACAACTACTACTACTACTAATAATAATAATAACAGTATAATAATAATAACAACAATAATAATAATAATAAGAGTAATAATAGTAGTAGTAATAATATGTCTAATCATCATTATCATCATCATCATCATTATTATTTGTAGTAGTTGTAGTTGTATTTATTTATATGTGTGAAGCACACAGTTGCATTCTAGTATTGTATTTAAAGTGATGCATTTGCACACTTTTTTGTGAAAGATTACCCTTAGTAATAAGTTAAACATTTTTACTTCTAGTTTAAATCTATATTTTCTTTATATATGTGTATTCTGTCTTCCTTTGTACTCTGTAAAATCTAGAGCCACGCATTCTCATCTCACTGTTTACATACACAGCTCAGATGACTATAATGTGATTTTTGCTGTTGCTGTTGCTGTTATTATTACTATAATTAATCATCATTCAATCATTTACACTCAGTATTCACAGTTACACAGTTACATTCCACTATTCTGTTTGTTCTTCTTTTGGCTTCTAAATAATTGCACATTTTATGGCTGTGATAACGTTCTCTTTGTACCAAATTATACATTTTTGCTTCTAATTTAGAATTAGTATTTTTTATGTGCGCATGTCTTTTTGTACTTTGTAAAATCTGTAGCCTTACCCTTTAGTCAGCGTCAAAGTGAAAGTTGACTTTGATTTTTGTTATTATTAACCTTGTTGTTGTTAACCTCAACCTAATCAGAATCAGAATCAGTTTTCTTAAATCCTAATCCTAATCTTAAAGTGTTAATTATCCAAAAAGTGTTTCTTTACAATCTATATGCAGCCATCAGTTTGAGGACACATATGAAATATTTCATCTTGTTTTATTGCCTTTTATCTCTACTCCTCTCTCCTTTTAACTTAAATCCACACAGGTAACCCCCTCCCCCACTCCTTGACACACACCTTTCCCTTTGTTCTGTCAGAGGCGAGTGTTTTTTCCCAGCTTGGCTGGCGTAAGTCTCGGATGATCCTATGCTAAAGGCTAGTCCAGGCCAGGCAAGGTAATGAGGGGGGGGGGGGGGGGGGGGGGGGGGGGGGGGGGGGGGGGGGGGGGGGGGGGGGGGGGGGGGGGGGGGGGG
>JBBKCR010000101.1:35821202-35835291 GCA_037577295.1 Ladigesia roloffi
ACACACACACACACACACACACACACACACACACACACACACACACACACACACACACACACACACACTGCTGTTAAAATCACTATTTTAATTGTTGCATTTGCAAAAATATTGTTGTGTAGCGTAACATTTCCAAGCAATAATCAATTATCTACAACAGTAATATGCACGCTCCCACAAACTACACAATAAATAATTAGGAAAAAAAATGATGAGGTCTCAATTTTTTTTCCATGGCAGTATAAATATAACTCAGTCAACATTGAAACCACTGGTCTAATTAGGCAACTGATCTCATTTCTGTGACACCTGTCAATAGATGGGATATGTTCGGCAGCAAGTGAACAGTTATTTAAGTTCATGTGTTTGTCCGATCGTACAGATGAGCTACAGTGGCAAAAACTTCTGAGAAAAGTTAATGCCAGGTATGATAGATAGAAAAACTGTATGTTGTTACATATGCAGATAGTCAGACCAGTCTTAGTACTCATGCTAACCCCTGTCCACGGCCAAAAGAGCCTACAACAGCCATAAGAGCTCCACAGACCAGTGGAGGAAGATAGCCTGGTCTGATGAACCAGGTTCTCTTTTTATTTATTTATTTACTAGTTTATTTAACAGGGACAATGCAGTATAACATTGCTACAATTTCATGCAGCCGATGCTCTACATATAGGCTTCTAGCCTTTTACATAATTTGTATGGTTAGGTAAGTGCGGGATGTTACTTGAGCAAGAAATGGTACCTCTAAATGCAGTGTGGTGTTCTGGGTAATGTTCTGCTGGGAAACCTTAAGTTTTCTCATTCATGTACCCAGAGTGTGAATTACCCCGCCACTACAGGGGTGGACTGCTCTTCGATGGCCTTTATTGTCCGCTACCGCATCAATACAAATAGTCACCACAAGGGGGGTGTCTGGGTCTTGATCGGGTGGTACAACTGAAATAAAAATAGAACTAAAGCACAAAGGTTTAGGTGCATTTTATTGATGAATTTACAGTATGTAATAATACATTTTCCTTGGGCACTGAAGGTTGCTGGAAAATCTTATTCCCAAGTTCATTCAGTACAGAGAGGGCACTTATGTTCACTTAGAAAAACAACAGAACCTCATTTATGTGGGAGCTGTCACACTCTTTCACAAGGCTGCATTTTTAATGTAAAAATCACCATTCTTTACACTAGTGAGGTGTGTACAGTGTTCATGAAGCCTGGTTTGTGTCTCGCAGGGCTACAAAGACAAAAACAAGTTCATCGCGGCACAAGGTAAGCACAGCTGGAATTTAAACATCAGATACCATCCCCTTTATCTGTTGTACCAAATCAGTGTGCATTCATGTGTGTGTGTGTGTGTGTTTGGGTTCCAGGACCAAAACAGGAGACTGTTGCAGATTTCTGGAGAATGATCTGGGAGCAGAAATCTTCTACCATTGTTATGCTCACCAATCTGAAAGAGAGAAAAGAGGTAGTCAAAACTTTCCGTCTTGTCTTATACGTTGTTGTGGTTGCTTGGCAGCGACTGGAATGATGCAGCAGATGGATGTCCCAGCAGCGGTAAAAATAATCATTTGACGTGTCTCACTTTCAGTCTCCCACAGAGGTCATCTGCTTCGAGCAGCAGAGGTCCCCACATGTCTTTAGGCAGCTTGCGAAAGCTCAGAGACAAATCAATAAAGCCAGAATGGATGGGAGATTAAAATCAGCTTTGCCTTGGCGCTGAATCGATGATTAAATAATGGCTAATAAAGCCCTCTCAGGCGTTATCATAATTAGGCAGCGGAGTGTCATTAAGTGTGTATTATCCGTCGAGCTCAGGCTGCCTAATTCTGATTGACGGGCGGGGCTGATTAAGCTCGCTGATTTGCATTGTGGAAGCGCAGAAGTCACCTTAACCGCACGAGTGTTCAGAACCAAACTCACCCGGCTTCTCTGCCGGAACATCCCGACTCTCACTGGCACTTGAATAAATGTTGATTTAGTTTTGTAACATTTTTGGTGCTACTTTGGGATTGATTGTTCTCCAAAATCTCTCATTTTCTCTCTCTCTCTCTCTCTCTCTCTCTCTCTCTTGTTCTCTCTCCCTCCCTCTCTCTTTGTCTCTCTCTCCACCGCTCACATTTTCTCTCTTTCTCTCTCTCCCAACCTCCCTGTCTAATGCTCTCGCATTCTCTTTCTCTCCCATTTTTCTCTCATTCTACCTCTCACGTGTTCTCACTTTTTCTCTCCCTCCCTCAATCTCTCTCAATTTCTTGCTCTCTCTCTCTCTCACTGACTTGCTCTCCCTCTTTCTCTCTCCCTCTCCCACTCTCTTTATCACTCTCCTTCCCGATCTCACTCTCTCTCTCTCCTCTTCTTTTTCTCCTTCCTTTATCTCTCTCGCTCATCTGCTCTCGCTTTTTCTCTCTCTCGTTCCTCCTCTCTCTTTTTTGCTCTCTTTTTCCGCCTCTTGCTCTGTCTCTCTCTGTCTCTTTCTCCCTCTGTCTCACTTTATCTTTTTTTTCTCTCTCTGTCTCTCTCTCTGTCTCTCTCTCCCTCTCTCTCTCTCTGTAGGATAAGTGTTATCAGTACTGGCCTGATCAGGGTTGTTGGACGTATGGTAACGTGCGGGTTGCTGTGGAGGACTTCACCGCGCTGGTCGACTACACAATACGCAAGTTCTGCGTGCAGTATGTAAGTTTCTCTCCCGGTCACTCGTGACTCACCCAGTGGAGTGTTTACAGGGAGAGGTCCGAAATTTACTCATGTCTGCGGTTTTGAGATGATTACAGACAGACCACCTATAATTCACAACACTGAAGCAAGACGAACAGTTTCCAATATACCCTCACATTCCTGGGCCTTTACATAGTAATACTATATGGAAACACAGAAAATGAACAAAAAATATAGTAGAAGTACATTAAAAATATCGTCTGTTGCTAAATTTTATGACCTGTTGTCATTCAATCTTACTCATGCTGCAGCAGTGTTCACTTTATAAGGCCTTTTTAATAAAGTAATGCATCTCTTCAGCTGTTTTTCTTTTCTGGGAACTAAAACTAAAGCAGTAGTAAAAAATTTAAGGCAACGGTGATAAAACTCCTAAAGAGTCAGGCTCAAAACATTGTTAAATTTGTTCCTGTTAATTGAATTCCCACAACATTATTGGGCATTGTGTCAGATCTCAGACCTGTGAGCTATAAAGAGAGAAATATATCGATTTACATAAAAACACTATAGGCATAGAACCCTTGCCTTATATGAATTTTTTGTTTTCATAAAGGCTCCTTACACTCAACTCATTAATAGTAACATGAACACGACAGTTTCATTAGAGAACCGAAAGTGGCAGCATACCAAAGAACCGCTTTTGACGCCTTTATTTATAGGCATGAGTGCTGGCATATGCCTGCGTGGTGTGTTGAAAAAGCCAAATTAGATGAAGCCTCTTGCAAATATGTTTCTTAGCCACAGTAATTCATTTTCCTAATGTTTTGTATCATTAGTATATTTCTCAGTATGTACAAATCACTGGTCTGGGTTTTTAATTCATTGTAAAAAATCTGCAGTTACATCAACTTACAACTTACAAAAACATTATGTATACAGATTTCCGAGTAAACTGAACGTTCGGATAGAAACTCAGATTGTTGAGTTTACATTAAGGTAAACCATAAGTTGACCAAACATATTAAACACAGCAACTACAATCGATGTTAAACTTTTCTGTACTTCAGAACCTATCTGAAATTTTTTGCAGTCTGATCATGTTTGAAGGATAAATTCCTGGTGGGTCTCTTAGATCTGTGGTCGCTACTCAGCTAGTGGTGAGAAGATCTGAAACTAACCCTGGTGAAATTTATTCACTGTGCTGTCTAAACATCTGCCCCTCAGTATCTTATCTGCACCAACTGTAGCTTTAAAAAGCTGATAAAAACTGCACTATTCACCTCCACCTTCTTTTAAATGTACATTTTTTGTTGTACTTTCAGTTTTCTTTTAATGATTGTAATGAGAAGGAAAATTCCCAGTCTGTTCATCACCAGGAATGGGAAAAGTGATTTTAATACATAAGGCTGCACTTTTATTTGCAGCTGATTTTACTGGCTTTTTATGGGCAATCGGGTGCCTAGTCTTTAGGACGTTTCCCTGTAATCAAAAGTTGTGGGTTTGAATCCCAACACAGCTAGTGGCACCTTCAAGGTACCATTGAGCAACACACTGCTCCCCAGGGCCCCCTCATTGGTGGCAGCTCCCTGCTTCATTTTGTGAATGTGTTAAATGCAGAGAAAGAATTTCACACTGTTCTCAATGTGTGCTGTGCTGTGGTGAGTTCACATGTGACTGTAAGTGGCCACAACATTGTTCTCTTTCTCTTCCTCAGCAAGCCAGCGATGGCTCTAAAGCCCCGCGCCTGGTCACGCAGCTGCACTTCACCAGCTGGCCGGACTTCGGGGTGCCCTTCTCGCCCATCGGCATGCTCAAGTTCCTCAAGAAGGTCAAACAAGTGAACCCGTCATATGCTGGCCCCATCGTGGTGCACTGCAGGTATGCAACCCACCTTAAACACGCAGGCCTGAAAATTTCACCTCATACAGGAGTAGTGCCTAACCTGTATATCGTCCCAATCAAAAAATAAAAATGTTTTTTACTTTTTTTTAAAATTATGTAATACATATTATATATACATTTAAATTATCTTATTGATAATTTCAGGAGATTTTTACAGGATGTAAAGAAAAGCTGCTGTATACCTGTCACATAGAAAATAAAAATGTACATTTAAAAAGTGCTAGACCTTTGATAACCAAATGCACCACTGAGTTTTTCTTCTTCAAATCTTTGTCACCAACCAGAATATTTAAGCTTAATACTTTTTATTAAGCTTAAATATTATTTAGTTTCTTGTCACTTTTTGCTGTAAAGTGTACCTTATCTTTCTGACAGAGACTTAAGTGTGCTTAGCCAAGGCTGCCAGACATAGATGCTGCTTAATTAATGTTAGTTTCCTTTACTATGTGTGGAACATGTGAATATGTGGATGTTGATTCAGTCTGATGCAGTGTAATGTGATTCCTGATTATCACTAAGCCGTGTCATAAAGTCAGGTTACTGAATACATGATGTTCTCCACATAAATCATAGTATTAAATTAAGTTTGCAGTGAAATGTTGAAAAAACTGTGCATTAATTAACTACAAATATTAGAATTAATTTGGTTCTGGAGTTGTTAGTACTGCTAAAACCCCCCTACACTGTTGTGATTATAATTGTTAACATGATGGAAATCTTTTTACAATTCTCTCTACCTCTAGTAGTATGTGAAACACAAGAATGATGATCATTTACTTACAAATAACCAAAAAAACATATATACAATTATTTTTATTATAGAGGTGACATAGCCGCCTTCACCAGAGTTATTCTCATGATATACTGGTAAACAACATGTTGCCCAGGATTAGTGTCTCAGTTTCAACCGTGCAGAACAGGTACAGAATCAGGCGACCGCCTCCAGTGTGCCCTTAGCACAGCTTGTTAAAAATCCATATTCTCAAAAAGATGAGGATTATAATTTGTGCAAATGAGCAATAATGATTTTAAAGTCCAATAGTTTCTTTTTATATCTGTTCACAACTTAAATTTTAAAATACAAAAATAAAATAAAAAAGCTGAGTGTCAAAAGTTTTGTTTAAATAAGTCAAAAATATCATTGTAAAATATTCCCTAAGTAGAGGTATTAAGGACAGTCCATAAAATTTGGAAATACAAAAACACAAATGCACATTTATTATGTCAAAAGTCTAACTTTGTATCCTTGTGCTGTAACTCAAAAAGCTTCATTAGTATCACACTGAACTCAGGTACTTAAACATCCCTGGGTTTGTAAAACAGTAAGATGATGTAAAACTGGACTTTTGACTGGAACATTAAAAATAAATTCTTATAAGATTTTGTACATTTCAATTTGTACATACATTTAAATTCTAATTTTAATACAATAAAATAAGCATTGGACAAAAGAAAAAGATTTGCTTCTAAACACTAATGGCAATTTAATGTTGGTACTTTCTTACTGGTGGTAGTTTCTAATACAGTAATGGTCAGATTATTGCAGTACTTACCAAACTTTCCAGATGGTGACACGCAAGAAGACATTTGACTTTTAAACTCCCTGAAAAAAAGGCCATTTTTTACACTTTGCTCCCATTATTCGGAAGACCTTGCGGACCCTTTGTGTCATTTGGAAAGTATCCATCATGCATGCATAATGTATTTTACCAGACAATGATGCATTATTCAAAATGATTAGCATATGATTTGAATTAGGCGAACTGAGGGCTATTCATTCTGTTCGGTGGTTGGGGAAATAAGACAGAAATATGTAGGTCAGCATCTGAAAGTTTGATCAAGCCCTTACGACCTAGTTGTGTGTCGCGTTTTGGCACTACAAGTGTGTGTATGTCACAGGTCAGGCCCTGTGATCCCTGCTCCTTACTACACAATCAAACCACAGTGTCGTATACACACAGGCCTGGTGCATGCATGAATGGCGTTTTTAAAACATTCAGAGGTTTAGCTTGACCATTGGCCTCTGTTGATGAAACATGAATGGGGCATGCATTAGAAATCTTTAATGATGCAAATGTCTTGCATAATTTAAAGGTTAACCAGTTATAATGACACAAAAAGTTCAGTTTAATGCCGTTACATTGTAGAACTGCTCTCGCACATTAATGTTAGATGTTTTAAGTATTACACACATCATTTTCTCATGTGTGTTTTGTGTTATCCTTTCAGTGCTGGGGTTGGGAGAACAGGTACCTTTATTGTGATAGACGCAATGATTGACATGATGCATCCAGAACAGAAGATTGACGTGTTTGGGTTTGTGTCGAGAATCCGAGACCAGCGATCGCAGCTCATACAGACAGATGTAAGTGTCATCTACCATTTCCGACTTCTCCTTATGTTACTTTGCCATATAGTCTATGCACAAACTCTGGCCATCTCAACAGTTGAGAGAATGCAGAATTCAACATTAGACAAGTGGTGCTGCAATTACTAAGAAATGACTAAGGGTTGGTACACGGTGGACACTCAAGTTCCCATTGCAGTATTTATAAATATATAATTTAACAACATTATGAGTCATACTCCCTAGTTTCAGAGTGCCACAATCCACAAAAATAAAAAATACCCTCAGAGTCTCAGAGGAACAGACATTTAAGCACTTTACTTCAACATTAAAGTGGTCAAAAAATACAAAATAAGAATCTTTGAATGTCCTTGTCCAGTAAAGGACATTTCATTGTAGTTGCAAAATGGGGACATATGAGGCCAAATTGTGGGAGATATGTTAAAATGATGGTGCCTTAGCACATAGCATGTGGGAAAGGGACTACCCATTGAACACATCAGTTCAAATCTTTACTGTTATTCTGATAAACAGCGTTATTTTAGCTCAGCCGCAGCCTCATCTTTCGTTTTATTCACGATCTTGGGACCAGAAAATAAAGAAAAACATTATTGGTTTCATTCTGTAACCATCAAACCACCAGAAACATCACAAGATGAGAAAGTAGATAAGGTATTTGCTTGAGCGACATGATCATACCTCATGATACTATGAGCAGACCATATTGGGAAGTGAGGAAGTGGATTAAATTAGTCATTCGTCCTTGGGAATTATGTTCTGAATCTTTCTCAAATGACAAAATTTATTAAGAAGTGGAAATAAAAATTCTAATTTAAAATACAGTATAAATGGGGCAGTGGGCCAGTGAGAAGTACGTACACATGGGACAAAAAGCTTTTCCCTGCAAGATTAAAATCTCTACTGTTTTCTATTACGTTTCTCATGGAGCGTTGTCCAATTCTAGTTTTTGGCCAGTAGACCAAATGCCCACTTCCCTTTCAAATACTTCGCACCTGCACATGTATTTCAATGAAGGACATTTCTAGAAATGGTTAGACACAGCAAACACATTATCACCACCAGCTATCTTAGCAGCTTTTCATGAGTCTGTTGTGAAATAATTAAATATTGAACAAAAAGAAAAAGAGAAAGTACTTTAGAAATCACCAGTGTAATTGTGATTCTGATCAATCCAACAAGGCACTTTTGGGTACTTCCCCCTACTTTCCCTTCCTAAAATTGTGTGTGTCTGTGTGTGTGCTGTACAGATGCAGTACTCGTTCATCTACCAGGCCCTGTTGGAGTACTATCTCTATGGGGACACTGAACTGGACGTGTCCTCTTTGGAGGGACACCTGCACAAACTCCACAACACCTGCACACCGCAGGACCGTCTGGGACTAGAGGAGGAGTTTAAGGTGAACACACTCTCTTCTGCAGGCTGAAACAAGCTAAACTCAGTTTATTTCATCAGGCCTGATAGTATAACATGCAGAAAACTGTGAGATAGGAAATAAAATGAACACTTGAATCAAGAAGGTCCACGCTGCTGTCAATTAACCCTTAGAACACAGAGTGTATCAGTAAACTCTGATTTCAGTAAATATAACGGATGTAAATAAGTATAGAACCTGTGTTTATGCTCAGAAGTCATAGTCTATTAGTAAACTCTGGTAAATATTGCCTTTGAAAACAGTCTAGAACCGGTGTTTGTTCTCCTATACACTCTCTGTTTGCTGCTCTTTCCCTGGGCGCACCTTCACTTGGCCGTTCTCCGGAGCCGCTTTCTCTGTAGATACCACCCCCCTTCTTTATGAGCATTTGCATGTGACCCTAATTTTTTTCAGAACTGTAGTACCGGTAGTTATTATTATGTTTTTAAAATTATAATAATTTTAGTAACACCAAACAAAGCTCAGCATGACACCTGACACCTAAAGCATCAACACAAACCAGGGGAACTCCGAGTTGTTTAGCTGTATCATGACAGTTTACTATTTGTTACACCGTTGGCACAGATCACATTTTAAAGGTTAATGAAAGCCAGTTTGCAACACTGAAAGTTTGCAATATTGAAAGGATGTGATGACCATCCTTTCCATTCATCCGCATGAGGAACAGCATTAAGTGTGTTGTGCTGGGATTTGTTTTAAGAGACAAATGCTATTCTATTCACTTTTTTTTCTTTCAGAAACTGACAAACATGCGGATTATGAAGGAAAACATGAGGACTGGCAATCTGCCGGCAAATATGAAGAAGAACAGAGTGCTCCAAATTATTCCATGTAAGAACAATTGCAGCATGAACAGAATTTTGAATGGCATGCTAATGTATCTAGTTGCTAGTAGAGTATACACTAATAATAAAAAAAAATATTTTATCTTTTAGTTTTACATTTTAAGCCATTATAGTCATATTGATGTCTGAAAGTGTCAAGTTTACTATTCCATAGCCCCTGCATAACACTAAGTTTGTCTGAAAGTTATATAGTTTTATTTTGGTATGCAATATCAACCATATTCCCCTAGAGAAGAATGGCTTTGTTTATAATGCTGAAAACAAAAAAAAACAGTATTATAATATTAAAGCTGAAAATAACCATCCAACATTTCGTAACTGAACTGAACCCAACACCTTCACCTAATCCTCATACTGTGCCCAGCAACACAAACAAGCTTTGTTTATGAGGAAGCAAATCTGATCTACTTCCTTTCTTCATCCACTAAGATCCTTCCTGTCACCATATGTTCACCAGTTCTTAACATTTTCTACCGAGCTAAATCAAGCCTACAGGCTAGGTTGGTACACATTATCTATGCTCTTTTAAAGGAGAAGTCTTTTTGCATATATAGAGAACCACTGCATGAAGAGCCACATAATAGTATCAAGAATCTTTGCATAATGTACCAAATTATGGTTTCATCCAGTAAGTGTTTTGTCTTTGGTGCTTGGTTTTACTGAATTGTTCTTTAGGGAACTGAAAATGGTCCTTTTATGGCATCACATGAAGCTTGCTAATATATTATAGAAAGAGTGTAAATATGATTAAAGCACAGTAATACTTTAATAGAGAGTTACATCAATACAGCAATATGATGGAATAGAGAAGACTAAAAACGAAAGCAGTCAAAACTTGTAAATGAACAGCGATTTCCATTAACTTGTGCAAGTTAAATATTTTTTCCTTAATGAGGCTCTATTGGCCTATAAAAATCAGACTTTAATATAATAAAATCAGATAAAATGATAACATAATACCAGAGATTAGTGTACAGTCATATTTCTGAGCAATTGAGGGAAGCATGTCAACACTTTATGCCTGAATACAGCTCTCAAGTGACAAAGGTGCAGAATACAAAGCGCTGATTGACAAATAAAATGCTTTATTAAACTGCTGTGGCAATAGCCCATCAAACAAAAAGAGTACACAAGTAACGCAGTGAGGAAGAAAACAAACACAACATTGCACTGAGTTAATGAGCCCTGGACTGTTCTCCACTTAGTGAATACACACACAAACACACACAAACAAACAAATCTGTATTAATATATTTGTGAGGACAGTGCAATAATATTGTATAATTGTTCATCTTAATAATACGACACATAGACCTAACACAGACACTAACCTTAACATGAGTTACCAGATGTCTTCCAGTAATTTGTGTTAAAAAGAGTGTAATTCTTAATGAGGACCAACCAAATGTCCCCACCTTTTTTAACACATTTCCAGTGTTCCTGTCATTATGAGGACCTTTGTTCACAAAGAGATAAATACACACACACCCATACACCCACATACACAAACACTTACACGGCATCCTGGACTAATTGCAGTCTTGGCAGACCAGCCTCCCTTAATCTCATTCACAGTTTATGATGGGAAAAGAACAACAAAGCAAAGATTATTATAATGTTTTGTGTTTTCTCCACAGTCCCGGTTCCCATCCATTACCGTGTAATGTCTGCTGATTAAATGTAGCATGCATTTGCTGCAGTAATTTTTTTTTCTTTTTCACTGCAGATGACTTCAACAGAGTGATTCTGTCTATGCGGCGAGGTCAGGAATTCACCGACTACATTAATGCATCTTTCATTGATGTGAGTGCTTCATTTTTAATGAGTGTGTGATGTATGTGGGACCCTAATGGTAAGGTTAAAGGTACCAGTTTAATGCAGACCCAGGGTCAGTGATGTATGTGGGGGTGTGGAATGAAAGATAATTGATTATATAATTTAATAGAACAGTTACTTAACTAGAAGTTTTCCAGAACATTTGAATTTGTCCTTTTGAAAAGTTATATTATTTCAAAATGGAAATTTAAAGTGAATCGAGGGCCTTGCAAATCCTTTTCACTTTTCTGGTATATTTGGCTTTCTTGAAATATTCAGTGCTTTTTTAAATAGACTTGTAATTTTTTCATGCAGCATAATGGTACGGTTTCCTTTACTGTATGCATACATATGTCTGGATGAGTTTTAATGTGTGTTTCTTTGTGTTTGACAGGGCTACAGGCAGAAGGATTATTTCATAGCCACACAGGGTCCTCTGTCTCACACAGTGGAGGACTTCTGGAGGATGGTCTGGGAATGGAAGTGCCACTCCATAGTCATGCTGACAGAACTACAGGAGAGAGAACAGGTACATACAAACACAGACACACTCACACTCACGCGCACACACACACACACACACACACACACACATATATATATATATATATACACACCTGTATATATATTTTGCATAGCGGTATATATTGTTTTGGTTCTCTTGTAGCATAATATTTTAATTTATGCATAATAATACGCATACCATTTATGATTTATGAGCCATCTGCTCCTGCAAATATCTGTTAAGAAAAATGCCATCAAGGAGAGCACACGGTCAGTAGCAGGGGCTAAAATGCTAAATTATGATGATTAGGCCTTCACAATATATTATTCATAACTGCGCCAAAATTTGTCTAGTGCAACTACATGCTGCAAAACCATGCTAATAAATTATGGACTTTACAGCATCAACAATTAAACGATACCATATGGTCAGTTGCAAAGCTCGAGTTTAATAAAAAGTCTTGCAAAAGCAAAGTTAATGTAGCTAACAAGTAACAAATTAACACTGTACAAAATGTTTTTCTATTATTAAGGCTTGTGGTAGCTCACAATAAATATTTATAGCAGTGCAAAACTGAAACAAGTGCAACTACAGGCCACTAAAACCATACTACTAAAATATCAATTTTATAGAATCAGTGACCAAACCAGTCTAAAAGTCATGATTCTGTGTGTGTGTGTGTGTGTGTGTGTGTGTGTGTGTGTGTGTGTGTGTGTGTGTGTGTGTGTGTTTGGCAGGATAAGTGTTTTCAGTATTGGCCCTTAGAGGACTCAGTGAGATATGGAGACTACACAGTAGAGATCAAGGCAGATACTCAGTGCGACGACACTTTCAGCCTCAGAGACCTGGTACTCACATATGATCCAGTAAGTATTGCAAACTAGCATCATCAAAATGATGCTTGTAAACTTCTTTGAGTTTTCTCATTCAGACATATATATGTCAAATATGAAAACATGAATAAAGAAGGAGTAACACAATATAGTTATTGTGTATTGATTCTGTCATATAAAAAATACACCAGTTTTGGTTTATTTTTGCTTCATTTCAGCACAGCTGCTGCTGTTGACAAATTCAGAACATTTCATGATTCACTGACTACTAGAATTTTACAATACTTTTAATAATTTAATCCTTTATTTAATAGACGTTCTATTAAATAATAAAATGTATTAATGGATTTTTTACATACACAGACAAATATTGTTGCCTTTTTATGTTAATATTGAATACATAGCCAGTATCAGCACTTTAAAGATATGCATCTATTTTTGGGGGGCATCAAAAGCAGCTACTCTTCATATTGTCTGATCATTAGAAATATTGATCATTAGAAATATTTAAAAATGACCTGGAAAACATATTTTTACTTTAATTTCTACTAAATGAAGAGTTTTGACAGTTAGAGCCTTTGGTTTGGACAAGGAGAAAACACATGGAAGTAAAACATGTCTAAGAAGATGCTAACTTTCAGTAGCATTCCAGTTGGATTCTTGTAGTATGTGAGCGCTAAGCCACCTTCTGGCCAGGTTAAACATTAGCATCAGAATCTTGTAATAGTCATTTAACGGTTTATTTGAATCTTCTATCCTATATTTTACTTTGAAGAACTGGGTAGGTTGCCACTCATAATTGCAGTCAGTGGGGTTTCTAAGACTTTCAAAAGTAAATCATTACGAGACTTTTTCTTTTTTTTTTTTTTTTCTAATTTTCAAATTAGCTTTCTGGAGATACATAGGTCTGTCAGGTCAGCGATCACATTAATTGTGTTTGAATTAGTGTGTGACAAAGTTGTTTTGTGTGAAGGAGAAGGAGACGCGTTTGATCCGGCACTTTCACTTCCATGGCTGGCCAGAGATTGGCATTCCAGCAGAAGGGAAGGGAATGATCGACATCATCGCAGCCGTACAGAAACAGCAGCAGCAGTCAGGCAACCACCCCATCGCTGTGCACTGCAGGTAACACACACACACACACACACACACACACACACACACAGATATGCTGCACACTCTCACACTCACACACACCAGTCTAGCACTGTAAGACCCCCCCTTTGCTTTGGAACAGCGTAAACTGTTTGAGATTTTGTTTGCAACAACAGCACTCTAGGCCTCTTCAACAAGGGGTATGAAATATATCTCCAGTTAAATCGTTCAACGTCAGTGTCTGTTAAGTTCCTCCACAAGCACCTCAATCTGTTTTCTGAAGGAATGATTAGTGATCACTTGAATTACATCTTATTTAATGTGGAAAAGTATAAAACCAACACCCTCCTCTCACAATGAGACCAGTTGGATGGCAAAACACTGCTAGAAGTTTGTCAAAGGTAATTATTACCGTTTTGTTTAAGACTGAACAAAGAGATTAAATTTTTTTGAGTTCTGTAAACGCTGCATCATTTCTCTTCTTTTGTGTTGTCATTTCCTGTAAAAATATGTGTTCTATTTTTATTTGGTAATTAAAGAAAATATTGTCCTTAAAACGAAGTTTAGTACTATCATCTCTAAAATATAAAACCTGAGAAACTGAACCTTTTTGCACTTACCTCATTGTTTCATGTATATATATA
>JBBKCR010000101.1:35835391-35845730 GCA_037577295.1 Ladigesia roloffi
TTATTTAGTTATATATATACACAGTCATTTTGGATTCATATGTAGGGACTGTTGAAGGCCTGGATGATATTGAAAAATAATAAGCATACTTTCTTGTTAGTATACTACTGCAGCTTTAAGTTAATTTCTATCCTACATTTATTATATATTCACCAATTTAATGAGTTAAGCTTTAATAAAATCATATATTACATAATAAAACACTGAGTTATTGGTAATAAATTGTTCAATGTGCAATGTAGGAACACTGGAGGTACACTGGAGGAACAACACATCTCATTAGTAACAAATATGAATACAAATAGTTGCCTGTCAGTATTTTAATTATATATATATATTTTTACATGATATGGAAATACTGGTTATTTGATTAACTAATTAATAGAAAGGGCCCTAAATGGTTTACCACAAAACTTTGCCCCAATAAAAAAGGTTTTGTTCCTCCAGCGATTGTCTTTGCAACAAGTTTAAATACATACTGTATGCAAAAAGAATTGAATTTATGAACGTTCTAAATTATTTTTAGGGTGTAAATCTCAACATATATATTTCAATTTGAGTCTTTAGGAAAATAGGACAGACGTCAGTATTTGCAAAGAAGTGGAATATAGACAATAAAATCAATATAGAAATCTTTTTCCCCACATGGACTGACAATTCTATTTTGGCCACCCAATGTGCACAAAATGTATTAATTATCATTATTATATTCAGTTACTGTCAACTCCAAAGTGAGTGTAGTTGAACCTTTAGATCTATGTAGGATGATGTGTTGACGCATTTTACACCCCTACTGTCTTAACATGCCCTGTTGATTCATATTTGCCCGTGTGTTTGTGTGTGCAGCGCTGGAGCGGGTCGGACCGGTACGTTTATTGCCCTCAGTAATATTTTGGAGCGGGTGAAAGCCGAGGGCCTGCTGGACGTCTTTCAGACTGTGAAGAGTTTGCGCATGCAGCGGCCACACATGGTGCAGACTGTGGTACGTACTCGACTAGAGCTGTTTTTCTCACGATGCTTTACATCAGAGCGGCCAGGTCATATTAACCCTCAGACATAATAATGAGACACAGAACTTCCAGTCCACAGTACATTGGCTCAAGCTGTGGTGAATTACAAAAGACTGTCAATTAATACTCTCTCACCCTCTCTCCATCCCCTCTCTCTCTCTCTCTCCCTCTCTCTCTCTCTCTCACTCACTCTCTCTCCCTCTCTCTCACTCTCCCTCACTCTAACTCTCTATCCCTCTCTCTTATTTCTCTCTCTCACGTATTCCCTCTTTCTACCTCTCTCTCTTATTCTCTCTTCCTAAATCTCTTTCTACATCCATCTCTCTTTCTATTTCTCTCTCTCTCTCTCTCTCTCTCTCTCTCTTATTCCCTCTTCCTACATCTCTTTCCTTCTACCTCACTATCTTTCTCTCAATATTTTTACTTCTCTCCATATCTCATTTTACCTCTGTCTTTCTTTGTCATTAATTCTTTCCCCTCGCTTCCTTTCTCTCTCTCTCTCTCTCTCTCTCTCTCTCTCTCTACAGGAACAGTATGACTTCTGCTACAGAGTGGTACAAGACTTCGTGGACATTTTCTCAGACTATGCCAATTTTAAATGATGAAACCTGCCTTATACGTTTCTGTTCAGTGCTTTTTTATAAACCAGTTATTCAGGATTTTACCCCATAACTGGATCAAATTAGCTTCTATTTTGCTATGCACTTGACCTCATAAAGATCATTATCTATTTGTAATATAATGTCATATACTAAAGCTACAAAATGGGTGTGGCTGTAAGACGACAAAAATGCAGCCATATTTCAATTAATTCCTTCATTATGGTCTTTAAATTGTGTCTTTCAAGTTAATAGCATTCCAGCAAGATTTCGGTTGTTTGTATGGCAGTGTCGTTTTTACCTTCTTTTTTTTTCTTTTTTTTAAATCTGGGTCTTACCAACTAAAACAGTTTCATTTTTTTAACCAGTGTAAAGTTTGTAAAGCTGTTGGTATTGTAAATGTATTTATGTATTGTTGCTGACAGTCCATCCTCACAATTTAAAATGTTTGTTGATGTTGAGAGATTTTATTTATTCAGATTTTTCATTCATATTATTAGCGTTAAGTATTTTAAATTTTTTTTCTCCTGAAAATCTAGCGAATGCAGCCAGATTTTTCAGTCCTATCATTAGTATAATTTTTTTTTTCCCACCTGAAAATCTAGCAGATGCAACCATAGCTTTGTTTCGACGAATTCAGAACTCAGCGGATGTACCTTATGAATGAACGAAAAAAATAAATATTGCAGATTTTGTATCAAAATTAGCTCGAGTGAATGCACCATTCAGTGAGACAGGGACAGGCCTGTTTCCATCCAGTCTCTCAAATCTGCCCCGTCAGAAACGTGTCTTAAAACAGAGTCAGTCCGAATGGGATCACAGCACATCTCCTGGTGGTCCTGCGTGTCTCCAGGCTGGAACCGGCGGGAAAAGTCTGCTTAGGTTTTCAAAGCACACTGATTAAAGTCCACTCCCTTGCACAAAGCCAAGGATTTACAAATGAAAGAGATAATGTGTTATTAAAGTATGATACATACTTTTTTTGTCTTTGTGTGTTTTTATATGAAAAATATATACTAATTTATACTATATAAGCTTCTGAGCAGAAAAGATCATTTAATATTACATTTAAAAGAAAATGAAAAGCATTCCTCAGTGGCGTTAAGAATACATACATATATACAGCTCTAGAAAATAAGTGAGCATTGCAAAAATGTTCAGGTTCTCAGGTTTTATATTTTATAGGTGCAAATTTTGAGCTTTGCCTTCATTTTTGAAGAAGTGCTGACAATATTTCTCCTCATTTCCAATTAAGAATCATTTGAAAGGGAATGGCTAAACATCTAAATAAGAGAAATGATAGTGTTTACTTGGATATTTCAAAGAAACCAAAATACTCTCAAACAAAATAGCAATAATTACCTTTGATTAACTTCTAGTAGTGTTTTACCATCCAACTGGTCTCACTGTGAGAGGAGAGTGTTGATCACAGCAGTGTTTTACACTTTTCCTCTTTAAATAAGATTCAGGTGATCAGTAATCAGTACCTCATTAAGCAGATTGAGGTCCCAGCTGGCATTCGAACGACCTTAAACGTTTAAATGTGGTTGAAATAATGTCAGTTTATGAAAAAAACATTAATTCAACGCCAAAACAACGTTGAATACCAAATGGTTGAAATGGTGTTGTTAACTAACTATGGATTCAACATAGAATTAAAAAAAAAATGTGAGTTGTACCTGAAATCAACGTTGGAATGACGTTGATATTCCAACGTTGATTAGATTTGCAAAATCTAAACAAAATCCAACGGTTATCCAACACTGACACCTGACGCAACTGATTCAACGCTGACTCCACGTTAAAATGCCAGCTGGGGTGCTTGTGTAGGTATTTAACAGGCGCTGGCATGGAATGTTTTCTTACTCATAGAGATGCAGATTTAAAATACATTGCAGTGGCCACTTATTACATATGTGGACAAAAGTATTGGGACACACCCGTTTTTTAGTGTTTGGGACCCTTACTTTCAGTAAAGGACAATCTTAAGGCTTCAGCAGTCCCAAATATTATGGACAATGTTTTGGGGACGAACCTTTTCTATTCCAACTTTTTCTGAGAGATGTATGATTCAAATGTAACAGATCTCACCTGCCTTTTTCTGGGCGAGGAGTTCAACTGACAGCAGAGCCTGAAACAGGTGCATCAAAGAGAGAAACCACACAAAGCAAACTGACATTTTGTAAACTTCCTCTCGATGCCACAAAGTTCAACAGAAAATACTTAAAGAAGACGTGGCTGTCAAGACAAATTCTTTTTGCTCTCTATTTGTTAGTCTGTTAACTCTGCATAATATTTCCTGATGACATGAAAGCCTGAAACATGATACAATCAAACAATTGTTTTTTGTTGTAAATGAAAATTCACTTCTACTTTTTGTGGCAAAAGTTAGGAATAAAGAATGCAATATTTACTGATTGTAGTGATTCCTAATAAACTGGACATTTTAAAGAAAAAACGGCACAATTTTAGTTAAATGGCTGAAAGTCCCCACTCGGTAATTTGGGATTGGGGTGGTCTAGTGGATGGGACACTTGCTCCTAAACCAAGAGGTCGTGGGTTTGAATCCTATCTTCAGCACACCAGCACTGGGTTACTAATAAGGACCCAAGTTGCTGCAGGAAGACTGCCCTTTGTAGAACGGAAGTTACTTTTTAGCGTCCGCTAAATGCCGCATATGTAAAATAATCCAACGCTCTGTTCACTAAAGAATTAGAAAGTCAACGAACACATGCCCATTGGTTCATTGATGCTTTTATCCAAAGTGACTAACAATATAACACACATTCGAGGTTCAGGACTCTGTGGGAACTTCAGGAGAGTGGTAGTGCTAATTGTTTATGTGTTTCAAAGAGAGAAGCTTTCTGGATAGTCTTTAGGAGCTTTTAGACCAACCCAGACGAAGCACACACACACACAACTCACACATACATAATTTTGAACTGGAATGAAACTTAAGGAGGTTCACTACAAACAGTTGTATGGGTAGTTTCCCCTGATTGGTCCCATCAGACTATCCTTTAATGCTGAAGGCATGCCTGTGATGTCTCGTTTTAATGTCTGTTCCGGTCAACTAACGTGAGAATCTCTGGTAAAAAATGCACGAGTAATGAGTGAGTGCCTTCTTGGTCTCATTTTTTGACTGCAACAATGCAAGAGCACCAGCAGGTGATGCTGTTGAGCTGAAATTCTTTCCAGAGTGCCCGGGACCACTTTTGTGCAGTCAGTGTAGGTATAAGTCCTTATCCCAAAATAATCATCCTTTTTCACCCTGTGTTACATCAGTACAGATACGAGGTTTTGTATAAAATATTTCTAAAGCTGAAATAATTAACAATGAATTAAAATTAACAGATTTTCACCTTATTTAGATCAAGTATTGTGTGTTTTTATTCATAATCAAAATCAGAAAACTTTATTGATTCTATGACTGCAGAGACACACCGAGACACAAAGACAAGAACAATATGAAATATAGAGTAAGTATTAATTAATAGTAAGAATTGTAATAATTTTAACATAGGTATAATTAAATCAACATATTATCAAATTAACCATTAATAACTATTAATTCATTCCATTTTGGGTTGAATTTTAAGCCAAAGTTTTGTTTTAAGATCAAGCTGTAATCCTACAGTACCTCAGACAAACTCGCACTTCACTTTAAAAGATGCATAAACTCCAGTTTTGCTTTGCGTCACAAGATCTCGACAGATTATTTTAAGGAATTCTAATTTCATACAGAAGAATTAAACTCTGCAGGAGGTTAAGTCGAAAACGTGGATTCATTCCCAGACACGGCCAATGGAGAGAACTCACCCTAATAGAATTGGGCATTAGGGGCAAAGCTCTGCCAACACTATTTACAAGTGGGAGCACAATTCAGATCCAGCCATGAACAAGCACAGTTACGAACTAATGAAAATGGCTGCAGAGGAGCCCAGGCTTCAGTGTGCTACAGAGAACAGAAAGAATACGGTTTACACAAGCAAAGTGAATCTGTATTTCCACTCTTTGAATCTTGGATTGTATATACCAGCATAATAAAATGTATCTTTTCAATTTTGTTATCATTATTATTATTATTTTTGTTATAGTTATTAATATTGTTGTTACTGATATAATAATAAACATAATCATAAGAAGAAGAAGAATAAAATAGAATAATTGTTATTATGATTATTATTATTATTATTATTATTATTATTATTATTATTATTATTATCTTAAAGGTTTTTAAATCACCAGTTTGCCTTTACACCATTTCAAAATGTCAAGATGAAGGCGTTAATAGAAATGATCTAACCTGACTTAGAATTACATCTGGTTCCATAAATTTCCATTGTACATTTTCCTTCTTTGCAAAGTTATGAATCTAAGATTTTTTTCAGTATCAACATTAGAGCCAACAAACACATCCTTGGTGTCTGAAATTTACTTCTTTCATTTTGTACTGGAGCTAGCAGTTAGCACTGTGTATGACACACTTGGCTTAAATATAGTTTGCAGTCGAAGAGGAATTCTATACAATCTCCACAAAACAGGTCCCAAAATGAGTTCATGTGGAGATGTTTGGTTCAGTTTTGAGAAAGTTTTGGGTTAATGGTCATTCGTGCTTGAGTTGTACATGTTGGGTGTTGTTAGGTGAAAAAGTTCCTTAAGAAAACAGTTAGTTTTCATGCAGACTACTACAACAATGGCCTAGTGGGTAGGATACTGGGTACGAATCCTACCTTCAGCATCCGACCACTGGGTTCCCGACAAAGGCCCTTAACCCCAGACTGCCCCTGTGAGACCTGTCCCCTGCAGTTAGGGAATGGAAGTCACTTTGGATAAAAAAGTATCTGCTAATTGTCGTAAACGATAATATATTACACAATTATCAGAATTATATATTTAACTGAACTTCTTTTCGAATGTTGGACAAACTGGTACCATTAGTGAATGTGAGGTACCATTAGTGGTGAATAAGTGGCTAATAATGTTCCACAAGTGGAATTAGAATTAGAAACACACTCTAAAGGCTAGAATTCACTACATCATTACAACTCAACCTAATCAGCCTCAGTAACAGTCCCAAGCTTGGCATCGTCATTTGAGCCAATTAAGGTTATCATTAGGTTACTATAGGAAAGTCTTACCTTCAGAGATGTGGACAGTCTGTCTCTCTCTCCTTCTCTCTCTCTCTCTCTCTCTCTCTCTCTCCCACAATAAAACAGAAGCTGTTTAATGAATTTGATTGCACTGTGCATGTGCAATACACTTTAATGCAAATTTGGACCCAGCAATGCACTTTCTGTAGCACTCTGAACTGATGTCCCTATTATATTCCGTTTGTAGCAGTAAGATTGCACCCAGGCGGAGTACCTCCTTGCATCCTCATGCGAAATCAGAACATAAACCCACCTTTTAAAGCTGATACTCAAAACATCTCCCCCAGGGATCTGGGTCTTTTGTCACGTTTTAGGTTTGCCTACCTGGCCATTATATTTAGGTGTGTAAGTCTCTTTTCCGAGCGCCTGGGTGTAAGTGTATGCGTTCTGGAGGCCGAGGGGACAGAACTCACCTCTAGTAAGTTGCGGCTGTAATTTGGTGCTCAGTAGCAGGTTTTACTTGGAGGTCATGTACAGGCTGAACATGTCCCCAGCCTCCAGACCCTGCATCATTAAAGCCCGCCTGTAATTGCTCCTCTCCAACACAAAACGCCCTGTATCTGTACATTTGCAAATTTAATTTAACCTTAGCCTCTCCTTCCCAGACCCCTTGTGTATCTCCACTTTGTTTACCCCAAATTAAACTTGCCCTGATTGTTTACCAGCCACAGAGTCCCACCACATTTTCTATAACGCTCATTTCTTTATTTTAATAATCGCAGGGCTGGGAATCACGTATATGCAGCGCTCATCTGCATGAAAATTGTACAATTAACTTTTGATTAAGCAGCTTGTTCATTTTTTTTCTCTCTCTCGCCACCCTCCCCCCACCCCCCACCCCCCAAGTGCACAGCAGTGTAATGGCTAGCCTGAATTTTAATAAATACCTTTAAATTAGGAGCAGCCCTTCCTTTGAGTGGTGTCAATGCGAGGAGAGACACATTTTGTGTTGAATAAAGCTCGGGCGAGAACAATGGCACAAGCTGCCGGTTTGGGGTGTCATCTTTAAGTATGCACAGATGAAAGCCTCGTGATTTGCCCATCAAAACAAATGAGAAAAGAAGCCACTAATTCTGATGGCAAGGTGTCAAGTGCTTTTGCAATGTGGTGCACCCCTCCTCCCCTTGCACACACACAAACACACACACGCACATGCACACACACACACACACACACACACACATATGCACACACTCCACCTCACCCCCTCCAATCCTTTCTTGCTTCGTTGATGATGCAGGGCATTGCCCGTGTGTGTGTCTGTGTGTATGTGTGTGTGTGGGGGCTTGTATTTGTTTTTGTGCATCTTCAGGACCAAAATGCCCTGATGTTTTTTGGAAAACTGTCTACAAAACAGTCCAGACTTTGTATAGTGTTTCATTTTTTATTTTAAAACTTAAATAAAAAAAAGGATTTAGAATGAAAAATCATTTATTCATCACCGAAGTTAATATAAATTCTAATATTTGCAGTCAGAACAGAGATAACCATAAAAATGTTAACTTTGCTGTTTGGACCGTTTCTATTGGTTCATTATAAAGAATTGTTCTCTTATTACTTCTGTTATTTTAAAGAGTGTAGAAATGAAGAAATGGACTGGATTGACAGTAATGGTGTTATACATAACATAACATAGTATAACACATGGAGAATATAATTATCTGTAGGTACTTACATATAAAATTCATCATAATTCATTACTGTTACATACAGGTGCGGGCATTTATAATATATTTATTTTTATTTATACTTTTATAAATACATTTATGAGGCATATTGACGCTGTCTGAAGGTCCTATAAACACCTACATAGAACATATTTTGAGACATATGTATGACCCCATGTCCTGACATTGTATCAAAAACGTGTTTGTGTTTGCAGTGTTGAAATTTCTGCATGGCGCAGTTCCCTTATCTCTAAGTCTTGAGTACAATTAGGAGGAACAATAGCTATAGAATGACTTTTTGTTGTGTTGAGGGTCCCTGCAGCAGCAGTAGAGGGAGATAAAGGCGTTTGGAGCGGAGGGAAACTCTCTCTAGACTCAGTCCAGGCTGCAGCCTTCGATTACACTCGCCCCCTCTCCGCCACTGCCTCCAACACGCCGCGCACACTGAAAGGTTGCACTTTTATTCGACCCTCTGAATAGACTATCTTGACATGTTTTCCCCCCTATATTTCCCTCCCTGAAAAGATAAGTTCCTTTGTGGCGTTTGACAATGACAGACGGAATTAGAATACTTATGTCGGCGGCGTGGTAAACAACCTGAATGACATCCCGAGCTGCATTTTATCAGACGTTGGAATTGATTAGTCATTAGAAAAAGGAGGGAAAAAATCTATTAAGGCAGGGAGGACAAGTCTCATGTTCTTGGCTAAACTAAGTACGCAAACTTAAAATGTAACATCTGTTGCTATAAACTGTTGTAGAAGGTTTTGGGACCACAAACAGCACAGCCTTTTTATTCAAATACATGTGAGTATATGCATTTCTCACATTTTTTGTCCTTTTCTCTTGTTTTGTAACCGAATTGCTGTTAACTTGTCATTCCCAACCTAGTGTACCACTCAGAACTGGAAACTCCTCATTATATATCTAATTGAAACTCCAATCTGAAGGTTCTTCCCGGCTTGTCCAAACTCAACACTGTTACTAGGCAAGACGATTGTGGGCAGAGCACTGACACAGCCTTTAAAACACTGACGTTTTATACTAAATAAGCAACAGTTCACATGTTCCAAGCTTTCTTTTAATTGGATCAAATGCTAACAGCAGGAAAAGTAGTGGAAGTAGGAAGAAGGGATGAATCACAGCACATGAGCGATGAGTGGCTTGCGGATGGTCTATAGCATCCAAAGCATTTGTTCCATATGTGTCTTCTTCTGTCGCCTCAGACTCTTCAGATCTGCGTGTTTTTCAGAGGCTGCGCAGACCCACTTTTGTGTGTTTTTTTATTATTTTGCAATGTTTTCATTCTGGGAGGAGAAGAAAACAAAGAAGAAAATTATGCTGAAGAAGATGACGATTGAGACGAAGGAGAAGAGGAGGAAGAAGATGATGATGATTGAGACGAAGGAGAAGAAAAAGAAGGAGGAGAAGAAGAAGAAGAGGAAGAAGAAGAAGGAGAAGAAGAAGAAGGAGAGGAGAAAATGTCAAAATAAAAGAAGTATGAATTGTCAGTTGTGAAGACATAGCTCGCTCCACAGGGGAAAAGTAGAGAAAGCAATTGGCAAGCGATCTTTCAGAGGGAGGGAGGGAGAGAGAGAGAGAGAGAGAGAGAGAGAGAGAGAGAGAGAGAGAGAGAGAGCAAAAAAGAAACAAAAACCGAAGCAGAGGGAAGATGAAACGAACAGGGGGCTTTTTTTTTCTCCTTCACTGATGGCTGGCAACAAGGCCTGAATGGCGGTAAAAGAGGAATATGTGATAGGTCATGTGTTGTATAATGAAAGAAGCCGAGACAGGAGACAAGTTGGAAGGCAAGGTGATTCAAAACCTCCGGGGAGTGCACTTCAGCATTCAGAGAGAGAGAGAGAGAGAGAGAGAGAGAGAGAGAGAGAAAGAGAGAGAGAGAGAGAGAG
>JBBKCR010000101.1:35854149-35868686 GCA_037577295.1 Ladigesia roloffi
CTGCCACTGGCCACATTACACCGGTCCTGCTGGACTGTACTGTGCAGAGCTTAAAGTGCAACATGGAGCTTGAAGACGTGAGGAAAAAAAAAGTGGGAGCATTTACTTTGAGCAAGTTTGGAGGAAAGTCGACAATTCAACCCACACTCTGAATTTACAAATGGCTTCAAAGGACCAGAGTGTGCTCGGAGCTCAGAGTGTGTGTTTAACCTACAGTTGAGAATGTGTGTTATAACGGCCCACGTAATTTTAAAAATTGTCTCAGGCACAAGGTGCACATGTTCAGTTCGGGTCGGGTCTCATTTTTTGGGCCCGATCTAAACTCTAGTCCAAAGTGAGTTTTTACATTACCTTACACATTAAGGTTTTTTTTTTCTTTTTTATTTTTACTGCACGGTTGCAACCATTTAAGGGACCATCTTGTATACTTTCTAGTAAATTTGTTCCAGGGAAATCTACTTATTTTACAAAAGAAGTGGTAGGACCTGCGTGGACCGGCAACTCATCCAGTGCCTGCTGGAACAGACTCCAGCAACCCCAACAACCCTGGTTCAGGATAAGCAGTTCAGGTAATGGATGGATGGAATAAGTAGAACCATTGTACTACTGATATATGGACATGACCTCAGTTCTGATGGGCTGCCTTGTACTGTGCCTAGTCTCAAAGGGTTGAAATGTACAGAACAAACTGTTATATTCAGACTTAAATACTCATCCATCAAAAACAATGGCCTCAGCTCAAGCCCAAACAATGTTTAGACATTTTCCCCACATCTTCTGTACCTTCTGCTGCCATAACGACAGTCTTTATCACTTTAACACGGCAGGAAGAGACAGGTTCAAATGCTGTCGGCTGAATTGGGCAGTCATGAGATGAGAGAGTTATGGGTGTAACTGGTGTGTGGTAGCTGGAAACGGAGCCAGCGCTGCGGGCGCTGCTCCTGCCCTAAATCATAAAGTAGCTGGTTTTCCTAAAAATACTCCCCAAGTTCATGTGAGAGGCTCTGATGGACACGCAGGTTCCTCCGTCACTGACACTGCCGGGTCAGCCAGCCTATTACTGCCTGCCACACTCCAGCACACACTCAAATGATGAGGAGAACTATTTTTGGGGGGAGAAGGACATGTGCACACATGCACACACATACTTCTCACTAAACACAATCGATAAAGTCTTTCAACATAGACCCAAATTTTCCAGCATGTAATGGAACCATATTAACCTCCATTTCATCACATTACTCTTTCTTTAACCTTCCCCCCATCCCCTCCACCCTGTCTCTTCAACATTCTCCTTCCTTCTCCCTTTTTTCTCCTCCTGCCTGCCAATCACTGCTCTTTTTCTTTGTCCTTCCCATTTGAAAGTCTCGCCTCCTTGATTTCTCTCCTTTTATTCTCTTGTCATGGCTGTCCAGTCTTCATATTCTTGTGTTTTTTCTTACACTTTGAAAAATTCTCAAAGGATTTGGGGATTTTTTTCCCGCCTGAAGGGTCCATATTCCCAAAAGTCCACTCCTAATATTGGTGGGTTTTACTCGTAAGGTTCTTCAGAGAAGGCAAACTAAATCTACTGTGGCCACACATTTCCATTGTCTGGATTTAGGGTTTAACCCTTTAATCTTGTGTTAAAGACCTAAGAGGCTATTTTCTTCCTTTATAAGAATGTTGAAAACATGTAGAATTTCTATTTTATTCATGTAACAATTTCCTTTTTTTTTTTTTTTACTTTTTCAAAGAGAAATGCTCTTCACAATAATCTTCAGAGAGCCAGCTTAATTTTTTCTGAAAATTTCAGTGAACTATTTCTTTGTAGTGAAAAAAACAACTGACAAATATAAAATGTGTCATGACTGGGCCATGTGGCATGGGCCAGATTTTAAATCCAAATGTGTTCTCTTTAGAGGATGTGTATATATATTTTTCACTCAGCATCAGCAAAAATCAAAACCTGTCATTTGACTGGTTTGCCCGGTGCATGTTTCCATGGGTGTGAAACTGACTGTACAGTAGAAACAGGAATACACTTCGTCTTTTACCCATAAGCTTTTACTGTCGGTTAAATAAAACTAATAAATAATGAGGCTTTAGTTAAGAATGAGTACTTACATTTGCTCAAAAACTGTGGTGTATCCAACAATAAGGGCAGCATCATGTCTCTTTTTTAACAGTAACGACACACAGAAAACACACCTTGGCCATTCATCGTTACTGGAGTCATGTTTGCACCACTGTGTGAAGAAGTGCAAAACTCGTTCAGGGGCAAACATTTTTAATGGGCTCCAGTCACTGCAGAAGATCACAGTCTGAAAACAGTCTGTGTTTCAGATTTTAATCATGCTGCAAAACAATTAGATATTTTATGATATTGTGACACTGTAAAATGACATAAATACATTAAAAATATGTTTTCTGAGAAAGATTTCTGAAACCAGGTCCTTTTTGTCAGATTTCCAATGCAATAATGGTGCTTATTTTGGACATCAGGGTGTGTTTTTTACAAGACCACTTGAATAATCAGACAAGTGCAGATGTCCAGTAATGGCTGTATGTATGTCTGTAAACAAACTCATTGTGCTGTAATATAGCTAATATGCGAACGTCTACTGGAACTGTATCATCTTGCTTAGTGCAGGACTTCATGGCATTTATGTGACAAAAATAAAATGATGACACATCAGTCACATTTGAATGGTTCTAGCACGATAGCTGGGTCAGCTTAGACTTTTGTTAAGAAGGTTATTTATGCACTGTGGCTCATGTAGACTAATGGAAATATTATTACACTCATTAAATTGGAGTTAAGTGTAAAAATGTTGCATTTACCTCCGTTAAATATTGCCTCCCTGCAAAGGCTGAAAAACACACACTCCCACGCACAGCTTAAGTGTGAAGAGCAGCAGGCTCCCTGCGTGTGTGTTTGAGGGCTGCTGCCACTACTGTTTACACAAAACACGTCCGGGCTTTTCTGAAGCACGACTCGGAGAACAGATGGGGAGACTTTAAAACAGCATCTGTGAACAACACCTAAATTACACCCTCCTCCCTGATTATGCAAGGGTCAGTTCGCTTCATAGAAACGTCAAAGAGTGCCGTTTCTGTCTTTGAGAGTCAGAAGGGAGTGAATAGAGGTCTGTTTAAGCTGCAGCACTGCTGTCAGAACAGAGTTCCATTCATGCTTAGCACACCTGCTTCATCTCATTAAGAGCCTGATATTTGTTCTATGAGATGTGGAAGCTGAAAAACTCCAGTAAACTGCCGCAAGTGGCACGGACCATGGAGTATAACTTTTTTTTTTGGTAGGGACAGGCTTCAGACACCCTCAATTTAAATCATTTTTCATGTTGGCCATTCACTGTAGCCATCAGGATGAGGCAGTGAATTTAATTGGCTCCTCCAAACCTAAGCTAATTTGTCACCACTTGCAAATTTGGGGGCAGATTTTAATGAGTTGAACGGAACAAAGCCAGGGTCTCAAAGTGTATTGCCGACAGTGTAATGTAAGATTGAGTTAATTGTTTCCTTCACATCACCCCTTCCAATTACTCAGAAAGAGTCTGCCTGCAGTAACGGCACTCCTTATTACTTTACTATGAACTGGCAGGCCCAACTGATGTAGGTAGAATGGGTGGTCATATGCAAATGCACTCATTTAACATGACTGATATCACGACTGAGAGTTTTGCAGCTTATTCTCACGATGGGAACTTTTTGAAATCAGCACAGACTTAAACCAAACAGCCATGACCGTGACATGGTAGGTGTAGTATGCCTGTAATCAGAAGTGAGGCAGAGCTCTTAGAAACAACCTGATCAGTCAAGACACGTTTGGCATCCTAAATTTGCTCAAAAACTGGAGCAGTGGGTCTAACATGACTAATAAACACTAAAAGTCAATTCCCCAGTTATTCGTCTGTCAATACATCCCTAAATGTATTTCAAACTTCAAAGCACATCCAGCTATTTACTGAGGTGGGGTGGACTTGTCAGTGTTGTTTAGGATGCAGTGTGACTAACTGGGAGCTCTAAAAATGAACAGTACTTAAAGATAGCCATGGGCGTCGTCACCATTCAATCAGAGTGGGACGTGTCCCCCTCACATTTCATAATTATTCGTTTGGGCTAGATTTTTCACAGCGCCAGCCAAGTGAAATTTCTTTAGACTGGGATAAAAACAGGTCAGGTCACAGCTTGGGTGCCCCCTGATGCGTGGGACTCTACGGCTGGGGTTTAGCATGTGGTCCAGACTAAAAACAGGTCTGGCAGGACATTCATTTCGGCTCTGAGCTCACACACAATGATTCTCTGGGTTGGCTGTGCTGCTAAAGTGCATTAGCAAAGAATCAGATTAAAGATTCAGTGGGCAGCCTTTTAATGTCACACAGAGGTCATTGGACTGGTGTGGAGAGACAGAATGAAAAATGAGAGGAAACCCAGAGAAACAAATACTCCAAATATATAATTATACAATAGAACTAAATTTATAGTGATTTCTGGATTAAGGGTAGAAAATGTGTTTAAATCCGACTGATTTTAAAGAAACTTTCATCGGTTTCTCCCGGTAATGCTGGAACGTGCACAGGTCTGCGCACTGACACACTGAGATCAATTTACAGATATGCAAGCTTAAAATATTATCACAGCAGTCAAGTAAGAAGTCTATTTAAACTCCTAAGTGCTTCCCATGCTGTATCTGTCTTGGCGTTTTTCATCCTCGACAAGCTGTGTTTTGATTCTTTGTTTGAAGTCAGTTTGATCTGGGTTTTGTTCCAACCAATCGGTAAGATGCAGGATGGAATCTGCAAGGTAATGTTTCAGAATTACAACTGGAGGCATTGGGTCTGATGCAGTAATTTTCTTTGCCATCACCATCTCAACAGTGCTTAAAAGAGATAGCACCAACCAGGTACCAAGTCTCATATCAGACCGATTTCAGTACAAAATACTACACTGGATATCAGAGAGAAACACGAATCGGATTCAAACTTGTAACAAATCTTGCCTAAAACAGCACACACTCACATGGTGTTAGCTGAGTGGGCATCATCAGCATGGACTGATAGTTAGTGTTATCTGAAAATGAAATATGTAATTGTGTCATTTGTATTGTACGCATCACTGACCACTAATTGGATAAACAGTTGAATTAAATGTGTTGCAGGATCTGCAATAAAAGACTGCATCTAACAGTTTTATTTCCAAAGCTGATTAGTCTGTCAGGTATTATTCCATGAATCAAAAATATTTCAGACTGTAATAAACTGAAGTGTATAGTGAGAGGGCCCCTACCTCTTCTGAAAAGACTTTAACAAACTCACTGTTTTAACAGAGCCAACAATATTGTGAAGGATTGTCCCTCTCTTTATATGGAATTTTCTCTCTTCTATGCTCAGGCAAACTGTCTGCAGGCTTCTGCTCTGGTTTAGATGACTTGTGCTGCTGTTTAATACTGCAGAATACCAGAACTCTGAATGCAAATAAATGTCTAATCACTGCTTAACAAAGAACATTTCAGAAACTACCTTACTTGACAGTGTTTAAACTTTCAATAGCACCTGCACATTTATTTACTGCCATTACAGGCACACTTAAGTCCTCAACTTGATATGTCATCATTTACACTTACTCAATGTGATTCAATGCTGCGAACTGTCTCCTGTGCAATTATGTTCCTGTGTAATATTATATGCTCATGTGCAATAATATATGTGGTGCAATATCAGTTCTGGAAGGTTTAAATTCTTTTCACAGTGTAATCTTGTGTAATATTTATATATATTCCCAATGTACTGTCTATTTACTGAGCTACCTTAGATTCAAATCACATTCCCACTACAGTCATATTACCATAGTTTCTGTTTTTATTGTATTGTTTATGGCTTCCTCTGAAATATCATTTGCAAATGCCTCTTATGCAACATCATACCTATGGTGCAGTACAGTCATTCTGAATGGTTCACACTATACTGTTACACAGTCAAACTGTGTAACAGTTTGGTGTGGTTTCTGTTATTGTATTGTTTGTATTATTTCTGTTGAATGTTGAATACTGCCGTACGTTACATCGCGGTCAATGGAGAAATGTCCTCTCATCACAGTATGTATGTGTACACAGCTGCTGATGCCAACAAAGTAACCTTGAACTAACTGAGCCATTCCACATTTCCCCTTTCACTTTTTACAGACACCCAGCTGCAGTGCTGTCATCATTGGAACTTCTGTGAGACTGAAATTGAAACAGTATAAAAGTCATGCTGGATATTTTTGCTTTAATACAGACTTTCTTAAATCACTGAAACTGAGCTGTGGACAAAGGCTTGTACATTTTATATGAATCTTAAAAATAAAAAAAACCCTTTTCACATTTATCTATAAAATTCCCACAAGGTGAAGATTTCCCACTTGGACTATGCAAAAACTCTCTATGTCTTTAACTTTGGTGGACTATTTTTCACTGAAAGACAATTGAATTCTGCCTCAATACGTGAGCATGTTTTTTTTAGGATGCCTACCATTTTTTCATCTACACAAAATCTGCAGTGTTGTGTATTCTTCTTCAGCACAAGTTTGTGGAAATGTGTGAACTGTTTTTAAAACCAGGGGTTATAACTCATCACATTCCACCTCATTATTCCCTGGCAGATTAACACATTCACCATATTTCCCACGCAGGGAGCCAGTGGTACCCAAATTCTAAATGCATTATATGGAAAATATTTGATAAATCATGTTTTATTTGAGTAAATAACAATTCTGCCTCTGGGAGCTGTGGGTGGAGCCTGCATTAGTGATGTACTAAAGGTGCCTATTGGTTGGTAGTGCCATCTTCAACATGGTTGTCATAACAACAGAGGCACAGTCACCAGATGCCATGTTTCATTTTGATGCAAGAGCAGTGACAAACATTTGTGTAATAAGACAGCTAGTGAGAACAATAAAATATTTTGAATGTGCAGCTATTTGGAATCCGCCTTTTTGACAAATTTGTCCACTGAAATTATCCAGGCAGACACTCCCAGCCACACCTCCTGCCGACAAGTGACCTTTTGTCCTTTTGTGGTGTAGAAAAACAATAGAGGCCAAATCCACCCCAGAACATCCTGTTGTGTTATAAAAGCTGTAATACACGAATTACCAAGTTCATCATACGAGTTTGAAAGAGTGCAGTCCAGGCAAGTTGACTTTTCCAGTAGGTTCACGAGCCTTTATAAAATTATACTACCTACAGCACTACAAAATAAACATAAAAATCACACACAACAGTGCTCTGACTTTCATATATACCAGTCAGGCTAATTTCCTCAGCAGTTCAAGCATGTTGCATCCTTGACCTCCACTGTGAACGTATGCACACACACCACCGACTGTGTCGCGAACAATTGAAAAGAAAAATTCAATTTCACCTTTCACTTTAAGGTGCAGCTGAATGAATGAAAATAAATTAGAACATTCACATTCCCATGAGTCCACACCCCTCCCCCCACATGCAACACTTCAGACAAACCTTATTCAGGAACCCTGTATTTTACTAGCAGAGACTGTTCCTTTGCACAAATACACACACACACACAAACTCACACATACACACATGTTGAGTGTGCTGAAGAATGGTAACTGGGGGACACTAAGGCTAATGAATAAATAATGATCGACCCCACCCTTTTCCCCTTCTCCACCTCTCGGAGTCCTCTGGGATTTCTCCCTCATGAATAATAAATCTTCTGTCATCTCCAATATTTCACCCCACAACACTGTGCCAGCTCACTCCACGACTACGTGAGTGTTAGTCCGTGTGTGTGTGTGTGTGTGAACGTGTGTGTGAGCACGTTCAGTCTTTCGCCAGACTGACTCACCCACCCTTGACCAGCTGCTGCTCTCAGATGAAGATAAATGTGTTTGAACAGTATGCAGACGGGAGCGTCGCTGGCATGTGTCGGAGCAGAGGTGTGAAGCTCAGCTCCCGTGCAGAGTCACTGCATGCTTTACTGATTCAGCTCATGATGTGCTCCGTAACCAGCTGATGGATTTAATTACATGAGCTAAAGTGGGTAATCAGCTAAAGCGTGCTGCGCTGTGACCCTCAACTACTGGAGTTTGGCACAAAACTTGTAAGATGCATCCGCCAGACAGGCAGGAGGAAATTGCTGCTGTGGTAACAAAGCACCATGAAGCAGCAAGGTCATTATTTTTATCCATCTATTCCAAATACTGTTGGAATATATCTGTTGGTTCATTCAACATCTAAAGAGCAGCTGGCATTTTAAATCATGTAAAAAAAAGAAGTTATGATTAGATCAATATTAATATTAAAATCAGTTTTAGTTCCTTATCTAAGCATGGACTGTGGGTATCTGGAGCCTCTGCCAGGACTCACAGGACAAATGGTGAAGAAACACCCTGGACAGGTCGCCAAGCCATTTAACAGCAGATACACAGAGACAAACACACTCACACACACAGTTACACCTAGGAGCGTTTTAGCATCTCCAGTGGACCTGATGTCCATGTGTTTGGATTGTGTGAGGAAAGAAAGTCACGCAGATATGGAAAGAACACCCAATATGACTCCACAAATGGAGGACCCTCGGTGGAAATTGACCCATTCATGTAAACGGATGTAAATTTGCAATTCAAAGACTTCAGTTGTTCATCGATTTTTTTCTTAGAACCATAACTGCAAAAATCCTTTGCATTTTTGTTTTGCTTTTTTTTGAGCCATTATATCATTTTTCATGCAATTTAGTCCTAAAGATAAACACAAATTCAGCTGCATTTCCATGTAAAATAGAACTGTATGCACTTTTAGAACTGTTGAGAGAGCACAAAGCAATGGTTTACTGGCTGCTGCACTTTGACGCATCTCTGGCAGAAGCAGTCCAGCATTCCCGCATTCCCGCATCAGAACAGTTTCCTGCATGGACCAAACTTGAGTGTTACATTGTGAGTGTTACATTGTGTGTTCTCCTGTTTTTATTTTGCACCTTTTAGAGCCCTATACCTTTCATTCCTGATTTTTTTTACTGTATTTACACTGCTTACACCAAAGAAAACAACAGTGCATACCAAAGAAAACACGCTTGCATTATTTACAGTAGTCTGCAGGAAATATCAGTATTATACATTGTAGCATTGCAGGAGTTGGCAGTTCAGTGTACAGTACAGATACAGGTTTACCTTTACATTTTGAAGAATAATGTAAAATAGGCATTTTTAGGCATTTTTTCCCAGATCACATATTCACAGTTTTTCAAAATTTGTGGGAGCTCTTGTAACATAACACCTGCAAATTATTGGAGTTTACTGTATGTTACTGTATAAACGTCTTTATATTCAAACGTATTTGTACACAGATCTAAAACCTTTCGGATGAGTGCACTCTTTGGAAGTCTAAAGTGATCCATTTGACTCCCAACAGCCAGAAACAGCACAGCTCTCCTTCTCGACTTCTCCCAAAGACCACGAGCAGTAACAACACTCTGTATTACTTTAATGCTGATGGCTAAACTGCAGCATGGCTGAGTGAGTGTTTGATTTTGTGCATTATGAAAGTGACTTCATAACAAATACAATCTTACATACACAGACTACAAAATTTGGGTTCTCCTCAGCAAAGTTATGAAGATGTTCTAAGCATAGATTAAATTTCCACACAACTTAACCCTCTACTGCATGCATTTTTATTTTAAGAGGAAAAAAAAATTAACCCAAGATTTTGGGAGCTTGGGAGTCCTAAATAATATATCAATATATATAGATGGTAAATGCATAAACCTTGGTGTTTTACTACCCTGAGGCAACAAACTAAATGTGGTCTTACTGTACAACGTTGCCCTGAGGCCACGACAAAATAAAATTTTAATACATAAATAAAAACAGAAGTTCTTTACTCAATCCGATATGCTTCTTTACATACTCATGTGCATCATAGATTTTTTTGTACACATGTATTTCAAACTAAACATGTTAAAAACTGAAACATATCTTACTTTCTCCTAGCAGTGTGTGCAACCCAGCTATTGACTCAAATAGGACTGCTCCTAGTCTAAGTTTGTATGGGTATTAACTATTATTATTTAAAAAAAACAAGGAAGCGTCATTTACATTTTTCAAAGATATTCAAATATTTGCATATGACTGTATATGGACAAGGGAGTTAATGGAACATTTTGAGACTTTATGCAGAATGTCATTTAAAATGGAAAGTTTTAGTTAATGGGCACTTGAATGCTGGAACTGCAACTGGACACATTATACTCTCATGTACTACACAGCAGTCGTTTGCTTCAGACAAACTAAGTGTTCTTTCTGTCCTCTGCCTCTCCTCCAATTCTCCCTCTCTCTCAGCGGGGAGTACGGAGTGGTCAGTGTTAATGAAAACAGGCGACTGCATTGGCAGTAGATGACGGCTCTGTTAGAGCTTCTGATTGTATTTTCAAGATAACGTCAATAAGACTCTGGGAAAGAAGCCAAGCAAGTGTTTCATTCAATTAAGCCAAAGACAGAGACATGACTCTTAGCACGTCCTCACAACACCCAAACATTTGATATTGTTCACATACAAATCTTTATTGCATGCAATAATACTCAGTTTTACAATCAGTGCGTTAAAAAAATCTCTGTGTGTTGAGTAACCTACACTCCAAACTCAAAATCATACGTGTCAAATAAACTCATTTGAATTAAATAAAATAATTCAAATTCTTAGGCATTCTCTCTTTTGGGATGAAGTAAAAACTGGTGAACCTCAAAAGGTAGGTATGTGGCCAATTGTGAAGAAGTGCAGATGCTGTCATCAATAAAACAGAAAAGAACAATTAGACATTACTGACATATAAATGACTGAAATACAGATTAATGTAGATCACATAGAAACACTTTATGGACATAAGCATTGGAATGCATCTCTTTAGTATTTAATTTAGGTTACCCCTTATTTCCAGTGAAGGGCAATCTTAGTGTTTTTGCATACCAACACATTTTGGACAACACCATGCTTCCAATGCTGTGGACACTGTTTGGGGAAAAACATTTTCTATTCCAGCATGTCTGTGCATAAAAAGAACTCCATAAAGTCGTGACTGGAGGAGTTTGGTGTGGAAGAACTTGACTGGCTTTCACAGAGTCCTGACCTCAACCCCGTCAAACACCTATGGGATGAACTGGAGCGGAAATTGTCAGCCAGACCTTCTCGTCTAACATCAGTCCCTGACCTCATAAATGCTCTACAGAATGAATGGGCACAAATTTCGCACAGAAACACCAGGATATTGAGGACAGTCTTTCAAGGACAGTGTAAGCTCCTCTAACTGCAAATGGGGCACTAACTCCACATTAAAATGTATGTATCTGAGTGCAATGTCATTAAAGTCGTTGTTTGTGTAATGGCTAGGCACCGCTATACTTAAGTCTATATAGTGCAAGGTTATGTGACATAGAGGAGCGTGAACACACAAAAAACCCCTGATATTCATTATAGATGTGCCGATGTGTTCATAACATTCATTAGAATATTCAAAAAAACATTTGTATGTATTTGGGCTTTTTTTATTGTCCTTGTTTTTTTTTTGTTTTTTTTAAACAGAACAGTTTAAAAATACCACTTTCCTCACATGAATACAGAAACACTGGATTAGAGCACCCACCCACCCCCACCCCCACCCCACCCCTTGTTGCCGGCACTAAATTCAAATATAACTGGAAGGTTATTTATGGAAGCCAAAGTTTCTCTTTGGAAAAACCCTTAGCATGCCTTACATTGTAGCGTAGAGCACTCTACTTCTTACAGTTACGTGCAGTTACGTGGAGCACTTTTGCTGTGGGTAGCCTTTAGAATACACAATAGACTTCAGTTTCTTAATCTAATAACACAGAGCACAAATAACAGTGCAATCCCACTCAGCCAAGGTGATCCTGACCCTCATACCCCATCTAGAAAGGTCAGCCCGACTTTCCCATTGCATCCTCCATTGCGTGCGATTATCAGGGCGTATATATTTCCCATTGCTGTGTAATTTATAAGTCTTTTCTCCGGAGGGTACGGCTGCGTTAAGCTGAGAGCCAGGGTGAATATCTAATCAGCAGACAGCAGGCAGAGCGTGAGCTGCCAATTTATATTCAGCCAGCATTTGGTTTCACCAAGTCACCTGTGCATGTGCACATGTGTTTCATTGTGTGTGTATGTGCGTTTATGTACAAGTTGGGCTGCAGTGTTCACTCTGATGTCACTCTAATTAGCGCTCAGCAGCTGTCAGGTGTTGCCTATGTGTGTATATGTGAGTGTGTGAGTGTGTGTTTGTGCCTGTTTGCCTATATCCGGCTTCCCGCTTTGTCAGAAAGCTTCTGGTGCGTTCAGTGGAGTGGTGACTGTCAAAACAGAGCCTTCTGATCCATTTATCATGAACTGTTCATACTCTGTAAAAATGTAAAGGGCAGATAATGTTTTTAAATGACATAAAAAATGGTTCTGAGGTTTTGATATGACAGCAACGATGTGTCAAATGCAGCCTCTATGAAAGAGCTACACAAACAGTATCCCCCTCACCTCTACGCTTATGATTCAATTGTTAATATTAATGTTTACATCTGAGCTAAAACTACAAACTGAATTTTTATATTATGCTTAAATTAGGAACTCCTGTTCTATGCAGATTTTCTCAATGGGAAAAAATGAATAGCATTTCCAGAAATCATCGATTTCACACCTTGTGGTTCATAAAAATATGCCAAAACCATATAGTTCTGTGTAAATTCCCACATTCCCAGGTATCCTCTTCTGAACTTATATATGAACAACTTATAATTGCACTCTACCATAGGGGCTGGCTGGCAGCCTGTCACGCTGTCAACTCCTAATATTAAAGTTTATAAAATGTAATCAAATTAACATTTATTATTGTGAATTCTCAAAGTCTAGTTCCAATATAGTTTATAAGTGACAACAACATGTGCTCTTAAACTGAAAATACAAGTTATATATTAGGGCATTAACCGAAAGCTGACTTGTCAAAGCAAAAGTTGCTGCCCCTCTAGGAGAAGTCGACTAGTCAGATGCACGCGCTTCTGTTCTCTGCTTCTGATTGGCTTACGCCCACATGCGTTTCTTGACATATCCAATTATTATAGTCCCTTCATATAAAGGGTCATAACTTTGGTGCAAAGATAATTCAAACACAAAACCACAACCAGACGAGACACATGGCAGCAGAGGAGACAGACACACACTGCATGTGTGGAGGTACTTCACTCCAGACACACAAACAGCACAATCTGCAAGTCAGTGTTAAACTACAGAAACAGTACCAGTGTTCTGTGCAGCATCTGAAACCCCATGGCTAGCTAACATGGCTAACGCTAGCTAAATAAACAGAGAACTTACAGTGAATTTTAATAAAAGTTGCTCCTCTACTGCGAGTGTGATGGTGTCATCAAAAGACTTGGCTTCAACATTTTTGATGGATAAGTCGATCTGAACCAAAACTGGAATCGTTAATGCCCTATTATGTAGTGACTCTAATCAGAATCTTATTTCTAACTGAGCTGAATGTCCTGTAAAGTTCTGTAAACTGCATTTTTTTGGAGCATGGGTCATTCAGCTACTAACTACTGTAATTAAAGTGTAAATTCTGCAGTTATGAAAGTGATGGATTGAAATGTAAGGGTTAAAGCATTAATGAAAATCTCACCATTCAAAGTGTTTACAGAAGCAGTAATATAATGGCAACATGCTACATCATCCCTGATTCAGTACATCCAAAGCTAGTTGCTCGCAGCTTGTAAACACACTCTGAATGCTTAGAGCATCTTTTCATGTATAGCAATCCTGCAAAGCGACCAGGTTTCAACACCCCTATGGACGATGTATTCTCCAGGGGACGGGGCCCAATTATTTGAACTTATGCTCCATTGGTTCTCAATTAAGAAACCGCAACCCTCTGCAGAAAAACAGAGACCGTGTCAGTTAAAACGTTTTGACTACTGATCTCACATTACATATCTAGGAGCAAGAAAACCAGCGATGTGCTGAAGTGTAGTTATCTGAAAATAGGCAGAATAAACAGAGCAAAGCTTTATTTGGATGCTGACTGTGTTTCTGAGCGGGATATTTTTAATGAGTTTTTGAGACTTTTCCAGGAATCGCATGAATAACATTTGTCTTTTCTGTTCTGATTATGACCTGATTAAAGTCAGTCTGGTGCCTCAGTGAGGGTTGGGGCAGTACTGTGTGGTTAAATGGTCTGTGATAAGTCTCTCTCACTCACCATCCAAAGCTACAAGCCATAAAAGATGCAGGGAAGCTGATTTCAAACTAGCAGTGAATAACAAGCTTTTGCACCCCTCCCCATCCTCACCTCTCACAACGTTTGTTCCCCTAGAGCAACAGTGGAAGAGTGTCTCTAATGGAGAAACCATGTTTTCTTTACATTCACTTCTAAGTAGGGCTCTCACCAAAGTCAGGATAGAGAGCGAGAGAGAAAGAGAGAGAGCAAGAGAGCGAGAAATAGAGAGAGAGAGAGAGAGAGAGAGAGAGAGAGAGAGGGTGG
>JBBKCR010000101.1:35868696-35885459 GCA_037577295.1 Ladigesia roloffi
TGTGTGTGTGGGTGTGTGTGTGTGTGTGTGTGTGTGTGTGTGTGTGTGTGTTTGTATGGGGGAGAGAGAGAGAGAGAGAGAGGGGGTGGGTGGGTGGTTGGGATTAGATTAGATGGGGCTACCACATCCTCTGCAAAATTTTTATTTCCTTATGAAGGCAAACAAGTGGGCAGAGAGAGAAATGAGAGTGAGAGAGAGAGATATAGAGGGGGGGGAGAAAGAGAGAGTGAGAGATTGTCACCCTCTCAACAGCATTTAAAGAAAGCACTTGGAACTAATGGAACTGAGGGTAAGTGAGAGAAGAAACAAGAGAAACCAGCCTCTCCACCATTTACAAAGTGAGAAAAAATGGTGGCCAAAGACGATTCCCACTCGCTCAATCCATTAGGATCTCTCTTTTTTTTGTTTCCCACTTGCTACATGCTCTTAAACTTGGTGGCCTTCTTACAGCTTCAGCAGTAACAAAACTTGAACCCTGTTCCATAACATTGAGAGGATCATGTGATAAGCATGGAAGTCATGGAAGGTGGCATTTGCTATCAATGTACCCAGCAATATTTTTTCACTCATGAGAGATGTTATTATATTTAATTTCATCATAGCTGTGATGTGGAGTGCACTGTCATTTTGCAGCATCTGTCATAGCAAATACCAGTATAACATGACACTGTTATATTAATGTGCATTACAGCATATGACTTGTCATGACATTTTCATGGCCTGTTATGTCAGTGTGATGTCGCAGGGTTCCAGTAAAGTGCTTTTTTTAGTTTCTGATGTGTATTCATCTATATATGGCTGAAGATCTGCACTGAGTGCTATAAGACGGCATGCCCTTGGACCGTTAAGTGCCTGATGTGTTTTTTACTGGAAAATATTTGTTGTCCATTCGCTTGGACACTCTTGTACAATATTTATAGAACACTTACACAAGTGTATATAAATGTAAAGTGTAAAGGTCCTATTTGAACATGCCACAGCACAGCACAATATGAGCAGCATGTAATTCTTCTCTGCATTTTATCCATTTACCCGAGTGACGCAATGGGAAGGAGAAATACAGAGTCCAGGGAGTGGTGTATGGGGACGATACTTGGATTCAAACCCACAACCTCCTGTTTCCAGGGACAACTCCTCATCCACCAGGTTACTAGATACCCATTTAAAGGCATTGGGGGGAAAAAACAGCATAATTTTTTGTTATTTGTGGGAGTGTATCTGTGTAAAATGTGAATGTCACTATTGCTTCATTAACTATTGACAACACTTGATTCAAAATTTAAAAAAATGTTTGGAGAAAATTAAGTATAAATAATGGATTATGAATTATAAATTATTTATATGTAATAAAAACTACACAACACTCTTACATTAGTTAACAACTGCAATAGTTAAATTAGTAATATGGTAAGAGCAGAGTGTGTGCATGTGTGAGCTCTGTTTCATCCCATCAGTAATGTAGCTGGAGTGCAGCAGGAGTGTAGCTGCTGGTATACAACCCAGAATCGCTGCTCTACAAACACTACTGCACATAAAACACATATGAAGATTTCTTATTTCTTACACAGCTCACACTGTAATAGTTAAAAAAGGAATAGATACCTTTGCATTTTACACACAGACACTATGCAAACAGCCATGAGAAAAATAGGAAAAGTGGACGTTTTTCCATATATGTATGCTTATATACACACAAATATTTTTCCATTGATATATATGTGTGTGTGTGTGTGTGTGTGTGTGTGTGTGTGTGTGTGTGTGTGTGTGTGTGTGTATGTAAAGTAAATGCAGGGAACATGCAGGGTCGATGATGCTGCCATCCTAATATGAAAACAGTTCCTTTATGATGAATAAAATATGCACTATATTAAATACACTTCAGCTCGTGTGGAAAATAGCACAGGCAAAAAAGGCTCCAGTCCTATGGAACCTCTATCGAAGACTTTGTTGGCCTTTACCTATAAATATTTAATCTAAACTCTAAAAAGATATACATCAGCTAAAGTATTTTTCAGCACATTTTACTCTCATTATGGCAAAATTACATGTATTTCAGAACAATGGAGATTAAATTCTAATGAGACCACAGCAGGAGCTCACTGTATTCAGCACTGACACAGAAGGAGTTTTGGATGAAGCAAGTTTTTTTAGACACAGATACATGCACACACTTTAACCTGCTACAAAATATCAACATAAAATGCTGTCTTAAGCATGTCTTTCACATTATTCTGACATTCTGAGCTTTGTAGGTTTTGGAATAGGTCTGTTCAGCTTTCATTGGTCCAATATTGCAAACTGCCTGACCAAAGAATAAAGAATAATGAAAACATTCATTCAAATTAGAAGAGGATGTTGTGTTATGATAAAAACAATATGGATAAAATCTGAACCAGACGAAAGCAATAATCATTTATCAGTGTAATGTGGCATGAAGTGCCTCTCCTGTTTTACGTGTACACTAACAAACTCCCTAGCTTTTCTGACAAATGTGTAGGCTTTAGTCATTATGGTCGCTAGACCTACAATTAAACATGGCCATATAGAATGATTTGCTTTGTTCATGGGAGAGGCTATTAACACCGTTGTCCATAATTCTAGCATAATAGAGCTGTAAGAATGAGAAGTGTGGCCATTGATCTTTGTCATGTTCAGTCGTGCTCCATTAGAGAAACTAATTGTTGAGGACTTAATTCTCAGCCATGGGGAGCTACCACAGGCTCGCTCTGCTGTTAAAGAAAAATGACTTCTATACAGGCTGTGGTGAGGCGCCGTCATAGAGGGCTTTGATGTCGCCCTTCTATGTAACCACACATCTTTAAGAAGCATCTGCATTCTTGCTCACATATGTGTCTGAGAAAGAAGTAACACTCAAATCTCCCTTCTGTGTCAATCCCGAAGAGAGTGAGCTTTCGCTGAGGTTTCATTTTGAAAAGAATCTTTTTTGTTCTGGTATATGGGGATTTTCGCCAGTATGAAAGGCATGTGTGTTGGAAAATACATAATTTGAATTCATATCAGAGTATAGTGTACATACGTATATGTAAAGGCAATTAAAGTCTTTGAAAAAGTGTATATGCATTGGCATTGCTGCAAAACACCACTCCTTCACAGCACATCTGGTGCATTATTACCTGTTATTTCCACATTTGCGGACGTAAAATGTAAAAAGATTCAAAATGTTCTGTATCAGTAAGCAACTCATTTCATATTATGATGGCAGTAAAATTGAACTTGCATGTGTCTTGCCTTCACATTTTTACTTCATTCACACAGTTGTGATGCAAAAGTGTGCAATTATGTGGAAAAAAAAAGGAGAAAAAAAAAAAGAAACGAAAAATGTTCAGCCATACTTCTTTTTAATTTTTTTTTTTTATCTTTTCTTAAATGCCCAGCGTCTAACTTTTCTCTTGCATGTAAACCAGGCTTGGAGACAGGGTGGGGTGGATGCTATATGGTTTATATAGGGATTATAAAAGCTACAGCATATTGAAACATTACATGTCTGCCTTATTATATCCCTGCTCAAAATCAATACAAATATTGTTGGAAAAGTGTGCAATTATGAGACATTGCCAGTGTTGGATTATATCCGTTTCCAACATTTCAGTTATTAAGTTTATATGCATACACTAGCCCTGATCGTAGTTGGTCTAAGGCTTGTTCACACTGTATGACTTGAGTGCCTTTAGTGTCCAGATTTAAAGTGACAAAATCCGATTTGTATAGTCAAATTGGCATGCAAAGCCATATCATTTGCGATAAAAACTATAAACGTCTCAAAACTAAGCATATGTATTAGCATATTATCTGATCAGAAAAACCTGGATGTCATGTCTTTTTGCCATTAATGCAGAAAATATGCTGTCAGATTTGAAGTTTTAAGCTGTTTGCAGTATCAGTTTCCTGCTGTATAAAAATGTCTGTTTTTTAATTGGCTTCCATCTAAATAGTAGTTCATTTTTGACAGATGCCCAATTAGACAGATGTATTTTCCTCCCTACAAAAGTTTGAGCTCTTTAACCTTTTGTAACTCATGCTTGTTTGTGTTATTAATCATGCTTGGTTCTGCAGGAATTGCTACAAATAAAGAAAATTATAAGAGGAGCATTATATGTGTACATGTACAATTTAATACAATGTAGTTGGCAGATGTGTCTGGACTACATATTTAATCATAATAAGTTTATTATGCAGAGCAAAACAAATGAACTGTTATGTTTATATGATCCTATCTTGCAGTGTATTTGTAGTTTTAAATCATCTCCCTTATTTTAGGCCAAAACAGAAAATGTATTTGAATACATTTTAGCCCTGGTTCAGTGTGTTCACACTGGCAAATGTAGCATCAAAATCAAAAGATAATTGGACAGATTTTATAATGTAAGCAATAACTGCAGTAACATCCACAGCTTTAGGAGCCTTACTGAGCCCACTATGGCCTTATATTATTTGTCCTGTTATATTCTAAAGCACAGCACCGCAGACCAGCATTGGTCCGCAAGTCAGTTGATACTGGGCCACACAGACAGATAGAATGAAAATATTTTATTTTCTGACAGATCCTCACGCGATACAGTACGGTACTCGCAAGCTAGCAAAAATGAGTAAAAAACAAATGTTTTTGGGGATAGTCTTTTTACACACTTTGTTTTTTGTTGTATCTTTACCGGCCCGTGAAAATATTGTTTTACATGAACTTGGTCCATGTTGCAAAAAGGTTGGGAGCTGCTGCTCTAAAGCAATAAACTTCTAGAGGCGTGTGTTACTGTCGGTTTTGTGTGAAGCCATGCGGATCAAAATCTTACTACTTTCAATAAATGTCCAGACCTAATTTTTTATGTGTAATATCAGTGCAGTTATAGGTGTGTATATTGAGTAACTGAGTATACTGATCAGCTATAAAATTAAAACCACTGACAGGTGAAGTGAATAACTTATCTTACAATGGCACCTGTGAAGGCTGTTACTGAAAAGTGTCAAAACACACAGTGCATTGCTGCTTGGTGCTCATGGGGCTGTGTACACTTCTTCACTGCCAAAAACACCTACAGTGAAAATGTGGCCATTAGAACAGGACCATGGAGCAATGGAAGAAGATGGCCTGGTCTGGTGAATCACAGTTTCTTTAATGTGGACAGATTGGTGCACCTACAAATCACTTTCTCATCTCAAAACAATGTCAGAAATGATCTGTTACACATATAAAGTAGAGACGTCGCCTTAAGTCCATTTAGACACTCTTAGTTGATTTTGCATGCAGATTTGAAAATGACCTGCTCTTACTTGTTCTGCACCAGTGTTTACATGTTAACATTCTCATTTGCTTTGACGAAGCACTAAGAAAGAAACCACATCCTGGTTTGTTTTCATTGAAACCAAACCTGCCAAATGAACACAATCTTAGATCCAATGTCCATGCAGGATCAGCATGCAGTATCAGCTTTGTGTCCTTGTAATGTCTCATCAGTGGTTTTGTGTTTTCTTCTGTCTCCTTTACTTTTGAGTTTTGTTTCTGGCCCTCACGCCTTCTTTTGTTTTGTATTTAAAATAAAGTGTTTTTTGAATATTTAAAATAAATGGAAGTCTGCACTCGTCGCCTTGAGAAGGAGGAACGTGACACTCCTACCCTGTTTTCTTTTAACAAATAAGAGCAGTTACATGATGTCTTAATTGTCAAATGTGCTGTGATGGTTTCTAAGCCCATATTTACAATGGAATTTAGATTACTAATGGTTTATAGTTTATTTTTCATCAAAGGACAGCATGCCAATGGGTAACTATATTTATAAGTTGCAGCTACACTCATTCATTGTTAATGTTATCATTTTTATTAAAAAATATGTTGTGCTTTGTAGCTAAATTTAATTTTATTAGCCCCATTTACTACATTCATCATGATCAGGACTTGTAAATAGAATTATACTCAGAACAGCAGTGGTAATGGTAATGCAGCATCCCCAACTAGCTGTTTTCAGATTACAATGGCAACAACTCTGACTCTGCATGTGCCCTGTACTCACACTTTACAGTTTGTGTGAGACCAATGACTATAATCAATAACATTGCAATGTGGATCAACAGGTCAGATCTAATAAAGTGGACAGTATGTACACAGTCTTTACAATCTCCAGTAGCTCAAAATATAACTATGAACTTGATTTGCTTAGTCAAATCCTTTACATGCCAAATGCACCACAACATGAGGACATGATGCTGTTGGAGGAGAAGCTTATGATAAACAGGAGAAAAGGCTACTTCTTTTTATGGTGAGGTTCATGTTCAAACAAGAAGAATAATGTGAAAACTATACTCTCCGTATTCCATAGGCTTCTACACGACATGTGTTATGAAATCTGCCAACAGAGTGTGAAAGCTGAAATAAATAGAGTGACCGAACACTCACTGGATATAGCGATATACAATAATAACTTGTCGGCTTCTTGACCTACACCACAAAGTGCTAATCGCTCTGTTTTGGAGACAGAATCCAGCTGCTGAAGGACGTGTGCTGTTGTATTCTGACTGACTGGCTGACTAACCACTCATTAAAACCCTCAGTCTCCATGTCTGAAGAAGGCAATGTGAGCCCATCCATCAGCCTCAGTCATGCCCCATTACTCAGAGCTCTGCTTTGAATGTGCTTTGGCACAGTGAGACAGTTTAAGTCATTAAGACTTTACCCCTTCGGGCTGTAGCTCACTGATGGCTTGGCATGTTCCATTATCATGTAAAAGAGTTTGGGGGCAGCGCATCCTCTAGTGCATGATAATCACTGTGCAAACAAACCAACACCCAATCATCCTCCTCGCATTTTGGCCTATCTTCTATATGACAACTTATAGAAATAGGGACATTTATTTATGATAGAAGATACTCAGCTTCGGTTGAATTCACTCAGTAAATGTTTGTGCAAGACATGCAGTATTTTGTAGAATGCTATTGTGTATTCTGCCAGGAATTATAATTGTAAATTAAGCCATTATACCTCTCGCATTCCGTCTTTAAGGAATGAGGTTAGTTTTACAGAGGGAAGACTTTGCAATTATGTGTCCAAAAGTATCTAGACACTCCTTTGAAGTAGTGAATACAATTATAAGCACATGCATTTCTGACAAAATGTGCAAATGCTCACTCACAGCTTGTAGAATCTTTAGAGAAAAGCATTGCCAGTAGGAGCAGACCCACATGGACCTACAGTCACTATCCCAGCGCCAAGATTTAGCTAGAGAGGCACAGGGCTTAAGTACTGGGCTGTGGAGTGGTTGAGCTGCAGGCTCTGGAGTGATGAACCTGCATCCAGTATTTTGGGATGCCCTGCAGTGATGTTTGTGATCTGGAACTAATCACCTGACCTCACTATTGCTCTTGGACATTGACATTCTCACAACAATGTTCCAGCTTCTAGTGCAAAGTCTGCTCAGCGGAGTAAAGGCTTTAATTGAAGGAAAGGAGGAGGCAAACCCAAATTTCCCTTTCTTTCTTAACATGCTATTCACTGTCCACATCATACAGTCTTTATGAAAAAAACTCAACCTGGCAAATACCGATTTTGTAAAAGCAACACATTTCTATAGAATACAGTTTAGCCAGTGAGCAAAGATTGTCTTATCAATCTTTCTATGCATTTTCCATTCTAAAACAATATTATGTGCAGTTTTCCAACTGAATACCAAATCATTTCATGTGCAAAAGTCTTACCATGTGCAATATTATTACTTATTTCAATATTAAGTAAGTAATTTAGGTAATTTCCTCCCGAACCAGTAAAGTTTTCAGTTTCTGATATACTACGCATCTCTATTCTATGTAGAAGCAAGTTCCGCAACAAAGTTTTGTAACAAGTAACTTACTTAACTTTAGGTATTTATATATTATACACCTGCATTTGTATATCTGTCCTAGTCTACATTATACTGAATGTTTACTGGAGAGTTTTTATCGGATTTAATTGGACTTCATATTTTATATTGTTCTCGTCTCTGTGTGTCTGTGAAGTCGTAACATAAGCAATTTCCTCAGGGATTGGTAAAGTTTTCTGATTTGGATTCTGATATATTAAGTGAGAACGTACAGACTGTATGGTGGTCCTTCCTGCTCTCCACACCCAGAACGGCCACAACTGTGCTGGGATTAAAAGATTAGGCTGTTATAAGCAAGAGCAATGACGGAGTTATCTGTCTTTCACTTTTTAAAGCTTACCTGTAATACATTTCCACAACACTCGTCTGTCAGCAGGAGCGTATGTAATAACGCTGTCTCTGTCAGGGGTGAGACAGGGGCTTAAAGGATAAGAAAAAAGAGAAACTAATAAAGACTCACTTTCATCTTTGAACTGAATAGTAGACACGAGTAAAGGCCTGCTCCCTCTGTCTTCCTCATTAATTTCCGTGGCAAAGAACTGCCGCCTCCACTGAACTGAGGGTCGCACTGATGATGACCTGTTCCAGGTATGAGAAGAGGGCCAGGAATGGGCCTAGAACCACACACACACACACACACAAATTAAAAAACACACACAGGGCCCTTTCTCAGTGCCCAGCGCAAAGCATTTATTGGGACGTGCTGTCTAACTTAAAGCGCATATACACATGAATCTGGAGTTGTAGCTCACACACACAGAGACACAGTCACATATATGAACCATCAGTTTGGTTCTAACCTCATTTCACACTCGAGCGAATGCGTGAATATGCATGAGTTCTCACGAGTACGCACTGCACGGACTGGAAAGGGAGGTAGAACATGTTCAGCTATAAAACACATTTATATAAACCTCCCACGTTCCCAGGCCTTTCTCAGGGTCTAGAAATACTGGAAATCCTTTGGCCTGCTGGGCTTGATGCATTTCTGTATGAAAAGGGGTGTGTTGTTTTATAGTCCCCAACGCTGGTCATGGAAATAGACTTCTAGAGAGTCAGCACAATTTTCAACCCTCTACTGTGCAATGTTGCTCCAGGGTAACAAAGCTAATTTTAATGACAATTGAATTAATAATGGAGAGAGGAATAAACCTATAAAAAGCTTGTCCTTGACCAGGGCTCTTTTTGGCCTGGAAAAGCCTGTGAATGAAAGATGTTTTAGAAAAGCGATTCATTCATGATCATTCAGTCCTACAAAAACAAATCTGTTGGAGTATTAAGTTCATTTTGTAACATTCAGTATCCTATAAAGGAAAATTAATATAATCAACAGGGATTTTTAGTTTTAAGAACTGAACATTTAGCATTTAAACCAGGCATCACCAAATGGCGGACCGCGGTCCGGACAAAGTGAATGTTCCGTCCGGACCAGAGACCAGTCTGGTAAATTCACAAGATTGAATAACTCTCATGGAACATTTTTTTGGACAGTCATGGCTGTTGACAGGGGGTGCTGCTACTCCAGTTAATACAACAACAGCTTCACTCGGTAGTTTACTAGTGATGGAAAGTTCGGCTTATTGGTGATGGGGACGAGACCGCCTATGCCGAGACCGAGTCTTTGAAGGGCCGAGACCAAGTCGAGGTCGAAACCCTTGATTTTCAAATGCAGTCGAGACCGAGTCAGCTCTTTGCAGTCTCACCTAGCTAGCATAGCATTGCTGATGTAGTGCTGTACGGTACAGCCAGGTTGTGGTTATCATCAAATGTCAAAGTGCGCTGAACTGATATGTTTATTACACTGACCTGACAAGTTACTGACAGCTACTTCTGATGTATCACTAGTGGTTCTTTTGTCCATGATAATGTTTGAGGCTACTTGAAGACAGAGACAGTTCTGACAGACGACAGACCAGTAGCCTTTAACGTTAGTGTGATGACTTTGGTCAAAGACAGTAAATAGTTAATGGATAATATAGGTAAGTTCCTACAAACAAAGTTTAAAATGTGTTGGCTTAGAAATCTGACCGAGGTGGGACATCTGTACCAAAAAGGATCTTTATGGTGTTGTGCGTGCAGCTCCAGGGGGGAAGTGAGCATTCTTGCTATGATTATCTTGGGCATTTCTCCGGTGAGGTTGAGCTAGGTTGTCGATAGAGAGAATAGCTCTTCTGTACGCTTGTACGTCATTTTACACACAAAAAAGAAACATTTACAAGAAATCTTCAGTAAAAACAAGAAAAGCAAGCCTTGTGTGGAGATCTCTTTTGTTTTGTTCGCTGGCTGTCTAGCCACACAGAGTTACGAGTTGTGAGGGCAGCACAGTTGGTGTTTAGAATATTGAGTGAACAATGTATCAGTTGGTGGAATTTTTGTAGTTTTAACCCGTCGAAATAACAGCATTTTATGAGTGAGGGAAAAGGGGGTTTGTGTCCATTAATGAGTTTGAATGTATTTTATAGGCAGCATATATTATCAGGGTTGTCATATTTTTTAAAAGCTTAAAAAGAGATTCGGGGCTTCAGTCCCCAAAGCCACCCCCTGGCTCCGCACCTGCATCAAATGATTCAAATATTTAAATACATATTCCCAATTTGTATACACTTTTATTATCAACATTTAAACAAGACATCATGACATCCTTTCTTGATAAAAATAGTTAATCAACTTACTGGCCACCATTTAACAATCATAACTTAATTATATTGGTCCCCTTATTAATTGAGCCCATAACTTAAATATTTTGTTCCCAGGAGAAGTTGTGACCATGACTAAATCATGGCCACACTGTAGGATCTCATTCCCAGTCCTTTGTATGTTAGAGATGCAAACACATCATTTTCATTGAAAATAACAGAAAATATTAGCAAAACTTGCCCAGTGTAAACCTCACCTAAACAACTTAAAATGGTCTGAAGCAAATGAGATCTTATCCATGCAGTCTGACACAAATTAACACTGCACACAAACCAGGAAATTCTTGAAGGTTTTTACACATTCTAAACCACAGACTTAATTATGCTGCCCTCTTCTGGCTACTTTATTCTATTACAATTGGATTGAAACGCTGCTCCTGAGCACTGAAGCCAAATTGTGGCTCAGATTTAGAAGTATTTTAGAGTATTTGTTTTTGATGCCATCTTTTTTTGTTCTGTAAATTCCTATTCCTGTGACTGCAAAAAGCTATATTCATTCATTCAACAGGCCTATGTCAGGTCTCTGGATGATAAACCACCTCTCTTTCTTTGTTACACACACACACACACACACACTATGACTCACCACCACTGGGACAAAACAACAGGACATTACAGTAGGAAAGAAGGGTGGCATTCATCACATTTTGTCTGTCAGTGGTTTCAGGGTTCTCTCTCTCTCTCTCCCTCTCTCTCTCTCTCTCTCTCTCACACACACACACATACACACACACACACACACACACACACCAAACCCCAAACTGAGGAAGAGCTCAATTACCAGGGCTTCTCTGGACACACACATACAAATGACACTGGAATCAATTGGTCACATCTCCAGGTGTTTTTCTCTCAAAGACTTGACACACGCACAGATACACACCTCTTACAGCATGAATTGTTTCACAGTAGAGTGGGTCATTATAATGTCCTGAGTGTGTGTGTGTGTGTGTGTGTGTGTGTGTGTGTGTGTGTGTGTTATAGTCTGTCACTCAGTAAGACTATAAAGCAGAAACATTGACTTCTAGAAATAATGCAAGGTCACTTTGAAGAATCAAATATAAGCTCTTTTAAAATAAATCTTAATTGTAGATTAAAAGCATATAACTGCACAGTTCTAGTGTTTTTTTCCCAATTTGTAGCTGTGTACCACTGCCGTTCCATATCAGCCACATATCTCCAAACCGATATTTCTAGATTTGGGACCATTTATGTTAATATATATATATTAAGAAAAGCTCATTCTTTACACCATTTGAAAATGTGTCAGCTGTGTGGACATCCCTTAAAAATGATCCCTTAAAATTGATTAAAATTATAATAATGTATGTTTAAGTTAATTCTGCTAAACTAATCTTGTTGAAATGTAAGATATGAAGTACAGACATGGTAGCAATGATATGAAGGCTACAGGCATGTTTTGTGTGTATGAAGGCTACAGTTATTAAATCTGAATGTGTTCAGTGTATTTTCAATATTTTTTTCATCATTTATAAACAGCAGCTTGTTTTATTACATTTTATGATAAAGGCGTTGATAAAAATGGTCCAAATTGGCATGAAATCGTGCCTTATTAATGCACTTTAATGAATGTATTTTTATTCTGTAAATTTGGGGGAAATAAGGTTTAGTGATGACAGCAGCAACATCACTGTTGGGGAACAAAACAACCAAAATCTTGGATCCCTGATTTTTATGTGTTTATTTTTCATATAGTTTGATCAAAGCAGCTCTTCATCATATATCAAAAATATTACTCTTTCAATTAACATTTTGGACAGAGGGGATCAACATGCATTCTAGATTGCAATCACACTAAAATAAGCTATTTTTATATACAAATAAATCCTTTGTGTCGAACGAGTATATGTACTAGCCAAAAAGCTTTAACTCCTCGTTCCGTGTGTCAAACATGGTGTAAAACAAACCAGCAAGTTGCTTCAAGACATCTATTTTTTCCCCCTGAACCTCCTTTTACTTAAAAGTCTCAGTTCGGGTGAGATGGACTGGCAATCTGCTGGAAAAAGTGGTTTAATTTGGAGGCTGAAAATGTGTCTCTGAGGGGTCGAACCCCCCTCATTGTGAACTAACCTACAAACTGCTCACACAGATAAGAACACTTTTGTCTTTGGTGATCAAAGCACGGCAGCAAAGTGCTTGAAAGAACAAGCTAAGGTGAAATATGGATGAGGGTGGCCTGGATTTGATGAAGTCTTCTCTAAGTGTGTGTATATGTGTGAGTGTGTGTTGGGGCGGATCAGAGGGAAGGAGTGTATTTTGTTAAGGAGTGGCACTCACTTCGCCCCTCCACTCTCCCGCCTGTCCTGGAGTTGGGGATATTTGCATATATGAATGATTGTGTCTTATGTAAGGTGATGCGAAGGGCCGTTATATAAGCTCGTTTTAGGCAGAAATACAGAGAGCACAGATTCAACCGAGTGTCCTCAAATGATGATGGAGAGGGAGAGGGAGAGGGAGAGAGAAAGAGAGGAAGAGAGAGAGACAGAGAGAGACAGACAGAGAGAAAGAGAGACAGAGAGAGGAGATTATGTGATGGAAACCTAATTATCCTCTGAACTTTGGCTAACTTTCTGAAAGTAAAGTTAAATCTCCATGAACAGAACAGAGCACCACTAAACCCAAGTAGGACGAAGCAGACGTCACGAAGATGCCAAATATTCAAGAAACTCATCTGTTCTCTTACATGGACATGAAGATCATGTCATGAAGGAGCATAGAAGTGTACAAATACTAGGCAGGAAGTCTAACAGTATAGAAAAAGGCATCTGGATGAATAGCATAGGCATGTATCATAGAATTACTGTGACAAATATTGTTTTTAATATAGATGTGTATTGAGTGAGGTTTCACATAAATATAACTAAATATAATTTATTAAAACTAAGGAGAATAAATACAAATAACTTTATACAATAAACAGTTCAGCATATCTGTGTGGTCCTTCTGGCCCAGAATTACTTCAGAAACCTGGTTTGATGCAATCAGTCCTTCATTAATTAAATCAAGAGCTGCTGATTGAGATGAACAAATCCAAACAAAGGCTGGAGGCACCGAAGAGGAATCTGGAACTGAAGTTGTGTTCTCCTCACAAGTTCACACAATATCTACTAATTTACAAACTAAACAAGTCTGGATAATATTCACTGCTTTCTTGTTAGTTTGTATTGATTCTAAAATGACCTTTGTGAACAGAAGGACACTTTAAGTATCTCATGCTGAGAAAAAAAGCTTTTAAGAATTTTTTGCACCAATTAGCCAAAAGATTAAAATCCCTGATGCGTGAACATTGATGCTCTTCATTCAGGGGCTCCTGTGAAGGCATGGGATATATCAGGAAGTGTGTGAACAATCTTGAAAGTGATGTAGAATTTAAAAAGTGGAGAATAAGCATAAAGATAAAGACGAGGAAAAAGATCCTAAAGATCTGAGCAACTCTGACTAGAGGGCTGGGCGACTGGGTTCGACCATCTCCAAAACTGCAGGTATCCTGGGGGGTTCCCAGTACGCAGTAGTTAGTAACTAACAAAAGTGGTGCAAGGAAGGACAACCAGTGAACCAGCAACAGGGTCACGGGTGCCCAAGGCTCACTGATGCGCACGGGGAGCGAAGGCTAACCCGCCTGGTTCAGATTTACTGCAGAGCGTGCTGAAAAAGTTGTATCGTTTACTTTGGGAGGAGATGGCACCAGGATGCACAATGGGAAGAAGACATGCCAGCCTGCTCTGAGCAATGCACCCAAACCATCAATATTCCCAAATGGCAGTGAGCTCTGCGAGCAGGACAATGTGAAAACTCTGCAAAAAATTGCTCAGGAATGGTTTCAGAAACAAGACAAACAGTTCTTGGCCTCCAAAAACTGATCGAACACCTATTTTTATATAATTTGAAAAAAGCAGTTCTTCATCACATCAACTTTAATGACAAATGGACCAAAACTATCCTAAAAGAACTAAATTATAATCTCCTTCCATTAAAATCTTGTTTTCTTCTCTTGTAATCTCAGTATTTCCACCGAGGTTCCATTCCATGCATTCTAGTTTGCAGCCACACTGAAATTTTTATACAGAAATAATACATATATTTAACAGCCAAAAAGGATTCCTGGTTCAATATATGTGCTTCATGGTGTAAATAAATCAGAAATGTCCTCCAAGATGACTATGAACCTACTTTTACTTAAATACAATGGTTTGAGGAGCAAGATAAAGAGTTCTTGGCCTCCAAATTCCCAAATCTCAATCTGATCGAACATCTGTGGGATGGGCAGGACAAAGTATTTTGATCCATGGAGGTTCCACCTCAAAACTTACAAGACTTATAGGATCTGCTGCTGACATCTTGGGGCCAGATACCACAGCACATCTTCAGAGGTCTTGTGGACCACTGCTTTGGAGGCACAAACCAGACCTACACACATTTTTTTTTATGTTATGGTTGTTGTATGAATTGAAACTGAAATCAAACAAACCGAGAAGAGAACTTATTTACTTATGGGGTGCCGACTGTATGGCTGCATGGCACTGTTGTGAATATATTGCTAGATGTATCAGTAAATTTCGTATTTGTTGTTGCATCAATTACCATCAATCACCTTACTTTGGGAAAAAAACCTTCTTTAAATTCACAAGTCAATGTGAGAAGATTTTATTCCAAGTGATACATTTTTGTATTACTGATCACAAAATAAGTGTTTTAAATTTAAAAACAAATCAAAAATGAAAAGTTTTCTCACAAGTTAGTGAGACATGAAAGCTATATTAGCGTATTTAAAATGTTTTAAGTGAGTGTAGCAATTGTTAATCTCTGTAACTGGTCAGAGAGGTCATTTACACATTGAAGCTTTCTGTATAATCAATATTGCAAAAGCTAATATTGAGATAACAATTAACATTGTTCAATTTGACAGGCTTTGATTTGGTTATTTTTTCAGTGAATGAAATTTAGGGGCAATTTACTGGCCAGACGATGGCTTTAAAATGCCACCCTGTGGAATGAGACATGGGTAGATTTCTGTATGTTGTGACTGGCGTGAGGAATCGTTTGGATATATTGTGATATGGACCAGGGTTTGTTTTCTGTGGTATAAAAAAGGTAAATACAGTTATACTTTAATTTAACTTCACAGTAATAAAAACGCAGGGCTTTAGAAGAACAAAACAAAAAACTAAACACTCCAGCTAAACACTCGAGAGGTTCAACGTGGGAAATCACAGGGCAGCAGCCAGTATATAAATGGTTGCTTAGTGTTCTATTGACAGTAATAAAAAATGTATACAGTTCAGTTTTATATGAAAAATTAGATGGATTTACGGTAATATTTATGTTAAAATATTAATACAATATATTTTCTTAAAATTGTAGCACAAAAATACATGACATTTCTATACTGCCATGCAAAATCCCCCCAAAAATGCAGAAAAAATTTGTGAATATCAGGGCATACTCTGAAATGCGACTTTGCGGAGAAACACGATATTGCATTTTCTATCATCGTAAATTGTGCAGATGTGTTGTCTATTTGTTGTTCATCTCATGTGTGTTATGACTGAACAGTTTCTCTGAGGAGCAATCCAGGGTCCTTTGAGGAGGACATGAGCAGGCTTGTGTTTGAGAGGCCAGAGCGTGTCTCCAAGTCTCTTTCAGGCATCACACTCCTGGATGTCTTCAGGGACAAGCGGAGCTATTCAGCCGCTCCTCCCCGCTCAGCAGTGGGGTGTCTGGGGCCGGCGAGCTTCGGGCTCCCCCTGCCCTCATCACCTGCTGGAGAGCCCAGCTGGGCGGCTTTAAGCTCCTGATAAAACTCATTACAGTTGCTGTGGGAGACACAAGGAGCCACATTCCAGGGCAGCACAGCCGGGGCTGTGTCCGTCTCTCAGGAATCTTCCTCCTGGATGATCCTCTTCATCCTCCCGACCTGAGCTCCCTCCACTGGGGGACAACGCTGGAGTCCAACAGGACCTCCAGGACCCTGCGCTGAACAAACATGGAAACACAGCGACACCTACTACCAAACACATAATACACCAGTTGATCACTGGTTAGTGGTGTGTGGGTAATCACATGATTCCTACAGTTCTCTCAGCATACTGAGGGAATCAGTACTGGTCCAAAGAGAGAGAGAGAGAGAGAGAGAGAGAGAGAGAGAGAGAGAGAGAGAGAGAGAGAGAGAGAGAGAGAGAGAGAG
>JBBKCR010000101.1:35886197-35896752 GCA_037577295.1 Ladigesia roloffi
AGAGAGAGAGAGAGAGAGAGAGAGAGAGAGAGAGAGAGAGAGAGACAGAGAGAGAGAGAGACAGAGAGACATAGAGAGAGACAGAGAGAGAGACAGAGAGAGAGAGAGAGAGAGACAGTACAGTCTGTACAGATAGATTTAAGTTTAAGAGTTATCTTCTAGCAGTAAGAATAACACACTTGTAAATGTTAGGCAAAGAGAAAAGATTATTAAAAAGTTCTGACAAACATCACCATTTAATATAGGTCTGAGATTTCTTGTTGAATAAATATTATAACCTTGAGGGTTTATTAAGAATCTTTCCAAATGAATGGGATATAAAAATATATTGAAATGAAATGATAAATATATACAGTGCTGTGCAGAGGTTGTGAGACACATCCTGTTTCTGTACATTCTTAACATCTTATTTTTGGCTATTGAGTAAATTAAGATAAATAAATGGGAACAGAAATGTTTCTGTGAGAGTCTGCAAATATAAAAGAGTTCCAGCATCTCAGCATTCAGCACCACCAGTATGCTGATTACCGCCTGATCATCTGCTCTTGTTTCTTCACTGGTTCAGGACTTCAGTTAGATGCTCTTTATGCTGCTTGAATGGTTAATATATACTTCATTGTGTACATTAACAATCAAAAAACATTCCTCTGAAACTTGTGATGTTCAGGACTGAAAATGAGAATTCTTGAAAGTCATTCAGGAAGCCTGGAGAACTGTTCCTTAACACTACAAGTGTACAAGAAAGTCTGGGTTTTTGGAGGTAAAATATGAAAAAAAAGGGTGATTTAAGACATTTGCACACTCCTGTATTTATTTGTGTATTTTTGTGAATACACAAATAAATAATCCACACAATGAAGTATATATTAACCATTCAAGCAGAACAAAGAGCATCTAACTGAAGTCCTGAACCAGTGAAGAAACAAGAGCAGATGATCAGGCGGTAATCAGCATACTGGTGGTGCTGAATGCTGAGTTGCTGGAACTCCTTTATATTTGGTGACTCTCACAGTAACATTTCTGTTCCCATTTATTTATTTAAATTTATTCAATATGCCAAAAAATCATTCTGTTAATATCACTTTTCCACTTTGACACTTGATTCCTCTCAGTGTTTCTTCCTTGTGGTTTTAGTCAGTGTCTCCTTTGAGTCCTGGTTCTCCTCATTGTTTCTTCCTCACGCTCTTATGGAGACTTCTCTTTTGATTCCTAGTTTCTTTCAGTGTTTAGGGAGTTTTCGCTTTTGAGCTCTCGGTTCCTTTCAGTGTTTCTTGCAGGGAGTATGGCTGGTCTTTCTGGACTTGTTTTGTGCCAACCTTTGCCATGATAAGTGTCTAAAATTGAAATGGCAAAGAACTAGACTGAATAAAGACACATACAAACACACATGGTCAAACTGTGTGTTCATACGCAGCCACAACTTCTACAACGATGGAGCCAATTCCAAATCTTTTTATTTTATTTACATTTGGTGACACACTGCCATCCACTGTATTCTGTTTCCTTACACGAAGGCTTTATGAGTCTGGCCAGTAATGGGATAAGTCATCACACACAGAGATACTGTCTGTCAGTCTAATCCTGTTTCTGTGTGTGTGTGTGTGTGTAAATGTGTCCTTTCTGAGCCCTGCCTTTCCCCTCTCATCGCTCCGATTAAACTCCATGCTTGTTATTCTCTCTCCTCTCGGCAGGGCAGTCTTCTACTTCCAGGGTGGCCACATACCCCGTTTCTGTCCCACGCTGCCCCGCTCCGCTGGCCGGACGCCCCGACAGAGATCATCAGAGGCGGATCGAGTCAGGGGAGGCCCAGGCCGCCAGCCCGGGTCCGGCCTCCACCGTTATCTCGTCCGCCCCACCCCTCCCAACCCGAGGCGCCCCGCACATGCGCTTTTGATCAGACCGGACCCCGGCCGCTCGGGCTGAGCAGCAGGCCTGAGACCGGGAAAGACGTGTGGGGCAGGAATGGGGGGTTGGTGCGGGGGGAGAGGTTTTTGGTCCATGCCTGTTTTCTACCAGCTGAGCTTCAAGGCAAGACTTACCACTGACTACAAGCTTTAATTAGAGACTAGCATAATAATGTTCAGCTTATGACTGTTAAAAGTACCCCATTGAGAGCAAGGGGTGTGTGTGTGTGTGTATGTGTTTCATCATAAATGTTCTGCTTGCATGCAAAAATGTGGCCATAAGCATAATTCATGAGTAAGTATGTGTGTGTGTGTGTGTGTCCATGTGTCCTAATGTCAAGCTGGAGGTGGTAGCAGTCAGGGGTCCGGTAACAAACCTTATGCATACGATCGACCCAAATAAGCCGGACGACTAGAAAGTCCTGATGAAGGATGCCATGCTAAGATTGGGGAAGTAATTACGGCCCTGTTTCATCTCTTGGCCAGCTGGGCGTGTGTGCTTCCTCTCTGCTCCTGATCTGACCGTGTCACAGCAGCGTTTGGCGGCTTTTATTCCCGAAATAAAAAGGCCTGGAAGTGCGTGCCGGCGTTTGGCCGCGCAGAAGAAAGCACCGTTCTGCTGAACTATGTCCAAATTGATTTTGAGATGCTAATGAACACGGGCTTGCCCTGGATGTGACGAGCTTCAGACAGAGGCACAAAGGGAACACACAGCTGACTCGGTGCATACAGGAGGCCTGGGCTAATTAAGGGTTATTTTAAGTACAAAACGTTGCGAAAAATCAAACCATTTTGTTGTATTCCTTTTACCATGCGTATGTTGCCAGTTACAGTGTGCATTAGGCAAATAGAAATGGTCCAAATGTACTTGGAATAACATTAAATGAAATTATACACGATTATACTGAAGATAGAGAGCGGTGCTGGTGTGAGATATTGGCACTGGGGGTTTTCAGGTGTAGATCCTTACACCTGTTCCAGTATTCCACATTATTAAGTGTGTCATAGTGATTGACTACAGCTGTACTACAGTATTAATGAGATTTAAGATAAAAAAATGAATTAATAAGAAGAAATAAAGCCCTGCAGCATATAAGTGCAATCAAAGCAAATACAGCACTGCGAAATAGGAGGATGTCTCCAAAATGTAAAAATGCTTTAGGCCAGTTTAGCCATATTTTACAGCCATATTTACAGTTTTTAAGAAGGGACAACTGTAAAAATAGGAACAGATTATTTGTGCCTCTCATGTCTGGTGTAAACAGCTTTATCGATTGCAATAAGTGTTTTTTTTTACATTGCCACACTTTTGCATCTGTTACTCATAGGACAAATTGTTATTTGTTATTTGTTATCATATTTCTTTATATGACTGGTCAACACTGCTAGGTTAAAGGTTTGCCTGGAGAATTAATACATAAACAGCCGACCCTGTATCAGACAAGGCCAAAAATGAGCATTTTTATATGCGTTATGTATAGAGGTATGATTTCGATATGCCTTTTTTGTATTTTCCCTTATGGAGACCACATTATTAATAATCCTACTTTATCCATAAAAGATTAAGTTCAGTCTAACATTGTTAACCTTTACTCATCTGTCCCAATGACTGGAAAACATGTGAAATATCGCCAAACATGATCATCACAGTCATAAACTGGCTCATTGGCTGTGCTCCTGGAAAGCAGTTTTGCATGTAAACGCTTTATTAAATCAATTGACGAGACGAGAAGATTGAAGGCCCACTCACAGTGCGGGTGTGTGTTTGTTTTTGTGTGTGTGTGTACGCGTTTGAGTGTGTGCTGACCCTGGCAGAGGGCCTGATTGGTCAGTGGAGGTCAGGGCTGTGTGTATAAAGTAATGAAATATTGATAATCAATGATGGGACTGAAATAGAGAAGGCCTGGTCCTGTGGATCCCTGCATGTTTTTTGGTGGCCGTCCGCAGTCCGAGAGCTTTTCCTCGGCCTCAGCTGGGATTAATGTACAGCTTAAAGCCAGGCGATCTGAAAGGTGTGAAATGCTCTTAAATATGGCTTCCTAATGTGAGATTATCCCGTGGCAGGAGTGAGAGAGATTAAAAATAATTACAGGACTAATCCTGACAGCTCCGCTTTTAAAGGGGAGGGGAGGAGAAACGGGGTGAGGGGACAGTGAATTGAATATGTGTGTGTGTTTGTGTGTGTGTGTGTGGACATATGGTCTGTAATTTGGACTTCCGTGAGTGACTGAGTGTGTGTGTGTGTGTAGTGGGTTAGCGGTGTGTATAGGAATAAGAGTGCTAAGCTCCTGGGTGTTCAGTAGGTCAGGGAGCACGGCTCATCTGAAGCCCAGGAATCAGTCGCTTGACCCCAGCTTTGGAGTGATGCACAGCCCCTGGGTCTCATGAAAGACAGGAGCTGATTCTCCAGGGCACACCTCCAGCCACAAGAGCTAACTGAGGCTATCATTTGAGTTTGTTAGTTCGTTTTGATAGATTCTCCCCAACCCCACCCCAGAAAAAAAAACAGAATATCAGGGCGTACCTACAATTTCATTAAAAGTCCAGAGTTTACAACAAAACAAACAAATCTAATAATTACCTAATATGATCAGATACACAGGTAAATGTGGAGAATGTGAGTGATATATTAATTTCATGTATTATTTATGATAACCATTGAGAAATGAATTGCATGCATTTCATTATGATGCACAATGCCTGCATCTTTTTTGATATATAAATGACTTGACACGTATAATATATAATATATATACATATAGATCCTTAAAAGGCATATTTAGGAACTCATGGATAAAAACAAACCTGCTGAATGTGAATGTGAATGTGTGCATGTGTTTGTGTGTGTGTGTGTGTGTGTGTGTGCCTGTGTTCCCAGTCCAGAGCTTTTCCTGGCTGATAAGTGCTTGCACGAGGCCGCTGTCCCCTAGAGGACGTGGGCAGTTTATAAACGTAAATGTATATCCACTGTCTCCTGATAGCACAGACGTTTGAGCCGCCCTGAGCAGAATAAAGAACTTTAAAGGCACAAATCTATTACCCTTAATAGAATCCCCACAAAGTGCCCTACATGTTAATAGCCTGGTTCACATGTTAGGCGCTGCTCCATGGAACAGCTGCACTAAAGCGGCGCTGACCAGAGAACCGGTGCAGGCAGGATTTCATCTGAACCTTGTCTGATGTAATTAGAGGGAAATGTGTGGCAGTTACAGACCTTCACATATGGATGTCACTTTAAGAGATTGGCACTTTGAGAGATTTATCATTAAATACTAAAGAAGGGGGAAGAGGTCTTACTCTTTATAAAGTGAACTTTATCTTTTGCTTCCATTACATTTACCCATAGCTTTTTTGTACTTGCATATTGTTAAACAGGCATTCTGGTCTACAAACAAAATGCTTTTTTGCTATATATATATATGGAGCCTAACCCAAATACATGTATATATATATATATAATAGGGATGGAGCCTAACCCAAATACAGTATTCAGAAAGGCACAAATAAAGTATTTTTAATGAATATGACATTTGGACAAATACTTTAAAAATATTTGTATTCGGGAACCCCCTCCCCATCACATCATACTCCCATTTCATATACATCATACTCCACTTCCATATATATACACACCCACTTTACCCCCTTAACAACCAGTGATATAGAGGTCAGTAAGTACATGTGGAACCTCTAGTGAATAAAAAAATCCATTCCCATGTTTCCTTTCCAAAATGCATGTAAGTTAAAAGTTCCTTCCTTATGTGTGGGGACCACTGCATAACTCTTCTATCAGGTAAATAAGCATGTGTAAAAGAGGTATTGCAATAGTTAAATACTCTTTACCGATTTTGAATGTACGTTTTTGCTTTTAAACACTTAAGAAGTGTTTCGAACAGTAACCCATATCTGATGAAGGGATGAGTACAAACCTGCAGAAGCTCCTTTTGCCATTTTCACACATAAATCCTCTATTATCCCAGAAGGGGGAAGCCACATGAGGATATCTGACCTAAAGTTGAACAAAACAATGCTTTTTCTATACAATGCTTTTATATATATATATATAAAGCCTCCCCCAGAGAGGTATTATCAGACCGCATGAACAGGTGCACACTAATTTACTCCTATTGCTCTGAGAGCTCGGAGGCGCAGCACTGGAGGAATCCCCAGCAGCCAGAGCCGGCAGGAGAAACACATTTAATCCTAATCGGACTGGAGCACAGTATTGTTTAAGGTGCTATCAGAAGGAACAAGTCTCACTGTGGAGAGGAGCTTGGAGCAGAAGCAGACACACTCAGTCCGTCTGCCTTTATCATGCTTTTCTTCTAATTTCACCCCATCTCTCTGCTTCCAGTATCTAAATGATAGAACCTCGCCACATTCATATTTAATGGACACCAGTCCCCAAACGCCCGACCACAATAACACCGACTACAACTCCCCGCCACCACAGTGTCCCAGGTAGACAATCTGCCGGCTATTTATTACCGAACTAAGAAAGCCACGCTCTGGGTTTATATATGTGTGTCCTGATGTTCATAACCAGCTACTTTCATTTACAATAACTCTCAGATATCTCTTCATAAGACACGGGAAAGCGCTGCCTTTATTCCTCGCGCAGTTCAAGATGAAGTCTATGGCAAAAAAAGGGGATATATTGAATGTATCTAAGCTTTTACTTTTAACAATTTTCATACGCCGCTTGCTCCGTCTCCAGAGGCGCCGGCTCTCAGATCTCTAGCCCTCTGTAAAATTTCCCATTTTGATAGCGCAAAGTCGAATTTTCTCTCTCTTTCGGAGACGGAGTGGAACTTTTAAATACGTCTCCGCGCAACGCCGTCCGTTCCTCCTCGCTTCAGCATGAGCGCGGCCTGAAAGCCGCTGGTCAATCAAGTGCTCCGGCCTCCAGAGGCCGAGCAAGCGACTTGAAAATGACTGGAAAAAATTCTCACTCCGCTAGGACGTTTGGAAAAAAATGAAAAGGTGGGCTCAAGGTCAGTAAAGTGCTAAATGCTGTTTGGGAGTCCCTCGACATTCCAGGGGTGCTTCAGCCAAGGTCCCCCCCCACCCCCTCTACACACACACACACACACACTCCTCTTTGCCCTGGCCACCCCCTCCCTCACTCAGAATGGAGTGGAGTTGACTACTTTTAAGAGAATTCGCAGAGGGGCCAGAGCATGCCCGTTAGCTTCATGAAAATATCCACGTTAGGCACATCCCCCCGCCTCCACCACAACCCCCCTGTAACACCCGCTCATGGCCGATATTTGATCAGCGGGGCCGGCTGTGGCGGAGGCCAGCTCCAGCTCAGAGCGTTGTCGAATGAGACTGAGCGGAAAATCCAGCTCCCACAGGCCCAAGCTTCGTGCTGGAACATCTCAGTGCAAACCAAATCAGCGTTCACTAACTGCTCAACGTACCTACATTTAAGTGATGTATTGCAGCCTTTTACCATTTTAAGGATTTTACTCCAAATCATCAGGAGAATACTCGCTTTTCCTCTTTCCTGACTGTTCCTTCCTTTCCTTTTTTTTTTTCTTTCCTGCCTTGACAGGAAACAAAGGCGGCACAACCGGCTGTCCTAATTTTTCTACTTTGAACACACAACGTTTTCAAGTACTGGGCTCGAGATGTAGACTAGCAATTTTGCACCTTTTATTGAAAAGACTTCAATGTATTAAAAATGTCTGAAAAAAAAAAATAGAAATGTACCCAATTTACAATAAAGAAGTCTTTCATGAGGCTGCTTGACGTCTAAATAAGACTTTCCGTACTAAAATAACGAATATAAACCGAAATTCAAATATATGTACCTACTCCAACAAGTGTGGAGGGGTGAAATTTACTGAAGTATTCCAACAGGGAATAACCCGAAGCATGTTGGGATTCGCCTTTATGGATGTTGATCTGGGTTTCTGTCATAAAAGATATATGTGTGATGTATTCTTACACATGCGGCCCGTCGATCACGTATTACTCCACATATTAACTGCAGAGTTAATAGTCAAACTGCCAGCGCGCGTTTGATCAGTCTGTTCTTGTCCTAGATTACTTGTGTCAAACTTTCTAGCAGTCTTGACACCAGCCGTCAAGAGTTTCAGGAGGGAAAAAAAAGAGAAAATGGCGTCTTTAATCGAATGGGGTCTGATCGGTCATGGGAAAACATGTGAGCGACGGGGCTACATGCTAAATTCCATCACTCGGTTTTGGATCACACCTGCACCGCTCTGTGATGCCGTGAGACAGGATGACACAGTTGCATTTGAAATCTCCTTTCACCTCCCTCGAAGGGAAGGCTTTGCGGCCACTGAGACGCACCTCTCGGATAAAAATAACCTCAGCCTGCCAGGCTGACGGTGCGGCGAGGCGGCCGGCCGAAAATCAGTGCTAACTTTCCAGTGACACCGGCGCGATGATGTGTAAATTACAGCCCTCCCGCTTCCCAGCCCTGCAAATTATTCCTATTTCCTCACACCGCCCTGGAAATAGGATTGTCCTCAAAGTCGTCGTTTGTCAAGGAATGGCACTGAGCTATCGATTGGATTTTAAGTATGCAGCGCTCTTGACAGTAAATTGTATCTTGCCTGCCGTACGTGAAGAGCCGAGCTAATCTGACTAGCAGTAATCTGGTTTTCTATGTGAAGATTTGTGTTGGCTTTGATGTGCTGAATCCACTCTACTATAGCCCTTAGCGTACACACATGCACACACACACACACACACACACACACACACACACACACACATTAGCTTTTCTGTGTGGTCCGTGGCTCGGTGAACTCAATATTTCATTAAGCCATCCTCTGGAGAGTGTGGAGCACCATGCTTAGAAATCTATGGATGTAAATAAAACAATTAGAAACCTAAATGGGGCCCACGTGGGCTCCTGGTTGGTTCCTGAGAGTTTAGTAGTGTTTCACACGATTCCTCCACATTAACACAAAGAGCTATTGTTAGCACCTCTCAGAGGCTTTGGGCTATTAGATAGTGGCCTGGCGGAGAACTCTGACCTCTGGAAATTGCAGGTTTTCTTTATCTGTCACACCTCAGACTCCAACATCCAATCAGAAGAGCCCAAAAGTTACAAACCCCGAGTTTTTTTAACCCAACCTGCCACCGAAAAAAAAAGTTTTTATACTTTTTCTTATAACTTTCAAAGTCACACTTACATAAATCAAAGGAAATAGCTTTGCGCTGGTGCCAAGTAATGGACTCGGAATCCGGCTTTGAGCGGAGTTTGGATTAATGTTGAACCCACTGTGGGGCCGACGCCTTTGTCTGGCTTTTGGAGAACGTGTCTATTGTTTGTCATAATGTCACATTCTCACTCTCCACTCCTTTTCATCCTGCTTTTTGCTTTTCATTTATTTTCTTGCAAAGCAGGCGAAGTCTCGAGGTGCTTTCTGATTGGACTGGGCCTGTGAGTCAGTTCTATAGGAGATGTGCTGCCGTTGGTTAATGAGGATGACACTGCATACAGTAGCTGTGAGCTGTTTCGACTCCTACTGATGTGTCAGTGCTGTATTTTAGCATTGTTTGTGTTTAGTGTTGCCTAGTTTTCTGCCTCTGTCTCATACAGGTGCCATCGGTGTAATTCAACATTCACTGTAAAGGCAAGGACAGTCGAAGCATCCTCTTGTGCTGTTTCAAACTATAATATTTACATGGTGCTGTTTAATACTTCCATAATATACGCTTATCTGTAGAATGTGGGAACCTTCAACAATACATTGTTTAAAAAATGTCCTTGCTTATAGTAAACCTCATATTAAAGTGCAGTGATTTTCCAAATGACTGTGACATTCATATAGAAATCCTGTAGATAATGGAGATTGTACAGGTTTTATTACAGATTTTACATTGGGGTGTCTGTTTAAACTATTGTCTCTTTGTATTGGTGCAACAAATGTTGGTAAAAAATGCACTGTATATAGATTTCAAATGTATAGTCATTATTTATGCAAAAAATTCACTAGTGTTCAAAAATATCTCAGTTAAAAGGATAAAATTAAATAATGAAAAAAAAAATATATATGTATAATTTATATAATACACATGATTATGTAATACACACTCACACACCACACACACATTTAATGCATTTCAGTGTCAACCTCAAAATAAGAATTGAATTAAAATAGAAAAGTAAATTTAAAAAAATTGAGACAATTATGCCCATAATAATGACGCAGTACACATTTTAGTCAAGTCAGCTCAAAAAACTGTACTTAGATCCACTGAATGATGTGATATGAAGAGTAATGGAACATGACTCACTCTGTGTCAAATTATTCACAAAGACATCCATGTGTTTTCAGAGCTCTGGCCAAAATCATTCCCAACTGGAGCTAAAGGGATTTTTAGCCAGCGCACACCATCAGCTCTGTTTCAGAATGAATGATTTATTTGTGAAAACCCTCTGATTTATTTATTTATATTTCCTGATCTGATCTGCTGTGCTTTAGTGCTTTGTCAGAGCCCGACTTACACAAAGGTGCTCAGGAGAAAGAGAGTGGGTCTGTGAAAAATCACTTCAATTTGGAATTGTCACAGATTTGTTTATGAAAATTTTAAATTAGGGACTGGTAGTTTTTTGTGTTTTGTGATATATTGTGTTGTTAAAAAAAATCAGTGTGGAAAAAAGAAGA
>JBBKCR010000101.1:35920580-35933087 GCA_037577295.1 Ladigesia roloffi
AGAGAGAGAGAGAGAGAGAGAGAGAGAGACAGAGAGAGTGAGAGAGTTGTGTTTTTCTGGCCATTACTCTGACATACAGCCCAAGCTCAGGTCCTGATGCTTTTTACAGAGCACTACTATAAAATATAACGAGCCTGCCAATACCCCACACACTAATGACGACTGACCAGGAAGTTTGGTTAAGCTTAACATTGTGAACTATCATCATTCCAGACACCGGATCAGGATTTGGCCTCTTACAGGCCTGCTGGCTCCCACATCCAGCCCAGCGTTGCTGGACATTTACAGCTTTTTAATGCGTAATCCACTTAATTCTAACAAGCTGAAAAGCATTCATGTTACAGTCATGCAGCAGGTTTTCTGAATTAACGTTAACAGTCGTGACCTTTTATTAGCACCTATTAAAAATAAATGTCAACACCATGCCATCAATTAGGTATGGTTTGAAAGTAGTGTTGGTCGTGTGATACATTAAATGAGGTTTTTCCCATATAAAAAAAGCACCATCTTTTCAAAGAGAGCATCGAAAGGTAAGATTTTGTTCATTTATATTAAAGATTATTATATTAAAGACCATTAAGAATTTTTGGGAATTATTATTATTATTATTAAGTTTCTGAAATGTTGTGAAAATGAACACTTTTATTTTACATTATCAACTCAGTTTAACGCATTTGGGCCTAAACGTTCTGGTTAAAGTCACAAATCCGAGTAGCTTAGGAGAACAGGGGTCATTTACATGTATCAGTCTTAAATGAACAATAAACAGCCAATTTAATTGTAAATGATGATGAGAAGATGGAAAATGGCCATGATGTCAAAAGTAAATTACATTTTTTTTGTTTTTTTTCATTTTCTAGTAAAATAAGATAAAATTTCCACATACATGAAATTAAATTGTTGCTTTTGGTGCACAAAATATATGTACGAGGGAAATAATACGTAATAGTTTATGCTCTTTTGTAAGCTTTGTTCATGGATTATGTCAAAAACAAATCAAAGCTGACTTGACGGACAGAATTAGTCACATGACCCTTGCAGAGATGCCCAGTTCCGACTCCTCCAGCCCTCACAGTTTCCAGCGAATAAGTAAAAGTGCAGGAACGTTCTGAACGCCCCTCGTAGATGAGAGGAATGAAACAAGACTAGACAGTGGGAAGATTCATGCCTTTCCTATATTCAAGTAACTTACTCAAGCACTACAACGTAATTAATGTGTACAGACATATGAGGGGTTTCAAAGCAACACAGCCTTCTATTTTATAAGCTGTGAAAAACTTACATTAGGAGAGTTTAGTTTGAAGAAAGCTCTCTACATAAACCTGCAAGCGGCTCCTCTGAGAAGCAGCAGTGATCTAAAAGCTACCAAGATTATCAAAACACAGAAAAACTATTATTTTCAGCCTTTATCATTCAACATCATTCCAGGCATCAGATATGTGAATGGTACAATTAGCAAGATATTTAATGATTAAATAATAAAATACAATTAATTAAAACTATAAATAGCAACTACATATTTGCCAATTGTGCACACACCCACACATATTATTTCCGTATAGTTCATTTTCTATAATGTTATATAATATAGTTTTTGAAGGGTGTGCTGCTTTAATTTAAATTTTCCACCCGTGGGACTAATAAAATCTTATCGTATCCCTTATCTTATGAGTACTACGCAGTTTTAACAACCCAGTTGAGCTGTGTTGTACAATAGGAAAGATTTATGACAAAATATTTTATATGTGTGTGCCATGCTGATTAAAAAACAGTGAAGAGAGGGTTGTTGTCACGGCTGGGTTAAGCATAGGTTAGCGGATTCTTTGGCGGCTGCAGTGGCCAGTGCATTGGGCTGTTGGACCGTGTCCCTGTGTTGTAAGGCTGCCATGACTGATCCGAGGATGCCAAAGTCTCTCCTACACCAAAGCAGCATGGCCAGTTCTTCCTGCGGAATGGGGCAAATTCGAACAATGAGTAGTTTCAAGTATTTAACACACCGCTGCATGCAAAAGCAGAAAAAGTGACGGATATCACCTCCTAGACCCCGACACTTTTGCCCTTTCTTCCCTGAATTACAATTAGTTACATTTTACCAATGCAAATGTCCCACAGCCATTGCACCAGTTACCGCCATCATGAACATTAAGCTCTTTCTCCACCTTTCGGTCTCAATCGCTGGCCAGCAGCTCAGTGGTTCCCTGTGTGCTCGTGTGTTCTGATCCATTAGTATCTGGCTGCCTAATCGCCTCAAATCCATTATCATTAGTGTGTCTTAGTATGCAGGTACGTGCTTTTGTGTGTGCATCAGTGTGTGTGTGTGTTTGGGGAAGTGGTCCTGGCCCGAGCGTTTTGGCCGCGGTTGCTTGCGCTGAGGGGTCTCCGCTCCAGTGCGGCCGTCGATGAACAACACCTGCTCCTGGATCTCTGAGACCCGCCCGTGCATCTCATGCAACACTTGTTCTGTCAGAATGCGACGTGGCCTGCAGTGCCTGCCAGAAAACCCCTGGCTCGAAGGCAGACGCCCAGAACCCGTCCCCTTCACACACACACATACATCCAGACACGCACACACTTACCCCTCCCACCCCTTCTCGTCTCCTCCATCGCCCTGGGCCCAGACGGCCAGCACCCTCCCCCGGAGGTCACTCAGGCCGCAGCTGCGCCCCTGGGACCCGGCCGGAGAGGGGACAGAAGAAGAAGGCCGGCGGAGGCCCTCTGGAAACTCCAGTGGAGCGTGGCGGAGAGAGAGAGAGAGAGAGAGAGAGAGAGAGAGAGAGCGGCTCTGGCTGTCCGATTGTCACTCTCGCTATGATATCCTCCAGTGCGTCCCAGTCAGCCACTGCCTACCTGCATTATGAATGAGTTCCCCCCCTGATTTCCATCACAGACACCGAGCTCTGAAAGGTTCAGACACGAGCCACAGTATTTTTATCCTTTTGTCGCTCCGAAGCCAGGCTTTGGTCTTGTTGACTTGTGTTAGACATGAACTGTAGTGCTGGAAAGAAAGAAGGAGGAAAAAAAACCCCATGAAACTGTAGTGTAGTTCGACAGCGGTGGGATGGAAACCACCATGTGATAAGACAAGGAAAGCAGAGGTTACAACTGAAATATATAAAAGATTGTATGATTTCTGCTTTTGCTTTGTCTATTTATCTTTTTTGGTAGGCCAGGAGCAACTGATAGCAGGATTTAAATAACCTATCCACTTAAAAACCTGCACTGTCTTGCATACGTGGACAATTTTTAAAAGCTTTCTCAATGCAACTAATAAGATCTTGGAATAAGATGGTATAAAACACACTCGCGCCCAAGAGGATTACTGCTGTGAAAGGGGTCTGTCATGGCTACAACTGAGGAGTTTCTCTTAAAAAAAAAAAGACATATTAGAAATACAGGCTTGTGGGCAAACATTTTGCAAAGTGTGGCAACTTTAGCCCACTAGTTAAAAATATGACATATTTAGACTGAATATTTTAAGCAAAGGCTTTTATTCGGACAGCCTGTCAAAAGTGCTCAGCGCCAGAACAGCACCGATTTTTAACTATATTTTGTGATTTTAGTCCATTTTCTAACCTCACCAACTTCAGGATTAGGCTCACTTCCCAAATAAGGACTAATTGAACAGTCAGATGATTGGATGGAGTGCTCGTCTTTCTAAGCAGCCTTTAATGACTTTAAACTACATGCAAAATGCATATTAACTTAAACACAACTAGGACTTCTACACAAGTGAAATTTAGTTCAAATGTGTGGCCTCTGCTCTGTTCAATTGAATGCAATCGTGAAAAGTCAATAAATTGCCTCTAAAAGTGGACCATAAAGAGATCATCATGCCCAGGCCTGCTAATTATAATTATCTCTTCTTCCCTGGTTTTCGTTTCAACATAAATAGCACAAGATCGCAAAGCTGATGTAGTTTTAACAACCTTTCAAGATTTGAGAGAGTTGACACACGTGTAAAACAAAAACAAACACAATGAAGAGTCCAAAACTGCAGCAATATTGTATTGCAGCATCTAATATGCAAATTAAAAGCATTTTCACATACAAATAAAAATATTTGGCCATGCATGAATATATAAAAAATATAAAAATATATAGAATATATATAAAAATAGTATAAAAGGATGTTAGATCATGGTTGGAACTGTAATGTAGACCTTCGCAAGTGTGGCAGGCCTTAATACATTTACTCACAGAACAGTACAAGTCATGTTGAATAGCTGCACAATCACTTTGCATTGAAATATATATATATATTTTTAACATGGACACGAATGATGACGCTGTTCTAAAAGAGTCACGAATGTGAGACGCTACAAGACACTAAAACCGAAGTGCTAAAGTGCAAAGCGAACGTCTTAAAGGATTTTCAGCTTGACATTTGTAGAATTTATTGGCTCAATATCGCCAACGGAAAAAAAAAGCAACAAAAAAAAAAGGAACAAATCCTCAACCAAATCCTCTAATCCATTTTCGGCACAAATACCATTAAAGCATTAAGCAGAGAAGGAAGATAATGTCTGCATTATGTGTGAACATATTGACTCTCCGTTCTTTATGTACTTTTTTGATGAACCCTGGAAGAAAGGAGGGGGGGGTGTAGAAGAAGAAGAAGAAGAAGAAGAAGAAGAAGAAAAAAAACAGCAGATAGCTGTGTTTATCTGTTCGTGCTAGTGACAGGGCCAGATTTGAGCTCCTTACAGTGGCAAACTTCCTAATTAGGTTATATCGCCTGCAGTCATATTTTTCAAGAGTCTTCTCTGTGTTCTGTGGAAGACCAATTAGCACTGGAAGCCTCGCGAACATCGCATAATGAGTACACTCAACCCTGGTGGAAAGCAAATACCACGACTCGGCAATAAGGAGCTTACTTCCCTGCTTCTTTCTGCACAAGCCAGCTGGCTCTGAAATGCCCCAAAACTGGAGAAGGAGAGGAGAGGGAGAGACATAGAGAGAGAGAGAAAGAGAGAGAGAGAGAGATAGGCCTGTACAGGACAAGCTGTCCATCTTCCAGTATCTGTGTGTGCCATAAGATGTCCGGTTGCACAAATAAAAAAAGAAAAAAGAAATAAAGCGACACGAGCGGAATGGCGGGAGGTTTTTGAGCCTGGATGGTGGAAGGCTTGGGGGCTTTGCTAAGCTGTATGTATTCTTCTCCAGATTTAACATGAATAAGCTTGAATTTGGGGGATTACTGTGGATGCTGTGTTTATTTCTTTTGGTGCGAACCGTGTTTGGCATGTAGCGAGGGTGCGTCCCGGCCAAAAGCGCCTCTGGCAGCGTCGCGTTGGGGGAGCGCTGTTTGAAACACAGATCTGCTCTCGCCTCCTTATCACACGCTCAATGTGCCGCACGTTAGTTTTGCTGTTTTATTGAAGATTTCCTCCCAAATCTGCATTGTTCCCGCTCCTCCAACCGCTGTCAATCACGCCGCACTCCGGGGACGTGGGGACGCCAGCCGCGAGGTTCTGAAGTGGCACTCAAAGACCTAAAGAATTCACTTGACCTTTTTTATGTATTTAAATAGGCGGTTAAGTAGATTATCAATCAGATTCATGCATTTATTCAGAAGCGAAAAGGAAAAATAAGAGTAGGAATGACATTTGAAAATGAAGGCAGCCTTGTGAATGGAACTGATGGGCAAATAGCGTCAGAATTAGTAAACTTGACTTAAACTCCCGAATACATGAATGTTCTTTTGAACACTTTTAGACTGTATTCACAAACAACTGTTTTCTTCTTATTTCACCATCCTTTCTTTTCTTATTGTTCCCCAATCAGCACTCAACCAATCAGACATGATGCTGTCCAATGTCAGTATTACTTACTGACTACTTATCATTTTTATGTGCAATAAAATAACCATAGTTTCTTTAATTCGGAATTCACTTAACTGTAATTTACTTATATATAGTACCCAGCTTTGAGTTTTGAGGTTTTATTGGTATATATTGGATTTTGCTCCTCTTTCTGTGTTTCTATATGTCTTTGCATTCATTATTTAAAGAATTTTTAAAACTTTTCCGATTCCAATTCTGATACTGAATGGCCAGAGCAGTTAACAGGATTCTTTCTACCAAATCTCAAGTTCTCACCTAAGCCAGTGACTCTAAATTTCTCGACATAACACAAAATCAATTATTTAGTTGAACAACAACAGAGCAGAACCTTCTCGTTAAGTGTTTAAGACAATCCTGCTATCAAAGAAGCTTGATTGACTCCAGTCTCTTCATCTGAGGACAGAGTGGCAGTGCTTGGACCCCTTCAGCCCACTGTTTGGGTGGACTTGGCCTGGAGTGCTTCGCTCTCATCAGCCTGCGTCTGCCAGCCATCAGCCCACATGAAACGTGGAGTATGATCCTCCTTATGAAGCCTGTGATGGGTGTGTTGAAACACTGGTTGGAGGAGATGCAGGAAGGAATCGCCACCACAGCGGCGCAAACACAACCGGCAGTGGCTGGAACAGCAACAGTTCGCCCTCAGGATAACAGCACTTCATAACCACATGAAGAGGCTGTCTGATGTCCATGAGGATGTTCATAGCACAGAGAGAGAGGGGGAGAGAGAGAGAGAGAGAGAGAGAGAGAGAGAGAGAGAGAGAGAGGATACCTCTGAGAGATCTCAGGGTCATGGATGTGTATCTCATACCACCTACACACTCACTACCGCACACGTCCCTCCTTACGCCAGCGAAATGGAGAAAGGCAAATCTAAAGGAGGCTTGTAAAAAAGGAACGGAGCCTGCCAGAGAGAAAAAAACAAGACCGGGAACCCTCCGAGACCGCCGTCTCACTGCCGTTTTCTAAAACGTAAATGAACAAATGTACACGCTGGCCGGACCACTCAAAAAATTTAATACTGCTCTGTGAAATTATTTCATACTTTTCAGAGTCAGAACAGTGTCAAAGTCAACTTGTTTGTCAGATGAGAATGATGAGAATGCAAATGCATTCAGATTCCTATAGAGCAGCGTTCCTAAAGAGAGCCTCGGAGGTGGCCGGTCTGGGTCAGCCGTCTGCAGATGGATATCTCCACGCCACGTTTCCTGGTCTCTGATTACTACTGGAAGCACTTTCTGAGAAGCTGTCAGCTCAAGGGTCCTCTTGAAGTGGAGTTTTCCCTTTTATTCGGGGCCTGACAGCTGCAGAGGCACAAAAAAAGCAGTGCATGCATGAATTTGACGTTCCAATACACTGCTGTACAATAATTGGTACAATGTGAGCTTTTGACAGTTCATTAGTTCAACATTTTTATTGTGTTATGAAGTTTGATTTGTAGTTTCATCAAAGCTTATCATCGCCGTAGAAACAAAACATTCTCTTGAAATAGAATCTCTTTTTTGTGTAAAGTCACTGTTTTGGAGATGCAAGGTTCTAAATTGAAAATGCACCTAGTTTGCACATTTTAAAATGAACCTAGTTTTAATATTGTATGGGGATTTTTTTAAATGACATTTTTTCCTAGACAGAACTACTTTTTGTCATGTTCTGTTTACAAAATAAAATAAACGAATTTCATTACATTCACTTTACTTGCACATTATTATAGCTGATGTTTTCCAGAATATAACAATATTTATCACTTTGGCATAGATGGTAAGATGAAATACTTAAAAATGAAAAAGTGTAACAAATTGCCTCAAAGTGCCAGAAAGGCCTCGGACATCAGAGGGTTAAAATAACTTCTTGATTTGTAATCTATAGGCATCTCTATAGCCGCTGCTTTTTTTCATTGTAAAAACTAGTTTTTACAATGTTTTGTTTACAAAATGTAAAAAAAAACGAGTTTCATTCCATTCTCTTTACTTGGAAATGAGGTTTTCCAAAATATAACAATATTTGTCACTTTGGCATAGATGGTTTTGGTAAGATGAAATACTTAAAAATGAAAAGGTGTAGCAAATTGCCTCACAGTGCCAGAAAGGCCTCGGCATCCCTATAGCCGCTGCTTTTCATTTGAATATGCACATAAACTTGAAGTTATATGCCTCTTTAATAAATGTCTTTAAAAAGTTATATATGCATGTAAATGTGTAGATTTGGCAAATGACATAAACCTACATAAATTCACCTATGACTAAACCAGCATAAACACTAATAATACCGAAAAAACCTCAACTGCCACAAGGGCTGCTTTAGACAGTTTAACTTCAGAAGCTATTATGACAGCTGTTAGTAGTTAGAATATAAATGTTTATTATTATTTATAAATGTTTATGTCAGGTGTCATAACAGGCCTATATATTTGATGTGTATTCTCATGAATGGTGTCTAAAATAAAGTGGAACCAATGCTTTTCCTGGTCCTGACTGTGAAGAGTGGGCTATGGGAGTCTAATTTCCCCTTAATCAGTCATGCCAATCTATGAATTACGCAAGAAATAAAAAGAAATTGAGATGCTCTTTTGAAAAATCTGTATATTTGTGCCAAAACTTAAATTTACTTCAGTTCTACATCATTAAGTGATGACTGGTCATGTGACAACTCACTCACATAAAATTGTTTAATACTCTCCGTGCTTTCATTTGATGTTTAGCATTAAGAGCACACTGATTACACCTAAAGAGGTTTTCTAGAAGTGTGTGTCAGGTACTGTATGGCATGTTATCTACAATTAAATGAAATTAAATGTTGTTTCTGTCATGATTGTGACTGAAGTGTCCGATTATCCATTATTCAATTTTTCTGAATAACTGGACCGAATTACACGAGAACTAAAAAAAGAAAAAGAGATATAAAGATTGCAATATGGCAGTTCTATCTATATTTTTTATCTTAATAAATCCCATGACTTTCTGCAATTAATCACGATTAATCGCATAATTATACCCTAAATTAAGCAATGAATTGAAAAGTAGTGTATTGCACACATTTATTGTAAAAGTACTACAGAAGTGCAATAACCACTTTAAACAAATAAGGAGCACTAAGAGAAGAGTGTAACAAAACCAAAGCTTACTGCCACTGCAGGGTATTCACATTTTATCTAGTTTATTATAGAAAAACATGTTCCTCTTGTCTAGGCCCACATCTGGACATTCTAACAGGCCCCTATTGTAGAACAGCAGGTTCACATTTATAAATCGATTTACTTTTTTCTGAACAGGTACCAGCCGAAACATTTTTCTTTTCTCAGGGAGCAGCAGAAACGATGTTCAGTAATCAGTATCTCTGTTAGAGTGAGGTGAAGCGCTGCAGCACAAAAAAAAACAACAATGAACTTTCAAAATAACTTAATTTAGCTCATTTTTAGAGCTCTGATGCAATTATCATTACTTTTAACTATATGGCTGGACTATTCACTCACATAAACTGTTTATATGAAACCAAGACAGTCTGTACTATACCATTCAGCAGAGAACACACTCTTTAAGTGCTTTGGCATTTCAAATCTGAATTTATGGGGTTGGATCACTTGCCTATTCTTAACATTGACCTCCATTTGAACCCAATGGAACTCAAGCCCCGTCAGAGTGGACCACAGGCCCCTCTCTGCTTTCTATAGGAAGTGCCAGAATTCTCAGCAGGACCTGCGTATACCTGTGGCAGTCCGGCGCGGGCCTGTTCCAGCCCACATCATGAAGCGATCAGGCCACTGATCCTGAACGGAACTGACAGAGGCGTACACTCGGAGCCCTCAGCAGCACACAGCCCCTCTTCCTCTTCACGCCTCAGCCTCCGCCGATGGTTGATAGATATTTCCTGCTCATTACGGCTGCCTTTCAAGGCTCAGATGACACATCTTCCAAACACTCCTTACCAGCCAAACACTCTCTCACACCTTAATTGGCCCTTGAATGTGATCCTTTCTGTTTTTTTCTCTTCTCCTCCTTTTCCCGCCACTTGTAATGTCGTTAGCAAAGATGGCCTACAGTGTTGGTGGAAAGTGTAGGAAAAGCTAACGGATATAAAAATCAATCTTTGTGATGTTTTTTGCTGTGCGAATCAGTTGAAACAGTCATCGAGTTACAGCCATCCACTTCCAAGCTATATTTCAGTGAGAACTGGCTAAATTGAAGTGTGGAGTTGAAGAGTTGGCAAAAAAAAAAAGCTATTTCTTACCCTGAGGGGGACTCTGGGGAGCACCTCCCTTTAAATCTAAAGAAACAACATCGATATCAACATCTGGGGCATCTTCTCCTCCCAACACGGTCTACTCTCACCCGCTCCTTCTCTCTTTTCCATCCTCTGTCTGCGTCTTTCATTCTCTCGCACTGTTTTTCCTTCCACCAACAACACACGCGGCTCAGTGTTCGCGCTGAATAAAAACTTCATTGAATGAAAAATTAATGAACAGCACATATCAAAATATTCCGCTCAAATACCTTTTTTTTGTATTTTACCTTTTTCTGTCAAACTCCCTCCATCGTCGTCTCAGCATCGCTACTTTCAGAACTGAGCTAGCTTTCATTTACAGCGTCAATCTCTTGGTTAATTTTCTCCAAACGGTGATTTTACTGAAAGTAACATTTCTTTAAATGCTCTGAGCTTTCAGTGCGAGTTAATGCAACAGGTTATTTCGAATTAATTTCCCTGGTCTATTCACGATCAAACTCACTCACGATCTAAAGGGAACTGTGGTTTTCAAGGTACAGGACTGTGCACATGTGTAAGGCACCTTTGTAAATGGTTTGAAGCCATTTATATCGACAATGCTATTCTCTATGACTGTAAAAACACAAATAAACATTAGAATGAATGCAAATAAACTGTAAAAATGATAAAGGTGACTTTTCTTCTAAAATGAAGTTGATATTTTTGTGAGCTGGACACAGATTAGGTTCCAAATTTCAGCTCAATGCTTTCAATCCTTGCATGGACTCCTAAAATTCCATAGCAAAATATATAATTTAATCTAATGAAGACAAACTAGGTATTTTTAGAACTACAGATAATACTGGGCGTCCATGAGGAGAGGTCTGGAAATGGTTAAGCGAACATTTTGCCATGCGTTAGTATGTACTGTTTATTGTATTATTGTTAATTGTATTTATTGTAATATTAGTGATTTTACACTAAATTAACACTACCCCCCAGCAGTAAACAGCTTTTAAGTAAAAGGTGCCACATACAGTATTGTATACCTGAAATTAAATGAAAAACAATAAAAATGATTGTATTAATATAACAAGTGATTCTGGAACAATACTGTAGATCTATTTTCTTTAAATAGTGCAAAAAAGTTCCAGTATTTTTCCAAAGGTGTCTAAATAATACAGTAAATAAATAAATAAGTTTTTGTTGCAACAGGCACAACAAAACACTCCAGGCAGACTTGGAAAACAGCGTTAATGGCTCAAAGGAGTCAGTGTGACACCGGATACCTACAGGCCTTCTTGTCAGAGCAGTAAATCAAGCCTTCCTCACACTCTCTCTCTCCTTCCTGCCTCCGCCCTGCTGTCAACATTCACACGCCCAGAAGCCCTGCCCGTTTTCCCCAGGAAAAGCAGTCTGGGTCGAGACGCTGACCTTTCCTGGACTGGCATTGACCTCTCAGGGGTACCGGCCACTTGCCTTCCTGCCCCCAGCCTGGGGCAACTAGTGCCAGTGACCTGTGACCCTCAGGGCAGAAAGGCGAGAGAAGGCCAACGGCTCCATCAGAAGCTCAGTGCCCTGCAGACAGGTCAGCATCGCTCCGGAGACCCGGAGGAAATTCTGCTCGGCTGTTAAAGAGCTGCAGTGCGATCGGATTTCTCCGACTGGCCGAGTGGAAGAGCTCAGGATGCGCTACACATCCACAGGGCGGTCTAAATCCACACCGCGAGGAGGGGGGGTGGAAGACTCTAGCATGGTGTATGAGATTCTATTTACAGGTATTCGGAGAATCCTTTCAGATGTTCCTCCCAGTAAAAAAAAGAGAAAGAAATAAAGAGGTAAATAAGACAGAAAGACTCACAATGACACACAATCCAGGGAAGCAGACAGGTGGCTAATTTTCCAATTTGTATGGAAAGCTTCAGTGTGCTGTGTGTTGCTTGAATGTGGGCATGCCAAAGACGCCATAATAAGCCGGTAGTCCAGCCGTTCTACAGCCATATGGAAGCTGATATATGGCTTTCCATCAGTCTCCATTGCACTGCTGCCTTCAGTACTTTTCTTTAGCATTTAGGATGTGCTTTAAAACGTATTAGCGTCAAAACAAAGCAAGATAAACCTCGTCGCTGTAACTAAACCTCATACATGTGAAAGGATAGCTTGGTAGATTGAGAAAGGGACAATCTTAAATTTTAGGTATATTCTTCAATTTAAGATAATATCAATGACAAAATAATATATTTTTTATTATGTATGTTTTACATAGTATTATTATTAGCAAGTGGTAAATGGGAGGGTTTCACTGGGGGAACAGGGTTTTTAAATAATAGTGTTGTCGGACTCAAGACCGGTCTCGAGACCATTTTCTGCTTTCTCGGTCTCGTCTCGGTCTCGACCCTTCAAAGACTCGATCTTGACTCGGTCTCGGACAGCAGTAGAAGGAGGAGGACTCGTAATTTCAGACCGAGTC
>JBBKCR010000101.1:35940178-35952231 GCA_037577295.1 Ladigesia roloffi
ACTGCATGAGAAAATTGCACATTCATTAAACTACCACTTGTCAGTCCATGTTGTTTTGCGTATGTGGTCAACTGCATAAGATCATGAGCCAATATTTTAGAAAACCGTAGAAAAGAAGAAAAATGGACTATACAGCAACATAAAATCTGCAAAAGCTTCATCCAGCGACTGCAACAGAAGAAGGTTTGAGTCCAGAGTAGAAGAACTAGCTCTCCAAAGAAGTGCAAGCACATGAATCAAAGCGAGGGTCACCTTAACCTCATCTATATTTGAACTCCCCATGTGGTCTGCAGCACACTACCTCTAGTTTGAGGTTAAGTAGTCATTTAAGTGGCAGTTTAAAATGCTGTGGAGGCCTCATCTATAAAGCAGTGTCCTAACACAAGCAGTGCTGGCACTGGTCTGAGTGCCCGTGGTGCAGCCTTAAACTGCCACGACTTCCACTTTTGTTATTAATCTAATGAGTGAAGTTTAGGTGCTAAAAGAGGGCCAGGTGCATACGTGTGTGTGTGTGTGTGGCAACCTGACCATGGGGACACTGTGTGTCAGCGTAATTGTGTATGTGTTTGTGAGAGAGAGAATGTGTGTGTGTGTGTGCATCAGGTGGGCTTGAACTGCCTCATTTGACACAGACAGCATGTGTTCTGGACGTGTCGTAACCTGAGCAGCAGGACTGTGCCGTCTAATGATGAAAAACTGGCATCTGCCACCTAAATTATCATCATCAGCTTCCCCTCAATACACCCCCTCCGCCTCCCCATACACTCTACTGTCTCACATTAATCACATGGACTCACACCACGGCACCGTCAGAGTCATCAAATACAGTAAGAGAACATCCGTGAGGTGGCAGGCATAATGGAAACATGCGAGTTATGTTACAGTTCGTTAGGATGTGGAGAACGGGAGCGTTGTTCATCATTGTTCATCATTTTCCACCTCTCGACTCAACAAGCTATAGCTGGAGTGGCCTAACTTTTATGAAATGGAAGGTAGAACGTATGGAGGGTCCCATAATCAGGGTCTGAGCCGACAGGATTTAAACAGGATGGAAAGGTCGGGTGGCAGCATTACAGGGCGGTTGCCATCCACTACGTTATCCCTCTTATAAAACTGTGATCTCCCCTTTGGATTAATGTCTTTACATGGACTCTTATGAAACTCAAGTGATCTTTTTTTGTCATTTCTGTATATTGTTGGTGCCTGGACAAATGTTTATATCTCCACTTTACAGGAAAATGATCTTCACTTCTAATATGAGGTCAAGTGAAAAGAGATATGGACCCTTTCTGTTGGCGGGTTCATCCATACCTGTTGAGTTAAGGGCAGATAACTTTTCTCATTCTGTGTCAAAAAATACAGTAAATTCAAGATTTATTTTTAAAAGTCATCTATCCGGGCCACAGTGCAAAACACAACAGCACAATGGCATAAAGCATGACCCATAAACAACAATGGGACATGAGTGCAAAATATAGCAAGATTAAAAGTGTACAGCTATATATAAAAAGCAAATTAAAACCGAACATCCCCACATATTCTGTGATACTATTGGAACTGACAGAGGAATATAGTGCAAATGTGTATGAGACCTCAGTGATTTTTTTATTTTATGTAAGTCTATCAGCATCATACATTTCCATTCGTATACTTTATGCGTGTTCCCTATTGGGGCTTCATTTCATTTAGTTTCCAAAACTGACAAAATAATAGACCGGGGTGTAAATACTTTTGCACATGTTTTTAAAAAATGTTTTTTTTCTGCTTTTTTGTCTCATTTTTACCAGACCATGAAACAGACCATATTTATTCCTGTATTTGTTTACATTTCTAGTGTGTGCTCCTCTTTAGCCTGATAAATGTAGCCCTAACCCGACTTAAGCGTCTCAAACCGGAAAGCTCAGCAAATAAACGGCGTGGATGTTCGGAACGAGCGCATCCCACAGAGGCGGCATGCTGGGCACACACACTGAGCGGCGGCGGTGCCATGTCTGCTATAAGTGCTGGCGAGCGTTGCCATGGCGAGGGCCAGAGTCTTCACCCACCCTGAGAAAAAATAAATAATGAGTCCGTTTTGTTCTCGGCTGTGGCCCGCAGCCCGCGCCATCAGACATTAGAGGCAATTTGCAGTCGTGCGCAGGCCCACTTCATCTAAAATATTATCAATGAGCTTGTCAACCCCGGCCCTAACCTCCTTTTGTTATTTTCGGCAGCGGCCTCGGTAGGATCGGCCGCTCGAACCCCGGCTCATACCCTGCTGCCCCTGTAGACTAGCAACAGGATGTCATACACCTGTTTTGCTTAAGGCTGGGGCTCTGGGCGCCCTCTCTCTCTCCGCTGCTCTGGCATTGGCCCGTACGCTCGCCCGGCTGGGCGTATATGTCAGGATGTGAAATGATGGTTGTTGTAGGTGCAGCTGTTGCATAAGAAGAGTGCCAGGGGCGTAAGCTTCCCACCGTGAGCTTTAATTTGCTCTCTCTCTCTCCCTCTCTCCCTCTCGGCCCCTCACCTTCACTAGGCCTCTGCAGATGCGGCAGGGCCAATGCCCTCACACAGATGGGTCCCAGCCCAAGGCGGTTTATGTGTGTTTGTGTGTGTGTGTGTATGTTTGTGTGTGTGTGTGCTAGGGACAAAAGCCCTGAATCCCAAAGAAGCCCACTGCACACTGCATCGTGTACCTATTTTTGACTTAGCAGGTACCATTCACCTCACTGATCAAGGTAAATAAGTGCAGATCGGTTAAATGCGTCATTGAATAATCAACCGTTTACTTTTCCTCCACAACTCACTAGTCAGTAAAATATCTGTGGTTCATTATTAATAAAATGCCTATAAATTATGGAATATTAGGACACTTATTAATGCTAGTGTCGTCCTTTACTTTTAACGACGTGTGTTTTTATTTCATTCTCTTCTTTTTTTCGACCCCAGGAGCAGTAGGGCATTTTTTTGCGCTTGTTATCCGAGCCGTTTGGCGTTTGCCGACTGGCGGTCGTGTTCTCATTGTGCCCGTCTCTTCTGGCTCACATCAATAGCCACCGCTGCCATTTTTCGGCCCGTAATCAGAAGGCTGAGTGTAGTTGCTGGGGAGTGTTTAAGATCGTGTGAATGGCGGTATATCCTCGGTGGCATTTCACTGGGGGCCCCTCGACAGGAGGCCCTTTTGTGAAGATGTCTTCCTCCCAGCCAATCAATAGCTTTTGTTGTGCTCCCAGCATGCAGTGTGCGCTGCTGCTCGGCGGCAGGAAATGTTTGGAAAACACACCCGCATCACCACTTATATGCTTATACAAATAACGGCAGGCGCGCTCACACATCTACCGCTACGCTAAACGACTGGCTAATTAAATTACGCCTCTGAATGGGCGCTCTGAAACCTGCACTGGGTCTGGAGGAGAAGGAGGCCGAGTAGGCTGTATGTGTTGGATGTATTTTACCTTGTGTTGCTTGGGAGGCTTTCATTTGTTGGTCTCATGGAATAATAAATATATACTACAGAAGTCTGCATCCACACTGATTAGAAAAAAAAAAGAAAACATCACAATAACTACTTCAATATAACTGACTGGTTTTCTGTAGTAAAAACCTTTGGTAATGCATGAATTAGCAACAAAGGTTCAAAGAAAACCAATCAGGCCTGTCTTTAGTGCATTGACATACATACAGTTTCAACTTGGTCATGATTAAATAAGTACAATTCCTTTTGGTTTACGGAGAAACATTTTATTTTTCAACAAGATAATGAAGTGTTCATTTAAAAAAAAAATTATTTCAAAATTGCGCCAAAATCAAACATCCACCAAATGAGCCGTTTGCACTTTTGAAAAGGTGCCAGGAGGGTTTAGGCACAAATCGTATCCGAAAATCGCCAGAAAGGATGGTACAGATCTGTGTTTCTGTTATTTTATAAGGTTTATGAGGTTATTTAGCTGAAATGTGGTCATAAGCTTTCACTTCCATTATTTTACCATGTTTTAAGTAAGTCCTTCCTTGTCATAACATATTGGAAGAGCAATATACATAATATACATCATTTTTTACATTAATTTTTTATGTGAGTGTGAGCCCAAACCTCTGGCCTGTAGTGTGTATGATTTCATACAAAGCATATTTAACTTTGGCAGCATTATTTTGATTATATTAGCCTTTATTATGATCATCCTATGTATGTAACAATGCTCATGTTGTTTACACTGAGTGAAACCGCAAAGCTTCATTACCACATTCAAATAACATCTATAAGGAGGCTACTAGAGTCCTTTTATCGGTAGCTGTGCTTGCGCGTTTGATTGAGTTTTAACTTAAAGCCTTGTCATGTCTACCTTCAGAGGCACCTCCAGCTGCAAGACGCCACGTGACTGTGGTTTACCTAAACAAATATGTTGTCAAAAACATGTAAGGTGTACCTGTACTGTCTCTGTCATCCCTCCATCACCACACCAAAGTATTTGTGATGTGCTGTTGTTTATTAACAAGAGCAAAAAGAAAGAAAGGCTCTCTCTCTCTTTCGCTCTCTCTCGCCTTCACGCATCACTGTCACACCGCGGCCTTCTTTCAAGCCGATATTTACCCATGAGCAAGCGAGTCAAATGAAGTCTATTACACGCAAACAGGCACAAGCGGAGGAGAAAAAAAAGAAAAGAAAAGATTCAATTGTCACCTTTCAGGAGCAACCTCCAGTGCTCCGGCTGCCTCGGCGACAGCTGCCTTTGATGTTAGCAACTACCACACGAGCTATGAAGACGCGCCGTGGAGGGGAAGCTGACAGATAAAACAGCGCGCGCCGCCGTCACTCTCGCGCCCCGCATAATGAGGGGGACCCGGAGAGCGAGGCAGACAGCAGCCCGGTCGAATTACCTCGCCACCGCTGAGGTGTGTGTTTTCTGACAGCTTTTTTTTTTTTCTTCAGGCAGCCAAACGCATTTCCATACCACTCTCCCTCAGAAGTGCTGACACCAAAAACCAGAGAGAGAGAGAAAGAGAGAGAGAAAGAGAGAGAGAGAGAGAGAGAGAGAGAGGGTGAGAGAGACTTTCGGCCTCAACTAACATTTTCATCAAAGGATTGTACACCATCTCTCTCTCTCTCTCTATTCCTCTCTCGCTTCCTCTCTCTCTCTATTCCTCTCTCTCTCATCATAACAAGGAACAACAAAATCCAAAGCAGAGGGGAAATGGTTGTTGAGTCAAGCTGAGGCTCAAAGCACTCAAATCTCCCTGCATGTTCCGAGCCAGTCATTCCACCACATGGCGCTGGAACCGGAGGGACCCCACCGAGCCCCAAGATCAATGCCCAAAAAGCAAACGAATTTTAATGTTCTTTGGTGTTGTTGTTTTAAGCCAAGGTTTAAAAAATCCACAAATTTTCCACTGACAAACTCCAATCCGGTCTTGTAGTCGAAATAAAATGACCCTTTCATGGACAGTTTACGCTTGTCTCGCACCATGCAGAGCGTCGCACCAGTTCATACTAACAAGGCCTTCCAACAATCATGGATTTAACTCTCATTCTCACTTTGTTGGAGAAACATTTGAAAGGAGTTTCTCAACTGAACATTTCTGCCGTTGGGTTAGTCTCTCTTTGTTCATTACTGTATATTCTTTAGTCAAGATTCAAGATCCATTATTTGTTACATGCACAGTTGTACAAGAGTAACATGTAGTGAAATGTCTGGCCCTGAAATATCTAAGACACTGCAATACAGTTTGAATAAATGAAAGAGAAAACCAAAAGCCAGAATAAATAATAGCATATCCAGAAATATATTCAGATATCAATTACAAATGTAAACAAGTAATTTTCTACATAACTTTTTATATTCTATATATTTACTCTCCAGTCTTAACCAAGGAGTGTGGATCCAATTTGAGTCAAGGTTCTTCCTTTAACTCTGAGAAACTTTGATTCTGTGACAGAATCGCAGGATCATGAGGAATCTGGACCTGGATTTCTGCAAAGTATTTCACTAAATGTAAACTAAATGTAAACTAAACTGAACTGAATTGGATACTACACATTCTAACTAAAGAGTGTGATGTTTTGATCTGGTATGAGCTTTATTTAGCATTAGCATTTAGCATTAGCATTTAGCATTAGCATTTAGCATCATGTGGGTTTTTAAAAGGGATCTGATATGACCCTGGTGGAGTCCTAACTTCATTTGTGGTAGAATCTTATTGAAGTTTATGCTGACTATTATAAGGCACGCGTTTTCTTATGGACCACAGAACACAGATGTACATCACTCTGGATAACACCGTATGTCGTAAATGTATATGTAAACATCCGTTTTTCTGCCATACTAGAATGAACAAGCTGGTAAATACACGGATTCATTTAGTTTTTTCAGCCAGCTGCATCCTCTGGCCCAGCCCAGCACTGGGACACATTCTCCCCTGCACCAGAGCCTGCTGACTCCGTAGCTTGACGACGGGGCTAAACAGCAAAGGCGTTATAGCCCCCTGGATAGGTCATTTGGTGGCTGTAGCCAAGAGCTAAACTGAAAGAGGGCTTTTAAAGAGGGGAACAGGTGCGACTCACCGTAGGGGTTGGATGAGGCACAAACGCCGCGGCCCGATCGTCATCGGCGAACATTCTCTCGCTGCCTCATAATTAGGCCATGGCTTCAATGGAAACTAACTCAGGCCATATGGGCTAATGTAGCCGCAATGGAGACCCCCCACACAGGTAACAGTCTGTCAACACCAAGGCCAGCTCCCAGTAAACCAACACCATCGCCGCCAGATAACCCACCGCTTACGGCAGGCAGGAGTGTGAAAAGGGAGGAAAAAGCGCACCTCGTTTTTTTAAGACTGAAGGTCAGCGTGGATATGAGGCATGCTGAAACTCTGCCACGATTTCATTACAGCTCATTTTTTGGAAAACATTTCTGCACATGAGGGAACTGCGCGCAGGTTTGAGGCCTTGAGGTGTTCGAAGGGCTCAAAGAAAGACGAAAGAAGAAAAAAAAAAGCCCCTATCCACTTAGTGAGCCCGGTTATTTGTTCTGATCACTTTCTCTCTCTCTCATGCCAGCTGAGCTCAGAGCGCCACAGATTCTCTTCTGCATCTGGCACTGTACCCTGGGAAAGTAGGGCTTACACCCAGATGTAAGGCAGCAAAGGTGAAACCGTGCTACTTTACATTCTTAAAAAAATAAAGGGATTCTTTGGTGCAGTGCCAATACAGAACAGCTTTTGGATTATTAAAGAAAGTTTAGACTGATGAGAAGTTAAAAAAGCGTGCTTGTGAGTCGGGAGTGTGAATCACACCTTAAAGATATGGAAAATATAAAGGTACTACCTCAATTTAGATAAAAATTGAGAAAGAATCAGACGTGCTGCTCCAGCTGATTGAATTCAATGGGCCAGATGCATGTATCTTGATTCGACCACAATATGAACTGATGCCTTAGGCGTTAGTTTACTAGACTGCAGCTTATCAAGCAAACCAAGGAGCCTCAAGACAAAAGAGAAAAAGAAGGATCATGTTGATAAATTATTTCCCATCAGGACACTGTTCAGGGCTCTTATATCACTCAGGCTTAGAAGTGAAATATTACACAGACTGCATCATCCTGCATCTGATGCTGAAAGTGTATTTCTGAAGGTAAACACTCAGCATGTGCTGTAGGTTCATGTGTACACAGCTCAACATTGTGTCCACTTTTGCTGTTAAAGGTGATCTCTCACTTACACATCGTCTGAGACCCAACACACAAATATACACAGTTTTATAAAGCAGAGTAAATTTAATGCAAAAAGGGAGTAGAATATGTTACAAGCTGTACATGTGGGCATAAAATCTCTGCCCACTTTTTGCATGATCCTCCTACATGCGTGGGGCGAATGCATATGCATGAGTGTATTTTATGTTTCACCATTAACACAGCCTATAAACTGCATGTTAAGTCTGTTGCCAGTTTTATATGTAACTTGCGGGCAGAAGGTGCCAGATTTGCAAAAAGAGCTTAGCACACCAGGCCCTTTGTCTTTTTATGACCATCTTTGATCAATTTTTGTCATTAGTCATTGGTTCATCTCATTGAATGTATTCCTGTGATGCTTCTAATCACTGCTTTAAATCATTTCTTCAAACCATTATGAAACACAATGTACTTAAAATATGCTTAACTCTACCTTAATTTAGCCCTGAAAATATGACAAACACCTTAATTTGAATTAAGTGCCCATTAACTTGTAAACTGTTCTCTTAATTTTACCTTAAAAGTAATTTAAGGTGTGAATGTGAAACCTGTTAATACTAAATATATGGCATTTTCTTCAGGAGGCTCAGTTATTTAAGGGGCACATTTTAAAAATAAGGGAAAAATTCAATAGTTTTACCCCTTAATCACACTTTTCCCCTTTATTTTCCTTACTTTCCCGGAAATTAAGGTAAAAATGAAGGTTATATTAAGGGGTAAAATTAAGGGGTTAGGTTTCGTAGTGATAATTTTTTAAATTCTAGTGTTAATAGAATGGGTTCCCCTCTTGAGTCCTGGTTCCTCTGATGCACCTGGGAAGTTTTCTGATTAAGACTTTCAGGCCGGATTGAAAGAAAAGCTGCGTTGTGACAGCATCTATCATAAAGAGCTCCATAGAAATGAATGTGAATGGAATTGACTTGAACTGCAGCCACGCTGCAGCATATGACTCGTCTCACTTTGAGTTCCTTTAGCGAAAAACATTTAGACGTTTGGAGCAGCAGCCCCGGCTCCATATGTCAGTGCAGTTAGAGGAGGCTTTATCATCTTAAATGGTGAGGGACTCATACGGATAACAGCCTCACGCCAGATGAGGTGGCTGAAAACAAAAGAAGCGGGCGTCCAATCTGTCTGCATCAGGGGAAGGCATTATGAGAGCTTGTGGGAGCCAACATCTGTTGTGGCGAGAACACGATGCAACACCACCGAATGATGTGTGTGCGCATGTGTATGTGGGAGCTCACTAATGTGCTACTTCAAGTCCAAGCAAAGCACCCGACAGATCCTCCGACGAGAGAGATGTTGTGTTTGTTTCACAGTTTGCGGAGTTCATGTCAATAAATGTTTTGGATTAAAAATGCTCTTCAGAACGCGATAATTGATTCGGCGTGAAATAGCGTGTGTTGATAATTATGGATGCAGGAAAAACACACGGCGCCGGAATATTTATCAGATGTCTCGGCTGCTGTCGCCGAGCTGTGGAGGAGTTTAATGAATTTGTCATAAGGCCCTACCCAGCCGTCTGATATTAGCTAACAAGGCCTGCCATGCAGAAGAGCCCCATTTACGGCGAGGAGCAGAGAGCCGTGATTTCACATGGCAGGGATGAGCAGCATAATAAGCCAGAAGAATCGGTGGCATCATCTCAGCACACCATGTGAGCCATTTAGTTATTTATTACTTGTACTATCTCTGTTGTTGCTGGTTTGAACTGAGCATCCAATCCGTGTTCTTTCTTTAAAACAACAACAACAACATATAATTCAGTCATTAATTAAAACGTACCAACAGTCACCAATGCAAAAAAAAAAATTCGGAAGCATGTCTTGCATGCCATGTGATCCATTTTACACCAAAGGGCCTCAGTAGAGCTTCAAGGCAAAAGTTCAATTACCAAACAACATAAAACAGAGTTAAGACACTTAAAAACATCCAACTTACATCAGTAATCCCCCACACACACTCCCTCCAAAAGCCAGAAACTATAATGAGTGTTGATCTTGTTAACAAGGTGTCACTTGCAGAGAAAAGATCATTAACCTAAAGCTAAATTACAAATCCTCCATCCGAATGACAGGCTGACGATGTTAATTCCTCTTTCGTCAAATCTCTCACTCTGTCTTCTAGGTGTAATAAATATAATAAGAGGATTGTCAAATTATTATAATTTCCTGCCATATGCGGTGACACTTCATTAGTATGAAATGAAATAGAACAACCACCACTACCACCCCCCAACAAAGCAACTTTTTTAAGCATACTGTAATTTTACTACACAAAAAAAAAAGTATATATATATATATATATATATATATATATATATTTTTTTTTTATATATATATATACACACATATATATACACATATATATATACACACATATATATATATATATAAATCTTTCTCTAAAACCCTGTATCTCTGGATCTCAGACGTCTCCTACAGACCTATCAATCCAGTTTTTTGGATGTCTTCCCTGCTGTTTCCCAATTTTAATATTGTCCTGTTATCTCTATTTCACAAACCACTCCATCTCAACATCTCAAGCAGCATTTTCAGCACAATAACATGCAGCTTAGTCCAAGGCCAGAGAAGAAATTGCCTTAAAAAACCCGATTCTACATCCAAACCTGAGAAGAATCATGAAGGAACCTTTGTTTTTCATCGTTTAGGCCCTAAAGCGCTTTTTCTGTACCCTACTACTAATCCTGCTCGGCTGTTTCTCGCCATTATGTGTTTACTTTTGCCGTTTTCCAACACATTGTTCTATTTTTCTGTTCTCTGCTGTTGGAAGAGAAAGCGAGAGGGAGAGAGAGACAGAGCGGGAGAGTATACAGAGGAGGCCTCCTTCTCTTCTCCCGCATGGAACTACAAAACGGCCTGGCTGTCAGGAAGCCTCGCGCAGCCTCAGTGACTGGCAGTTACACTGGTTTCCACAAAGCAATCCCTTCCGTTCTCTGTTGTTCTTCACAGTTTTGTCGCAGCAGCGCTGCCTCCACAAACACACACACACACACTCACACACCCCTCCATACACACATACACACTGATTAGCACCCGCATCTAGCCATTGTCAGTCACTCAAATGTCTTGCAGCCAGTGCCCGAGGTGCTTTTTTATATCTTTGAGGCTTCCTCTCTCACTCTGACATTAAACTTCTTTGTGTGAGTAGACTTCTCTCCAAAACACCATTTATTCCTCCCCCCTCCCTCTCTTCATCCTCCCTCTTTCAAGAGCGAAAACGGCTGATGCAAAGTTTGGCCTGACAACTAGATGAGGGGAGAGAGAGATATAAACAGAGAGAGAGAGAGAGAGAGAGAGAGAGAGAGGGGCACGCACCATGCTAAGCGAAGACTTTTAAGCGGAATTTTCCGACACTTTTCCCTCGGAGGTGGAAATAGTCCTGGCAGCAGCTGTAAGTGCTGATCAAGAGGCAGTTTAAGCAGCTAGAGAAGTTCCAAGGCATGCCGACGGTATTGTTAAGTGACGGGTAGAAGTCGAAACTTCCTTGTTCTCGTTCATCCCGTACCTTCTGCTCCGCCAGCTTAAGAGAGACGATCTGCGTTTACCTGCAGACGCTTTGTAGCAGCGGATATCAGCTCATGTACAACAAGGGCGTGTGATAAATTGCCAAATACGTGCCGGTGACATGAATCAGAATCGGTGAGTGGCTTCTGCAGAGCTTCAGTAGGGCGTCGAGTCTTCAGGAGGAGAAAGACTTAAGCGAGTTCAAATGTTGATAATGCTGATGTATGGTGAAAGCGAGTTTACGGTGGTGTGTGTGTGTGTGTGTGTGTGTGTGTGTGGGGGTGGTGGAAGTGGGTTCCTCTTTCTCGTTTCCTGCTGGTGTTGAACAGGTAGCCGATGCCCGGGCACAGCCGCAGGAAATGCTTCTGTATGGAGGAGCGGGACGGGGCGGCCTTCAGGGAGAGGCTTTTGTCTGACCAGTGAATGAACGACATCCTGCTGGAGCACTGTCCCACGACCTCGGGCCCACAGAGACCCGGACAGAGAAAATGAGTCATGATATAACTACAGCCCCAGTAGATTCATGCCATTTCTAGATCATGGTCCTGGTTTTCTCCAATTTCATTTCATGACTAACTTCTGCTTCTACTTTATATGGAAAGCCTGTAGCGATCAAATTATGTACAATTTTTGAATCGGCCAAAGCTTACACATTTAGGACCAGGGGTTGGGTTTGGGGATATTAAGATGGTTCTAATACATATTTAGTTGAATGTGAGTTGAATGCAAATCAAGCTTCAGTGGGCCCACTATGAAACCAAACCCCTTAATTTTACCCCTTAATATAACCTTAATTTTTACCTTAATTTCCAGGAAAGTAAGG
>JBBKCR010000101.1:36008728-36023728 GCA_037577295.1 Ladigesia roloffi
TATACACATACATGCAAATACATACATATATATATATGTGTGTATGTATATATCCCACACATACGTACACACACACACACACACACACACACACAGGTATGCATGCAAACACACACATATACATAAAGGTCACACAAATAGATCTAGAAAGTTTTGCCCAGCCTGCGACAATATTTTTAACTACATATAAACTCAGATGTTTACGGGAGAGTGAGCACGCATGGCAGCCATGCCAACTCATCTCATATCCCATCTCGTTTCATCATTTCAATTAAGCCTTGGCTGCAACAAACGTTGTTGGGTACCTTTGATTGCCAGTGTCTGGCCTCTATGCATCTGTGTACTGTAGCTTAAATTATTGTGGAGTGGTCCATGTAGCAGAAAAACACTTTGGATATGCTCAAAAGAAACCCCATCTCAAAGGAAGTGCATCCTCAAAGAAGTGGAGGATATCTGAAATTCTTTTTAATGTCTGGATAGGCGGCTGAGAGAGGCTGAGGCCTACTGGTGGCTTCACCATTAACCACTGGCCCAGATTCCCCTGACCGAGCAGCCAGTCCGCTCCCTCCTGTAGGGGTGTGTGTATATACACACGCATGTGCATGTCCAGGCGAATTACTGTGTGTGTCACCTTACAGAAGAGGAACCACAGGCGATATTTTCTCTGATATGCGCAAAGTTAGCTGTATGGTTACTCAGCATTTACGAATTCCTCTCCCGATCACGTCCTAGTCAACAGCAAGCCTGACCTCTGACCCCAGGTCTTGTTTCAATAGCCTAGTGGTCCGGTCTGCGAAAATAATCCCCCCCGTATTACACCGAGCGGATGACCTCTTGATCTAGGGCCGAGTGTCTCCTCGTGTTCAAGAGCACTTTATTTTCCCATTAGCTCCCTGCACTCTGCAGGGTTAAGGCAGTTTATCAGTCACCCAGATAAAATTGGTATTGGGATAAAGCCCAAAATCTCCTGCTGTAATCCTATTTTTCCAGCGCTGCTGCGTATAATGGGCCGACAGCTCCAGTCACGCCAACAAGTGAGGAAACGCGAGGCTGACAAGGAGGAAACCGAGAGGAAAAGAGAGAGGTGAAAAAAAGCCTCTGGGCTCGTTTGAAGTCTTACTCCAAGGTGTCAGAAAATGATCCACGACACGGCGCTCTATAATGCGAAATAAATTGTTTTCTTTTTTTTTTCCACAGACAGGCTTGAGCCAGTTTCGGATGAGGTGTTTAAAGCGCTGCGCCGAGCGTAATCATCGATACCATGCCGTTTATAGACTGAAAAATAAAAAAGTAGGCATGGAAAAAAGAAAAAACAAAAAGCGTATCATATGATCAAACCCTCATATAAAGGGTCAAATTGATACGAATGATTCAATCAGTTGTACATTTTATAGCGAATCGTGAGGTTTTTACGGAAATCCAACTGTCCAATTCGCTTAAACGATTCAATGGGGATCAAATGTAGCGCATTAAGTATTGAAACTTTGCATAAAACGCGTCCTAAAACCTGGAACTGCACAGGGAACCCAAGTTCTTTCCCGGGGAAAATGAGTTTTTATTGAGCAGGGGTTGCGGAGTCATTTGTCTCTGTTTTCGGGCCCTGCCAGTGGTCTGGGATGCCACTTATCTCTCATTCCGTCAGGCAGCTCCAGGAAAAAGAAAATAAATAAATAAAGCAAAAAAAAACAGAAAAACATGCTATCCCATGTTCGGGGGTGCTATGGCAAAGACATGTTTCACTGTCACCAAGCCCCCTGTAAATAACCTCACTGGGAGCCAATGAATGTCACTGCCCTCCTCAAGAAATGACACAATAACCGCAGCGCCCAATAAACCGCCACCCAACATCTAAAGGCACGGGCAGACCGACAAGTGCTTTGAAAAGAAGAGGAAATCATTTCTTCTGAGGCAGCCTTTGTTCCACACACACACACAAACTACACCCCACCCCTCCAACAGATCAACCCCTATTTAAAGATTTCTCACACTGCTTGAGTCGTGATAAATGTTCTTTGAAAATTATATGAAGCTCGTTCATCATCAGATGATGAGACGTGGGAGAGCGGCGTAGTGCAGCGCGATCAGGTGCTTTTCTACTCCCTACCATTGTTTGCCTTTAATTCATGTCAGACTGAAAGAAGGAGGAAAAACACACACGCGCACACACACTTTCGTTCCTTCATGCCAAATTAAGCACTTCTAAATAGGGCGTTTTGGGGGCCATTAGTTGAGTTAAGCACATCAGCAATCAAAGGCAGTTTTCTGTCTTTTGTCAATGATGGAGGTGGGATGCATAATGACACAAATGTGCTTTTTATTGTTCCGCATATTTATTTCTTCGCGGGGACCGCACCTTTCCTGACTCCGAGACAAAGCGATATCAAAGTTCGAGCAAAGCAAAATTAATAACAACGATTGATCATCTCTATCAAGTACGACATCAGGTACGTACTGTAGGCCTGTTTATTGGGTTTTTTTTTCTCTTTTTCTTCCGAAAGTGCACTTTGTTTTCTCCCACAGCCACACACACACACTGTGTATGCTGCAGGTTTACGATCTGCATGCTAAATAAGTCCCGGGCTTCAAGCTGGTGCACATTTGTACAGGCGTCATGTACTTTATGTACTTTGCTACACGCCAGAACTTAAGTGTTATGTGACATTTTGGAGTCTTACGTATATACGCTTTCATTGCTTTGAGTTATGTCATGCTGTAAACCGGTGCCGTCCAACTTCTGCCTTATGAGGCTTTTTAACAAGGTGACTTGCCAGTGTTAGTCTTTCACCTACGCTATAAAATAAGTTCAGTAAGTCATAACATGCACCAAAAAAAGAGAAAATACAAAAATGAAAAATGACCATGTCAATCAATTCACCTTCACACTGTGGCGCTCGCCTCCGGCAACATAAAGAACAATGTGACTTTACACAGGTACCGCACATGTGGTCTAAAGGCCATTAGCACCACCTGTGCTATTTTATATGGTCGCCGTGTGGAGGTACAGTGTCGTATAACTGCAGGCCACACGTATTAAATGGGAACGCACGTTGCCATTACCTTCTGTTGAGCCTTGAGTCACCATTGAGATCGTGTTACCGGCGTACGCACTTTTTCCATCGCCTAGTTGGATGATTTTAGCGTAATTCTGACCTTCAGCTCTTCGTTGCGGGAAAATGGAAGAACTGAGTCGAACGTAACTAATCCTCTTGAAGTAAGACGACAATGAACTCAACCTCTCGAATTTTCAACTTTTCCAAGTGTTAACTTTTAAAATGCAACCCATAAAGGTCCCGGGGAAAGACATTTAACTAGGTGCCATAACTTGGCAGGAGAATAAAAAATAATGGACGAAATAAACTGTCATTGGATGGGCAAGGCCCTGATTTATTGTGATATTCTACAAATTTGGAGGGCATTAAGAGTGCCCTAAAAGATCACATTAAGCAGTCACATAAAAAGTCAAATTAAAGAAGTGCCTTTATGCGAGTGTGTGAGGTACAGTATAAATGTAACGCGTGCGAGATAAATTGCCCAGGAATGACGGCGTTTCGGTTTCCTTCTGACGGCGTGCCCCCCCCCCCCAACTCTGGTGGAACCGGTCAGTTTTTGAAGCCCATTAAAGACACTTGCTAACAGGCCTCGTAAAAAAAACGAAGAGAAATTAGTGGCCATAATTTGACAGAAGTACTAAGGCAACAATAATGACGGGAAATAAACTGACAGTGGCGGGAAAAGACTAATGCCTTCACTCCATTAAGACTCCAGCCAGCGCAAATGTCATTCATATTTTAGCCGCCCAGCCGCGTTAATTGGCTCTAGCTTTCGTCTGCAGAATTAAATTTCCCTAGAATCTCCGGCTCACCTTTAAAGCAGAATCATTTGAATTCAAAAGAAAGCAAGTGACAGGGAATGAGTGAGTGAGAGTGTGGGGGAAATAGAGAAAGAGAGAGAAGAAAAAAGAAAAGAAAAAAAAAAAAACTTCTTCACGGGTCTTTTTTAATGAGATAAAATTCTCGCTTCTCTCCATTTCCCGGCCATAATTGCTGATTATGTTGTGATAGACCCTGCCTTCGCCGGGCTCTCCCCTCCATCATGGAGATTCAGGCTGGCGTGTTGGGGCGATTCAAAGGCAGATGGGAGCGGCCGGGGCCTCATTTGGGCCCCCTGCTCTAGGCCACAGGTATAGGAAAAGGTAAACACTCCGTGCTTAGAGGTAATTACCCCCTCGGTATGACCAGGGCCGATCAGTGGAAGCTGACCCTTATGATAATAACCCTTAGGGCCATATTGTATTTCTTTTGACAGTTTAATTAGAAATTCAGCTGTAGGGGCACAAAGCAAGCTCCGTCATGAATATTTAAATAGAGTGACACCAAACGAGGGAGGAGAGAGGGGAGAGAGAAAAAAAAAACACATGAAAGAGGCCTCACTGAACTACATGACAGACAAGGGGATATTAGGCAAGTGATTCTAATCAATAATCTCTTGATCTCTTACATATTAATACACTGCCTACCGGTATTAGGCTCTATAATAAGAGAGAAGGGGGCAGGAGTGAGGTGAGGGTTGGTCGTTAGCTGGTGATGCGGGTGGTAGCGGCAGGATGGGGGGTGTGTGTGTGTGTTGGGGGGGTGTAGCTGAAGGTGGAGTTTGAGATGTGCTCAGTAGGGAGCGACGCTGTAGACCTGGAGACCCCTGAGGGGCGCAAGTCAGCCAACCTAAAACAAGCACGGAGCAGCCACCCTCAGCACTCTTCAATCTCTTCCAATCTGCAAGACTGGCAGCCCTGAGTGCCTCCAAGCTAGACTATTATCTGATCAGACAATGTGAAGACGTCCGCACGCAAATGAGGCTCACGGACCACCTGGGGCCAATCAGGACATGGACGGAGGCTGCTTCCACCAATCAGAGAGCTCAGGTGCCCAACAAGTCCCAAATGCTCTTTAACAGTCAAGGACAGTGGGACGCTACCTGCTCCGTGCCAACATCATGAATTGAGCTCTGGAACTCCAGCGATAGTTCATTTAAATGTGCCCAGCGTTGCCTTTACCCCAAATGAGGGATATCAGCATAGACGTTTCATATCTGAAATTCTGCTCCTTCAGCTCGGCACTGCAGCTACAGCTAGGGGGTAATGGAGGCTTATACCCCACAAATCAGCTCCATGCAAACCGCATGCCTAAATATAACGTGTTTGCCTCAAAATGAGCAGTCATAGGTAATCTCATAATAACTTAATTATATGTTTTTGTGGTACATAGCATCCAGACCGGCTAAAAATCATTTTTTCATCTGCAGGCTTTAAGGCCACAGAACACACTCTAGGTCATTCCCTAATCTTCAAGGTCACTAAAGGGGTATTGGGACGGGGTTAGTTTTACACAGGGTGTCATTTAGTTCCAGCCAAATCCAGCATGTCAGTTATTTTACACACTACGACTTCAAGAAAAATGTCTTTGCATTTTGCCTTTACTTAGCTCAGTCACAGAAAAAAATCCAGGCTATATTTAAAATTAACCATGCAAATTTATGTGTCTAAAAATGACATTCTGTGCAAAAGAGGCTACTGTAATTTGTTGTATTTTTATTATTACGTTAATTTATAACCAAAATGTAATTAAATCACTTAAGTCTTACTACCAGTTAATTTGGACCTAATTCTCATATATATTACTGTCAATGCTAACATTCCTTTTATTTTCACCTTATGGATAGTTCTCAGTTTTGTGTAAACAGTTTTCAGATTTTTGCTATGAATACAAACTCATTGCTCATTTGCATCTTTATTATTTATTTCTGCTTTTTGTACTGTTTTGCTGCTCTTTTTCACTACCACAGTAATGTTATCTCATGTTCTAACACTGACCTTATACATATTTACTGTATTGATGAAAGCAGTCCATATTCTTAATATATGTAAATATTCTGTGTTTACGATTGTCTCTATATAATGTCCTTTTATCTGTATTTTTAATTTTACTTACCTGAGCCTCACCATAAGAACCAATATATGTCACATCCTTTATAAAACATAAAACATTCGAACTAACAACAGTAGTAGCTGCAAAATGTTATTTGTCTCTGTTGGGAAAATGCGTCATATCTCTTAAAAAGGAAACTTTGCTGGAAAAAAAAAAAAAAAAAAATTTTAATTTCAATGGAAGGAGATGAAAAGATATACCATGTCATTTTGGACCATTTGCATGGATCTAACATGGAATATCACCAAAACAGAAAAATGCAGCTGAAATTTAATTTCTGCAGCTGCACCCTTCAAAAATTAAATGGTATGATACAAGATTTTGTTCTTTCATAAAAATGTATTTCATTTAAGATGGCATAACAGCTTAAAATGTGTTAAGACAAGTATGAGATGATTTAGGGATGCAGTTTTACAATGCTAACTTTTGCATATGAGCTAGCATTAGCGATATTAGCCCTGGAGTTCCACAACAAACTCAAGCACACCAAACATGGGGTGATAAACAACCTATGGGGTAACAGTAAGTAAGTAACTTTTGGCAGAACAATACATTTGATGGTGAGGAATATTAGAACATCAATTAGTCACCTCACATCATGGAATAAACTTAAAGTGGTAGTCAAGGGCAGGGATATAGACTACTCTATCTTTAATAAGCACTCTGGTAGGTGCTCCTCTCTATATATAGGCTGTTTAATTTGCGAAACAAGATGGAGCTCGGAGAGACACTGCTCATATGCATTATCAGAGTGAGTTGAAGGGGAGATGATAGATTAATTACGTCTTAATCCAGCGGAGTTGGTTTGCAGTGGCGTATCCGGGGACGCAGCATCCAGCTCATTTACGGAATGCAGAGCATGGGCTTCTTATTAGAGGTGATGTTTATTCACACTGCACTGTGGTGGATGAGGGCTGCGTGCGTTTTATGAATTAATGATCCTCTTCCCTGCTCATATGGACTTGTTTTTATAGCCACGCTCTGGATCTCACTTCGCTGAAACAAGACGCAGGCGCTGCTGAGGCAGAGGCAGAGGCTGAAGCTGAGGCGGGAGCGGGTCCTGCTGGAGAGCGGTCAAAGGACCGTCTTCCTTGGGAACTGCATAGTAAAACATGAGTGGACATCCATATTCATACGGACATTCCGCAAGGTCAATGAGAAGCTCTAATATTGCTGCATTTGTTAAGGGTGCGAGGAGTTAGCACGGAGCCGGCTGCGGAGAAATGCAGATCAAATTGGACTGTTCTGCAGCTGTTAATAAGGAGGTTACAGCCAAAAAAGTAGATATTTTATTAATGAGAGGAAAGGGGGAAAAAAAAGGATTTTCTCACTGCATTCTCAAATCATAGCCCTAATTTGCAAGAGTGATATGCTTGGATTCCCACTGACCCATTGGGTCTGGAAAATAAAAGGGAAAAAAGTGTTGGGGAGAAAAGGGAGGGAGGGGGGGGAGAGGAAAAGAAAACACTCTTATTTGATTATTTGTACACTCTCTGGTGACAGCCATGATATGTCAAAAATGACAGAGCGATGAAGCCACTAAGGCAGGGGCTTAATGGGATACCACTCTCTCCTACAAGTTCTAATACCACAGCCGTCTCTTAGGCATGGTTAACATGAAGACAAATCATTGCGGTCTGGTGTAGGATGTTTGACAAGCAGAGGGAAAGCAGCAGCGAGCGACCGCAGTTGGACTCCAGATATTCTTGGCCGCCGGCATCGTGAGAAAATGTGGCTTCGCTCAGGAATATTCCGGGGGAAGACCGAAATCTGGAAACAATTAAGCCGGGCTCAAAACAAGTAAATTCCATATCACCGGCCGTGGACATCTTAGGAGGGGGAGGCTGGCGCGGGGTAGTTTGGTGAGGTTTACTTTCTGGAGCTTAGCAACATAAATTTGTTGTCACTGAACTATTAAACACAGCAGACACATGTTGGCAGGAAGCGTGGAGGGGGGAGGCATGGAACTGATTATGGGAGAGTCCATGAAATAATAACGCAAATGGGCCCGCTGCTGGACTTTAATATCCCCTGACAACACTCAACTGTCAATGGCCTCCACCGCCGCCAGGCCGCGCGACAGCTTCTGCCAGAAAGGCAGGATTTATGCCTCTCTTCCACAGGCAGACAGCAAGAGGAAATGCCAGCAACCGGTGGGAATCCAGAAAGGGGAGATGGGAGGAGAAAGAGACAGAGAGGAGAGGTGGGAGAAGGGATGTGAGGAGGAGTAGGAGGAAAGCGAGATAGGAGAGAGGTCCTTCACTCTTAAACATATAACTATGACCCCACACCCCACCCCGACTATTGACGGTGTAGACAAAAGCGTTGTGGTGCTTCGCGATCTGGGAATTGAATCGTTCGCATCTGCCCCGAGTGATTTACACCTGGCTCCAGTTTCACCCGCCGTCATGCGCGCACCTGGCTAACACGTTAGATGACGCAGGGCAGCCGTAAATCAGGGTTTTAATAGATACACGCCGAGCTTATTTACTGTCTGCATCCTTCAGTAGGTTTCAGGCACTGGTCAATTCCTCAGAAAACCCATCCGCCCGCTCTCCGCTCTTCCCTGCGCTTTGGAGAGGCCTGAGAGAACAGTTAGCAATGTGATACTTCCATGCGTCCAGGGAGAGGAAACTCAAAAAGACAAAAGGATCAAATGATGAATTCCCCCCCCCCACTGTCTTCCCTCCTCCTCCCACCTCTCCGAGCCCTCAAACCTCTCCAGTCATAAGAGAAATGAGAAGATCCCGGGCGGTGCGAGTCCTGACCCAACATAAACAAAGTGTACATTCGCAATGGACCAGAACCTGAGCGCTAGTAGCGATCCATCAGTTCTGCTATGCGGCAGCGCAGGCTTTTCCACACCTCCATAATGTAGCACCCACGCTAATGTCCAAGGATCTAAAACAACATCCTGGAGCCGACAGCGTTCGGTACCTACAGCAGTAACCCGACTTGCCATTTAGGCAGTTTATTTGCCATTGCCACACAAGAGCAATTAGCATCAGTCTTTCCCCGGAGCAGTTGAGCTTGATTGAAACCGAGACAGCCAGTCACCAGCACTTGTTGCTGTACCTTTTCACGCCAAGCACTGCGGCAATATGGCTGACAATTCTCCAGGCGGGCTGGTGGGGGGCTGAGAAGATGCGTGACACATGTAAATACGGGCATCTCTTTTTCTCTCTCTCCTTCTAACACACACATATTCCTCAAAACACACACACACACACACATCCCATGGGAGCCACTAATAACTGGGCATGTTTTTTTTTCTTCCTCTTCTTTCTTTTTTTTTTTACAGCCCATTACTGTCTTATCACAAACTCAGCCTCTCTACAAACTGACAACCTGAAAGAAAGAGACAGAGAGGAGAAAGAAAAAAGTCAACACAAATAATTACGAATGCCATATGAATAAAAGTCAAGGAAACAACCAACAAAGTGCTGCTTGTCAGTCAGGAGCGGAACGCCTCTCGGATATTAAACCCGGAGTCAAAGTCGCGTTAAAATTAAACGGATGAGGAAAAAAAAGACAAATGCGAGTGTATTAATAATAAATACATAATCGTTTTGATTATTAAAGCGGAAATATACGGGGGTGAGCGGAGAAGTGAAATCAATTAAGACAGCGATCCTGAATGGCATTTTTAATACAAATAAATGGGCCTTCGGGGAGCCCTCTCCTATTATGTGTCAGGAAAAGTTAGATTAGCAGGGCTGTGGCGCTCAAAACCTGGTGGGTTCCGCCCCCACTGAGGAAGGATGACTCTGTCTCACTCTCTTTTTCTCTGGGGTGTGTGTATTTCCCCAGGCAAGGCTTCCCCTCCAGGGTCTGAGTGGACAAGACCAACATCGGGTCGCCCAGACTGAGGTGCATTGGTAAAGGAGATTCAGTGTGTGGCTGCAGGATCGAGGAGCTTCATCTTCTCTCACACTGGAGAGGAGCACTGGCCAGCCACTTGTGACTCAAGATCTGTAAAGAGGGGGTTTGAAGGGGGTACTATTGGGGAATTTATCATGGGATCCAGTTCTTATGTCACTGTGACTGCAACCTTCAGAATTGTATGTAGTGTCCAGTGTGGTGTTCCATAACCTGACAATTCAGAACCTTTAAGACCCAAATTACATCAGAATCAGACTCAGAAAATACAGATCCTGCTTATGATAGCACACAGCGACCCATTGAGACTAAAACAATATGACATTTAGCATAAAGTTAAGCTATAGACAGAAGTTAATAACAGTAGTCTAATCAATTAATACAGTCTAATCAGTACAACACTCAGAAAAAAATTAGAATTTGAGAATGTGAATCATATTGGATTGAGGCTTGTTTTGGGGAAAACATGCTTCAACTTTGCACCATGTATTTTTTGACATTAGAACCCATGTTGTGGAACTATGTAATAATATAAAGTGTCCATTCTGTCATACGTGAACACACCGCACACAGTGTGAAATTCTTCCTCTGCACTCTGCACACAAACCCAAATGAAGCAGCAGGCAGCCAGGAACACAGCCAGAACAATGTGTGGGGTTAGGACCCTGCTCCAGGGTACCTTAGTGGTGCCACATGCATTCCTGGGATTCAAACCCACAACCTTCTGATCACAGGAGCAACACCCTTACCACTAGACCACCAGCTGCCCCTGTTAAATTGTACTGCAAACAGAGCTCTGTATGTTTAAGTGACAATAAGGAATTTCTCAGGCTATTTCGGTTTCTGGGAAATATTCGCTTATCAGGTTGACAGACCGAACCCTACCACGCGTCTCTGTTGCTGAAATCAGTGATTGTGCCTTTTGTCCCATATCCATACATAATGCTAGTTTTCAACATTACATTTGAAAGTCTGTTCCTGCATTCGTCTGATGCTACATTAAATCTTCACCATGGGCTAAAAATGAGAAAAGCAAGACATCTTGAGTTCAAAGCTCAAAGTTTTCCAGCTCTTACTGAAGCATACTTTACTCTGTCTCTCTCTCTCTCTCTCTCTCTCGCTCCTTTTGTCTTGTCATCCTGTGTTTGCTCACTGGCCCGCTACCTGGGGACAAATGACAAGCACAAGCTAGTTGTGGCCCCGGCGTGCTAATAGCCGGCCCGTGTCCCATAAATGACCTCCTTCTCTCATTAAGAGCTCCTGCTTCACCATTTATCTTCCCGATGCGAGCTTCTCCACGCTGGCCGCGCCGATAGACACTGCTCCGTAATTATGCCAAATATAAATTTACAATGAATAATGAATGGGGCCACATTATGGATGTCTTTACTGTGATGAATTATGCCTGGTTTAAAAAGACGGGAATGCAAGAGGTGAAGCGCACTTAAATATCCCTCTCCCTCTCGCTTGCTCGGTCTCTTCATTTGTCTATATTAATTTCATGCTTTCACAGACTCTTAAATATGTTTACATATCTGGCATACCAGTAGGTGAAATGACAGTGTGATATATAGTTATAGTGATCAACGACGGTGTCACCATAACCTTAGCTGAGTAAGTCGCGGACAGAGTCAATATTTAATTTATCGCATACAATGGAAAATCACTTTTTAATAAAATAGAGTGATGGCATATGTGATGTAAGTATATGCATGAAACTATCTCATTTAATTCCATGGATTAAATTAATTGTTTTTGTGATGTCATTAAAACGCCTTAACATATTTCTACCTTGAAGTTGTACGGGTTTTTCTGTTTCATTTCAGAGTTATGTTTGAATGAAACACATATTTACATATATCAGTCTTAAAGGCATAGTGACAAAAACATATATTTATATATATATATATACATTAGGGGTGTAACGAAATGCATAGTCATATTGAACCATTCGGTATGAGGCTTTCGGTTCAGTACGCAATACAGACAGAACAGTTCATAAAAAGTACTTTTATGTTTAAAAACGTGCTTTGCTGTCGATGGAGTCACCTCGAGAAACTTTACACATCCTTGCAGTAGATTCTTATTTATTTGTTTGAAACTGAATGTCTGGAAGCCACCGCAGTGTGGCACATTCCCAACATCACCTGCATAGGTCAAATTCTCTTCAATGTTGGAACTAAGCTTATGTACACAGGGCTACCAGGATTGACGTTCATGGTAGCCTTTATACAGCTAAATAAAACCACATAAAACCTTCCCAAAACACATTCCCAAACACACAATAACGCCATTTCCCCCCCAAGTACACAAAATAACCCCCACAACAACAATAAACAACAACAATTAGAACGTCCCTTGTGGGAGCAGTGCATGCTGGGATAGCCCCCCGTGTCAGTTTTGCTTTTGTGTTCGGGTGGGGTTTTGACAGCAGGGCTGGTTTGAGTAAATTAAGGGACCAGATTTGTAGGAGGTTTTGTTTAATTTATACTTTTTTTATTGTCTTCATAAATAAAAACTGAAAAAATAAAATAAATTTTATAAGTCTTTTAATATAGTTATTGATGGCTGAAAAAATACTGAAGCATGAAACCATTGTGTCGAACCGAACCGTGTGAACCGTTTCACCCCTAAGATATATACACTCACACACACACATGCATATACATATCTATATCTATATCTATATATATATATATATATACACAAATAACTGTGTCCTACATTGAAAATAAAACATTTAAATAATTTAATCACCCTTTTGTTATTTTTTTTAAAACACTGTTTGTTTTGCTGAAGCTATGGCAGCTATGTTGGGATGTCATTATTTGTAGCATCTATTTAACAGTCACCATTTCACCCCTTAAAGGTGCATTTAAAGATGTGGCTGGGAAAAATGATCACGGCAAGCAATCTCTGCCAGTTTAGAGCATGAGAGCTGTGAATAATCTCCTTAACCCCTGAAAACTACACCAGTACCTCCACCGCTGAGAACGGAACATTGCCTGGGGCATCATTTTCCACACACTTCCTAAAGACTCTCTCTCTCTCGCGCTCTCTCTCTCTCTCTGGCCCGGAGGCTGTGGTAGACCTCTCTCCTCACAGGTTCAGGAGTTCAGAGTGGTGGATGCAGGAGCAGGAGAGAAAAGCCCCTCACCCCGAGCTTTGTTCCCCATGATGCAGGTCTAATTGCACATCATTGGCATAATGCTATGCAGAACCATGCTGACTTCAAGAGCACCGGAACGATGGAGAGAAGCTCCAAGGTGACATCCCTCAATCTCAATCAAACAGTTAACATGCCTTCACGCTAATATGCTAAATATGCAGCGAGAATTTGAAATGTGACACAGATGATTATATTTATAAGTGCACAAACAGTAAAATACACATTTATTACAATGATGATGCCTCACGGTTTGTGTAGAAACCACATGCACCAAATAAAGACGCTGTAAAGGGTAATTTAGAGGTGTGTTCTCTATAAAGGAAGCACTCTGGTTCACTTAACCTGAACGACTGAGCTGAAAGAGACGTTCTCTAGCACTTCTGTAAAGAACTCTTCATATTTATACAGATACAACCACGGCTGTCCAATTCTCCACAGTGTCAGTATTAATGCTACCACAGGCAGGAAGGGATGGCGTTTATTTATTAATTTACTTCTTCATTTGCTCAGAATTTCACCACCATCTTAATAGGAATGTTTCGGAAATCCTATTATCAATTAGGGACGTCACGGCGGGATCGAAACGGGCCCGACAACAACACTCTTACGGAGCAATTAGCTTCAATAGTCCGACTCTACTTTGAGGTGCGGACCTGGGGATTACTCCGGTAATCCTTGCACCACGACTCTTTCGCGCTCAAATCGGGCTTCTCTACAGCCCGGCCAAATTGTTTTCACGGTGGCGGCCTTGCACTCCAAGACCTGCCTTTTCCCCTTTCAACCAATAACATCAGTAAAAGGAAAAAAAAAGAAGGGGGGGGGGTGTGTGTGTGAGGGGGAGAAAACGAACAAGGCTAGCCTCCGCCATTAGAGCCCATTGTCTGACGCCTTTCTCTGGGACTTGCTGCCCCGTCTCATTTACTGCCTCTTTCTCTGATGGAACTTACATGCCACTTTGTGGTCTTGCAAGAGAGAGAGAGCGAGCGAGGGTGAGAGACAGTGAGAGAGAGAGAGTGAGTGAGAGAGACAAAGAGAGAAAGAGAGAGAGAGAGAGAGAAAGAGAGGAGGGGGGAGAAAAACAGCAGATTATTGATTCGCCTCTGACGAGAAGACCAACCTAAAAGCCCCAATGGATTGTCACTCATTATTGAAATTACTGAACACTAATTAAAGTGGCAGCTGAAGTCCCGGCAGACCGGGCTCATCTGACGCTGAAATTCAGCTCCACGGACAGAGCAGGGAAGAGAAAGCTTTTCACCACTACACCAATGATAATGAGCTCTGCTGGCTTTTCTCTTCCTTTCCTTTCTTTCTCTCCTTTTCCTCACCCCCCCACTCCCCACCCAACCCCGCCCCACCCTCTCTTTTCTCTTCCCCTCGATTTGTTTCCTCTTTAAACCCATTGAAGTGCAGTTTGCGAGCTTTACGTAAACGTATAACGCTCTCCTTTTGTGGCGATCTTACACGCGATCACTTTCAGATAGGATGCAGGGGTTCGGATTTCAAAGGCCGCCGTTAACCTAGTTTATAAATTATCCATAATAAAGGAGGGCGGGGAGAAGGGCGAGGAAGACGCCGCTGTAAACTACGTGTTAACGTTCACAATGAGAAGGCTAGGAGAAGTGGCCCAGATTTCGGTTTCTGATGCTGCGGAAACGTGGAGGCTAAGCACTGGGACCCACACCAAGCCATGTGACACACTCTCTCTCTCACTCACACACACACACACACACAGAGTTCATGAGAACTCCCACACTACAGGCTCAGTAATGTTAGATGGGTGAGAATTGACATCCAATTCCCTCTTGCCTGATTAATCTATATGTGTACACGATGGTGGAGCTGATAGCTGTTGGTCACACATGTGTGTGGTAACATGCAGAAGAGAATAAGCATGGGCATTGCAATCATTTTCCATAGAGAAATAACAATGAAAGAAAAGCCCAGTGTGGTTTTTAAAGCTAAACACAA
>JBBKCR010000101.1:36042279-36053134 GCA_037577295.1 Ladigesia roloffi
AGAGAGAGAGAGAGAGAGAGAGAGAGAGAGGGAGAGAGAGAGAGAGAGAGAGAGAGAGAGAGAGAGAGAGAGAGAGCAGGCAGTTACAGAACTCAGCTCCACTCTTGACTTCTTCTGGCCCCGAATTAATGGACTCCACTTTCACCCGCTCACTTCAACACAAACTCACAAACTCTGAGACGTGGAGAAAAGATTCAGCCTCTAACTCACTCCTGCATTAAAATCCCCCTGACTGGGTCTGGCCTCGCTCTGCGCCATTTTCAGCTTCATGGAAGTGCCCGGCCATGTTCAGCATTAAAACAAAAAAAGAGACTCCCCTTTGCTCCAGACCCCTCCATATTTCCCAATCTCCATATTCTTGGCCTTGGTCCCGATATTGTCTGCATCATTACATTCCGGAGTGCATCTCAACCAGTTAATGTCAGCGCAGGGAGCTGCAGCTCCCCAACAATCACGCTTCCGAGACCCGCGCCAGATCAGAGTCCATTTTTAACCAACAATTTTACCCCACAATATTCTTCCCCTCGTCCACAAAAATATGAAAAACAAGTAAAAAGTCAAGGGTAGTGGAGGAGCATGGAAACACACATGGACACACACAAACACACACATCTGTTTTAGGAATAACGGCGGTCGAGTAAAAATATTGAGCTGGGAAGCTTGAGAATTATGAACAAGACCCTGAATGTAATCCTGTATGTGTTGCAACCGTTTTATAAGGCATTCCTTTGTTTTACAAGCAATATTGTTTTTCCTTTGAGCCTTTTAATGTGAAAATTGCACCAACATGCCTGCATATCAAACAGAAGCATTAAAAGAGACAGCATTACTAGGGGTGTGGGTTCAGTTTTACTGCATCAAATGCTGACCCTTCGTCCTCCCGTATGCTTCTGATTAACAAACAAATACATAAATCAATACATTTAATTGCTGACATTCTGGCAATAGTTTTAATACTGGTTTGTTACTGTAATTACAGTTAATAGACTAATTGGGGACTCACCTAGCACAGTATGGGGACCTGGAATTCAAGCAAATAACATAAAATATTGATGAGCAATGTGTAAATATGCCGAGCGATTTATGTGAATGTCATGTGAAGAGTAAAATTTATCAAAAACCCAACCTCACTGTAACTTTCCTATTCACTTTCATGGGAAACAAGTTCAGAATGCATATGAATTTAAAGCACAACCAGTCTCTGATACCTATCAACATTTTTTCTGATGATTCTACCCATGAGGTCCATATTGGTACAATCCAACACAATGCACTTTAATCTGCTGCCTCCAAGTATCCATGCTGAAGCACATCTCGAGTGAAGTACTTTGTACTTTGTGCTACTTGAGGTTTATATTTGACAGACAGAAAGATGCCGAGTCTTCGCAGGGCCCCCTGAGGGGGACACGGGTATACCATCTCACGAGTGGTCCCGCCATTAATTTTTTTTCCATGTGCCCCTCTATAATATATGCTATGCCATTTCTACTTGGTTATGCTCATGGCCTAATGTTCAGATTCCAGGAGAAATCTATAATTTAGTCATGCTAATGGAGCACAAGGGGAGGAGGAATAGTGGAGGTGGGGTGGGTGGTGGTGGTGGTGTATGAGTACACGGTAGGCGATACCTTTTAAAGCATGCGAGGAGCATATCTTCAAAAATCTTCTTTTCTATGAAATATTCAGGTCAAGACCAATATGTTTGCAGGTGTCATATTACCGCAAGCACTGGTCAGCGAAATAATTTAGTGTTTTAATTCCGATCCATATCTTTATGCTTTCAAGTCCATTAAGCTTTGGAAGGGCTGGGATTAATAATGAATAGCTCAGTTTATGGTAAGAGTATAACTGTGCCATGTCAACACTCAGCACATCAAGTCATTTCTATAACAGGTAGAAGTAGGTAGAAAGCAGTCTTTTTATAAGCTAAATTTAGCTGACACTCTACTCACAAGTGCTTTCTTTAATGGTAGCTGTGGTCAGATTAACCAAACAAGCTTTACAGACCCAAAAAATCCAGTTTGAACATGTCAATTCATCTGATATGTCAGTATAAATGACGTCAAAGTAATGAAGGAGACTTTTGCCTGCCAAAGAGTGAACCTACATTCATTTCTACAGGTTAGGGAGATGTAATCAGAAGGTTATGGGTTCAAATCCCCACTCTCTGCAGACACTACATCACTGGCTGCCTGCTGCTTCACTTGGGTGAATTGGTTAAACACAGCAAACAATTTTATGCTGTTCACACTGTGTTTCGTGATATGTAGTGTTCAAGTGTGACAAATGGGCACCTTACACACTTTACTTGTCTTCATATTCACCATTTACAGGTCGGAGTTTGGGTGTCATGATGCTTCCTTATGTATACAGTAAACCCCCACTTTAAAGCAGATCAGCTGTTGCGGTTTCAAAACAAATTTGATTTCTTCTGAAAATCGAACAAAAATCGTCTGCTGAACCCCCCGCACTAATGCTTCCTCCGCATTTTTCTTTTTTTTTGTGATGTTTGGGTCTCATCCTCCACAACTCCTTGTCCTCGTGCTGGGTTAACAAGCATAAATTATGTATATATATAACTGCCGAATAAAGAAAAAATCATTCTATTTGAGATAAGTAGTATGGTTATAAGAGAAAAACAATTATTTGGATAAATTATCTGTGTTGCTAGCGGCCTAATAGTAGATGGTAAAATGATATTGAGCAGATGTCTATGAATTTAAATATTTGGAGGTTGTGGATATAAGGTTCACTGTCCATAAACTTAAATCACTAATGTATTCTATGGACAGACTGCATTTGTAGCATTGTATGCCTTGTTTAAAACGCTAAATTACTGAATCGTCAGTGTTGTTGTGGCCAATCAAAACAATATAAGATGAAAATACTAACACATTTCTATATGCTAACATTAGCTTAATGCTAATATGTTAGATTCATTCATTAAGAGCAAGAGAGATAAAAAGCTACAGCTGATTGTTCCTAACAATGTGTCCTATCCCCAAATACATATAAGCCCAAACGTAAGCATATTTAATAAAATTGCACAGCTTTAATTTAAAACAAAATAACTGAATGTGTTAAAATATAGCTTAAATCTGATATTTTTTGGCAATATTAGTGATTGGTGTAGCGGAGTTGCTAATACAACTGTTACCATCTCACACCGATGACAGTCCTAACGTTTTACCTGCCTACATCTGTAACATGATTTGATTGTAAATGATACTGGATAAGTGTGTCTGCCAAATGCATAAATGTAGAATTTCTGTGATACACTGCAGAAGACATTTACTGGGAGTGGAGAATGGATAGATCAATTATTCATATATATAATTTCCCAACGTACATTCACATCACACAGTGGCAATCTTATAGAACATCTACTAAGAGCTTTAAATGAAGTGGCAACACCCAGCAGTTGAGATCAAACTTCAGTGAAATCGATGAGTAAGAGTCTTTATTGGACGTCATGCTAGCTCCGGCACTAAGCTTCATGGGACACTAGCTGCAATTTTCCTGGCAATCTGAAGCCAAAGCCCAGGCAGGTTTATGTAGGCTGAGGGACAGCGGCAATAAATACCTTGAAGCAGTGATGGATGGGCTTATTCATTATTTAGCATGTAGAGGGATGAGGATAGTCAGGCTTGATAAAATGAACTATTTGTACAGTCCACAATCAATATATGGGACCTGGTCCCCAAGTGGTGATGCCACCACAGTCATTTAAAAACAACCTGACAATCCAAACACACGGACACACGCAAACCCACACACACTCTCACACACACATGCACATGATTACTCACAGTAGTGAAATAAATCCCTTTTTGTGAGGTCATTTCATAAAGTAAGAGCTAGCGAAAGCTTTTCATTAGTGTAAAATGAATTCAAAATGTGTCAATTGGATCCAAATGAGAAGTGCAGAGAAATCGTGTTAGATGTTCATGCACAGTAAATCTTTTACATTTGTCTGTAAAGTATTAGGACTCTCCTGGGGGACGGTGTTTGTGATGGCTCTCCAGCTCAGGCTTGGGCTCCCCCAACCCACCCCACCCGTAATCCTTTGTTGACGTTTATCATATGGAGGCAGGGTGCAGGATTTTAAGATCAGAATTATGCATCTTGGCTATCAATCCCATTCAAATCTCACAACCCTGTTACGAAACACCACCGAGTCAATGGTTTCTTTTATATTTACGACAGGTCAACGCCAGCCATGGCTGATGTGGCTCATATTCTGGAGCTATTTAAAATCTTACCCTTTCAAATAAAACTTTGCTTCATGCTCTGAAAAACAGAGGTGTCAGACGGATTTCTGTGGACTCGGTGTCACAGAAGAACCACTTTTGATTCCCTGAAGAACTTTTGGACGGAGGGTTCTAGCACTGATTCTCAAGGCTCTCCAAATGGAGTTTTTCTTCCAACCTCACTCCCAAAAAAGGCATAGAAGGAAGATGTGGGCTGCCTGGAGGCCCATGAGAAAAGGCCAAGAGTTTTAAAGAACCTTATATATAATCTAAAGGCTCTATTATAAGGGTTTTATCATAGGACTGTCCATCCGAGCCAAAAACCATTTAAAATCCTTTATTTTAAGAGAGCTGGTTTGTTGAGGAAAATATTCACTGCCAAAACTATTACTTTCTGATTAAAGAGAGGAATCACATGTCAGTCATTTGTGAACCTGAACAAATAGAGGGTTGCACTCACTCAGTGCAAAGTGGAATCACATGGATTACTCTGTTGCGGCTAAGCTAGGTCAGTTTTAATATCTGCTTGATGACACCCGAGGGTTTTCTTGATGATGTCATCTGAGACACATCCGGGGGCGAGAGGAGCATTCCGTTGTTTCGGATTGAGAACTTTTAGCACATTCGTTTTGCATCAAACTCATGGTCAAACATGTTTATGAAAGGATTTGTTATGGAAAATTACAATTTCAACCAGCGTGCTTAATCTCCGTCTCATCAGACATCTTCAACACATGACCTAGAATCAGGCTATCACAATAAATACGGACATACAACCGAAATCATCCTACGTACTGAAAGACTGCGCAAGAGGGCACTCTTCATTTTTGCATGAACTTAGTGCCTGTTTGAATGAGGACTTGTTTATTTATCCGGCGTTGCCAATGAAAGCGATGTTTTCCAGCGAGAACCTGTTTATCCACTTAGTGCCAAACACGCATCGAGCATCGCTTTCTGCTGGAAACTGAAGGAGAGACACCACAGCATGTGTTTAAGAGAGGAATATCGTGGTCTTTAAACTGTGTGTGTGTGTATGTGTGTGTGAGTGTGCACAGAGGTTAAGGCTGCATTAATGGAAATAGGAAGACTGTTCCTCTGTTCCTGGGCTTTGGTTTAGCGTGGGTGTAGAAACGGAGCCAGAAAAGAGAAGGGAGATCCAGATGCCATTCCCATTAACGCAATGACTCAAAAGTTGGAAACCACCTACAGCGCAGTGGCGAAATGGAGGGAAAATGGTCCGTTGTCATGCTGAGAGGATTAGGCTACTCTACGCTGGAGATGAGCTTAGCAGGATGGAGAAAGTGCTTCATCAGGGCTAGGTGTGCTTCCACCAGCTCTTATGAATGCTCCAGCCACACTTCAGCATATGGTATAAGCTCGTGGAACCTCGTAGGCCGGTCGGGACAGTTCCGTATCAACAGATCAGCAATATGAAAAGGCAAGATGGCCATGCATTATGAATGACTGCTTTGAATGGAAATTGGATTTGATTCTGCTGAATGAATTAATATCAGGAGAGCAAAACTAATTTCTGTATCATTCTCTTTGGAAACCATCAGAGCAATGCTGGAGGCTGACGGCTGAGGAACCGCTTTGACAAATGAGCTTGAGCTCAACGTCTACATTTAAATAAAAGCAGTAGGTCTGCTCTAAGTTCATATAAACCCACTGATTGATTAGGGGCTGCTTAAGCATGTATTTCTGGATGATAGCTGTGTCAAACAAGACCAGAGGAAATCTTTAATGCTACTTTTCTGTACGTAAGTTGTTGCTTTAGTGCAATACGGCCCGTTGTGATACAAAGAAATGAGATAGAGCTAGGCTAGAACCGAGAGCATCCAATAGAAACTCAACCTGCAGAATTTTTTTGAAAGTTCAACAGAAAACATGGACTTACACCGTAAACTTTTGAAAAATATTTGGATCCCGAATGCAGTTCTACTAGAAATTAACATACATTACCATAGACCACCTACAGCCCAGTACAGATCTATCAAAACTGGGGTCTTAAAGTACAAAAATATATGCAAAATTGGGAGAGACCTTCTTTCTTCTATCAGTCTGATACAGATTTTAACTACATTCAGCCTCAGTGACCTGTTGGACCACTGAAAAGGGAATAAAGCAAAAACTTAGGCCTGAATTCATGAACATTATCAGAATTTTCAGTGGGATACAGTTTTATGCCAAAGTTTAAGAAAGCCTAATCAAATTAACTGTGAATATTTTAACACATTCGTTACAGAAACTTAAGTATGGTATATGTTTGCAAATTTAGCACACTTTACTTAAAAAAAAATAAAATAAAATAAGAGAGCATTAAGGATGGACACATGACATTTTTGGGTTCCCCAAATGTATCAATTTCAACAAAGATTACCCCAAGTGGAACTTAATTTAATTTAATTTTAAAAATCAGTTAGAAAAAGTGACATAATTAATGGGAAAATCTGTAGAGCTCTTGAACAAGGTTAAAATCGGACCACCGGTAAATTCAGATTATTTGTTTTACATTCGTTTTGCCTACTCAAACATTTGCAAATGGGAAAAAAAAAATCTCCAAAAGTCAAACGCGCATGAAAAAATGAGTAGGAAGGGCCATAAAAACAAACTGCACTGTCATTTCTCTGCCTCGCTTCCATGTGCTTAAAGATTTATAACGAACCTAAACACCCACAGCCCCGACCTCATGTTCAGTAATTTATAAAGAGTGCCACGCCCTGCCACAGCATGGCTGTGTTTTGTAGAGCGACACTTAAAGCCATATTATTGTCACTCTCTGAAGCTGCAGCCATAAGCACAGCTGGCATATGCTCCGTGTACTCAGGCTCGCGTAAACAAAAGAATAAACAAGCTTCCAGCACCGCGTCAGAAAAGCGGCTTAAAGACGAGGCTTTTAGAGGACCATCCTCTCAACTGGAGGAGAGACAGAGAGCAGGAGACAGCGGGGGAAAAAAATCTGCTTCATGCAAAGTGTTTTCAGTGTAAAGCATTAACATAATTTTTTCGACTGGGGTTCTCTCAGGACCCACTGATGAAGGCTCTGCTCATAATTCTAATTGCATGGACTGCATTCTTAATTAAAAGCGGTACAAATGGATTTTATGCCATGCCAAATTAAATCTAAATTCATTAGATATAAACCCCTTTTAAAAATTGATGCAAATATGTGAATTTTTTAGAAGTTTGAACTTACGGTCTCCATTTTAGATGAGCGCGCCATTATGTGGGAGGAAAATGAATGTGCTTTTGTAAATGAATTATCTAGTTAATATGAAATATTCAACAAATCTTATACTTTATCTTCTCTAGTCGGCACGTCTGTCTTATCAAAGCATCCCGTGCTTTCAATACATTACCGTCTTCACTGATGGAGCAGATACATGTTTAAATAATGAGTCAATCCAGTGGTCATGACACAATTTGACTAAATTAACAATTTCATTGCAGGCTTACACAAGCGGCATCCTACAGACGACCACGGGTGCATGCAGCGTTTCACAAAGGTGACGGCAACGCTGTCTGATAAGGCATGTGGGAGGCGGTCTGCTCTCGGACCGCTAATTTACCCAGAAGTCTATTTATGTGTGTATACGTGTGTGTGTGTGAGTGTGCCTGTGTATACATATGCTGGGAATAGATCATTTTTAATCACGATGTATTGCATGATTTTCTGTGATTAATTGTGATTAATCACACTGCTACATACCAAATTAAATAATGAAATAAAAAGTAGTGTATTGCGCACTTTTACATTTAAATTACTGCTGTATGAACAAAAGTGCAATAAGATTTGGTTTGCAAACACTAAACGAATAGCAGCAGCGTTCCCTTTTAGCACAGTTACATGGGTACAGAGTTCAAATATTAACTTAAACATTAATGAAATCAAATTAAATGTAAAACCAAAGCTATTTGCTACTGCAGGTCATTCATGTTTTATTTAGTTTGTTATAGAAAAACAAGTTTCTCTCAGAGTCCAGAGCCACAACCAGGACATTCTAACCGGTCCATTCTGAGCAACAGCAAGCTAATGTTTATAAATCTGTTTTTTTCTAAACAGGTACCAGCAGAAACCTTTTTCTCTCAGCAAGAAGCAGCAGAAACAATCTATGTCCAGTAGTAAATATCCCAGTAAGAGTGAGGTGAATTGGTCCAACACAAAACTACAGCAATCAAATGAATAATAATGATTTAAAAAAACGTAAGGCGCTATGCAAATAATGCGTTAACATGATAACATGTTAACTCGCCCAGCCGTAAATAGATATTTATACAAACATCATTATGTAAAACCTACAAAAACAAAGGTTTTACCACAGTGTCAGTGAGTGTTTTATTGAGCATTCTTAATTTGTCCCACTTTTTTAAGGCTAAATACCGTTTAGCATCTTAGCCTGTTAGCATTTGCATTATGATCCCCTCACTTTTCTCATTCTTTCACTGAAAAAGAAGAAGAATACAGGCAAGCTATCATTTAAATAAATCAATTGAGCAAACCAATGTGTGTGAGAAAGCGTAACTGGTTTGTGTGAAGGTGTGGGTCTTGATGCATCCCCCATCATGGGCTGACTCACAGTCTTAGAGACCAGCAGGAAACTCTGATATGTAACGCTTGCAAATAAAGTTTGCTGATGTGAGTGACTGTTTTTGATTCAAAGTGATAATTGTGTAAACCATCCACTAAAACATGAATCAAGTAATAAGAGAGTGTGGTTCCTGCGAAGAAAGGGGACTGTCTGCAACAGGCTAAGCAATGGGCATATCAGAGATAACAGCACTATATTATAATGTAATATATCTTTTACAAATTAAGTGAAAGTGACCATTCTGTCACATGTGAACACAATAGAGCACACAGTGTGAACACCATAACATGTTCACTCTGTATGTAACCCATTCACCTAAGTGATGCAGTGGGTAGTCAGGAACACAGCACCCAGGGAGCAGTTTTTTGGGATGGCACCTCGTTCAAGGGAACCCCAGTCTTGGGAATCGAACCACTAGGCTACCAGCCGCCCCACGAAACACTGTAAGAAAAAAGGTTAATGTTAAAATATATTTATGGATTGAGTTACTTAAATAAAAAGCAATGTATGTGTATATGTTTGTCTAATAATACAGTTTATATGGTTGTTGATCTGTTGTCTTTGATAATGTTTAAAATTAAAACAGTCAGTAGTACTTTAACAAATGTACAAAAGCAAGCAAACAACAACAACAACAACAACAACAACAACGAAATACAATTCCTTTTTTGAAGTTCAGTCTTGCATGATATTGTAGATATGGTTGACAAGTTAGAATTGATAGAAGTTCCATTAACCACAAATGAGAACCTTTTTTGGGTTGAAGATTCAAAGCGTTTGTCAGGAAAGGGTAGTTTTAACTTCAATATAAGATGAACCGGAAACAATAGGAAAGCATGTATAGCCAAAATGGTAGAAAACATTCATATTTGTGTTACATTTTTGGCGTTTTTCATACAATGTAGTAACAACTGAATTGTTTTTATGCAACTGAACAACTGAAGTGTGTTTATGTATAACAACAACAATAACAATAATAATAAATAAATTATATATTTATTAAATAATAATAAATCCATTATATAACTATAAAAGTATGGAAGCCTTTCATTTGCTTATAGAATATGGAAAGCTGTACACCCTTCATAATAAATATGCCAAAAAAGGTTCTTTGGAGCAAAGCTGTGTGAAACCCATTCCAGTGGATGATTCTTTAACCGTTTGTGTAAAGAGGATCGGTGAGAAGTTTAAAGTCAAGAACTGTTTAGTGACCCTTAGTGTAAAGAGCGTAGGAGGTTCCAACGCTAGCATCCATAAAGGTTTGTTTGATGCTATATTATCATCCAGCGAGAGCACGCAGTGCATAAAACTGACCTTGCTATTCTCAGTCCACTCATCAACAACGTATTTCTACAACCTGCTCTCAAGGATGAAGGGAGCTGGAGAGGGAGGGGAAAGAGGGAGAGAAGAAGGTGGAGGAGGAGTGCTTTGGAAAATGTCTCCCCACCAGAGGCCTGAGATTTATCGATGTCTCTCTCTCTCTCTCTCTCTCCCTCTCTCTCCTTCTCCCTCACTCTTTCGCTCAGTAATGGATGGAGCAGATGTTTAACACGGCAGCACCTCTTCATAACTCCGGGCTTCAGGAAGGGGATTTTGCTGGAGCTGCCACTCACGGCCTTTGCTCTCAGCACAGGAAGCGGAGGTCAGCGTGAAACATGAGGCTGCGGACAGCAGCCGACACTCACGTGCTCTTCAGTCAGACCCAGTTCACTCTGAGCTCAAAACACGCCCACACACATCATGGAAAAGTCCTAGTACACATCTCTCCACAGCTTTATCTCAGGCCGTCACGCAGCACTGACGCCTTTTTGCATACGTTTTGTCCCCATACCCCTCTTTTCCTTATTTAACTGCTTAATTAACAATCTGCCCATAAAAGTATTAGCATTTGACTGTATTAAAATCTCAATACTTCCACAATTATTACATTTACTATTATATTACATATCGGTTTTACATACAACATATCATCAAATATCAAACTGCTAAATTTAAATTACACACACACACTATATG
>JBBKCR010000101.1:36053423-36075789 GCA_037577295.1 Ladigesia roloffi
ATGTAATAGATACCCATTATTTTGACACTTTATGTTAAATATTAGGCCATTATTCCTTAATTTATTACATATTGTGCATCAGCTTTGTATATGCTGTTCAATATTATGCAATCATTAAATATTACATGATACACTTTGACCTTTCCCTGTTGTTTCAAATGACTTTTCTTTCTGGAAAACAACCTAAAAGTCCATTCAAATAATCATATCTCCACTTTAATTAAAAACACTAATGCAGTTTTGGATGTTTAAAAACTGCACTTTTTACCTACGTTTGATTCTATATGCTGTGGTGATCATAATCATGCTATTTATATATCCAGTTCGAGAAAAAAGACCACTGCAAATCATTTTTAAATCAGCATCTCTGTGAGTATGAGTATGAGTCTGTTAAATTCCTACACAATTCTGCTTTATGAGGGACTGATTACTGATCACCTTATTTAATGAGGAAAAGTATCAACACTCATCTCACAGTGAGACCAGTTGGTAACTACTAGAAGGTGTTTATTGCCATTATCACTACTATAGTGATTATTGCCATTTTGTTTAAGAGTGAACAAGAGTTTCTGTAAAAGCTGAATACAAAAAATCTCTTTTTTTGATTTGTTGTCATTTCCTTTAAAATTATGGTTCAAAGAACAACACTTTGATTTGGAAATTAGGAGAAATATTGTCAGCAGTTAAAAACTAAGGCAAAGCTATTTATGGTAACAGCCTGTTTCACAATTAATTATCCCTTCCTAACACAAACCTTCTTTCAAAGAATGGAGCAAAAAGGCACTTCTCCTGAGATGATCAATCTTACTAGTAAATGATCTAGCTGGACCTTCTGCCGCATCCAGCCTACACCATCACTGACCATCCCTTCATTATCCCTGACTCAAACAACAGGAAGCAAATGTAATGCATGCCATTATCCTGTACAATATCTTACATATTCTATCAAGGCTTTTATTTTTAAACTGGATATTTAAGGACTGAGTATTCTCAAAACTGAAGAAACATTGATGGATGACTGGGCTGAGGGTGGGGCATGGATTTATTTCATGTTTATGACTTTGACACCTCAGAATTTAGTATCATTTACAAGTTTTTCCTCCTGAGACCACGCTATGTATCGCCATTACTCTACAACACGTCTCTCCCTCTCTCTGAAGGTAAAGAGGAGGAAGGGGTGTGTTTGGCCGCACTTCTCGCTCCCTCTCTCTCTCGCTGGTATGCTGATGGAGGGATGAGGTAGGAAGAGGGAGACAGATTTGGGTCTGCGCTCAGCACCTGAGGCGCCCCGGTGTCGTGAGACCACAGTGAAGCCTCGTTCATTTGTGCAACATCTGTAGCACACAGACAAAATTATTAATAACCCCTCATAGTGTTCTGCCAGAGAGGGTGATGAAGTGGGGGGCTTGGCCCGGGGGTCTTTGAGAGAGGGGAGAGAGTGAGGGAGAGAGAGAGAGAGAGAGAGAGAGAGAGAGCAAAAAAGTCAAAATATGCTGTAAGCTTGCAAGAGAGAGAAATAGAAAATACTCCTGATTACAGTCATGCCAAATAGGCCTGTACCACAGTGATGATTGTACAAAATATTTACACCCTAAAGGAGTTTTATCAAGGAAATACCATAACGCCACACAAATTTGCATCTTTTCTTAGAGGAATAAAAAAACATATCTGACTTACAGGCCCATTAACATGCTGGGAGTTTAGTGCCTGTCGGTTTGGAATGGGCCTGTTTAGTGCAAAGTGTTCACGCAGTGTGAAAGCGCAGCCTGTGTGTTTAAAGGGTGTAAAACAAAACTACAATAAACTCTGACGTGCCAGAAAAAAAAATGTTCTGTAATTACTACGAATCACGTAAATTGCAAACATTATGTAGTTATTAGATTGAGGAACAAGTGTGGGAAAGAAATGGGCCCCGTGTAATTTAAGGAGTTCTCTAATTCGTTCAAGCTGTCTTTTACAGGAATTCGGAGCTTTTTAAAAGCTGCCCTAAAATGCCTGAGACTTAACAATTCCTGATTTAACTGACAATCACTGTCAGTCTCTGCCTTGAATGAAAAAGGAGAGCGAGAGTAAGAGAGAGGGAAACAGAGAGAGAGAAACAGAGAGAGAGAGAGAGAGAGAGGTGCCGCTTACTAATAGCATGCCTGTGATTGGCTGTCGAGTTGGAGACCCCTGATGATTGGGAGTCGGTCCCGCGAGGCGGAAGACAGACGTTGCCACGGCGAGGAGCCCTCGGGGACAGCTTTGCTTTTGTACAGGCAAAACAACTTTGTGCCACAGTATACCCCACGGGGTTATTTTGTAGGTATTAGAGAAAGGTGGAACACAGAACATGGATACGCTAACTTATCTTTATAATGTTGCCCTCACACGAAGAAGGTAAACAGCCTGAATTTGGCAGCCTGTGACAGCACTCGCTCTGCAACAGGGCGAGAACGTGAACCTGTTGTGGTGGGGGATGCACACACACATTTCTGCTGAATTAGGATAGAAAACATGGGAGATAATTATACCTCACTCCATCATATTCAAATATATATATATATACCTCACTCTACCATATTCACATATATAGGACTCACTCCACCATTTAAAATATACTCAAAATCACTGTATGCTGATGAAAGGTATTTATTTACAATTAAACCTGTAAGACAAATGTCTCTGAACCCGGATTTGATAGGCTACCATATTTTTTGCCTAATTTAAAACACTGTCAAGACTGCTTGTATTTTTGGCATGAATGGCGGAGCTAAATTGCTGTGGGGTCAAAGGTGAAGTCAGGTTTTGTTGTTGTTTTTGCAAATTTCCATCTATCGACCGTGTGGAATGTGGAGTGAACGGGACATCCCATATCCATAATAGACTATCCTCCGATTTCAGGAAGACGATGAAGAAGACGATAAAGAGATAAAATTCTTCTTTCCCATGATTTTAGCCGGTGGAAGACAGAGGGGCCTAAAGGGTTTTAGTGATGACATAGAAGAACCATTTTGGCTTCCTAAACCTTTTCAGTGGATAATATGTGTAAATGACATGTGTGAGTGTGAAAACCCCTTTAAAAATATCTCAGTGTGCTCAGAAGGGGCCAGAAAGGTTGTTTGGATGGGTCCCATGGTTCACCTCAAGATATATCAACCTTTTCCTTCTGTAAGCTTCTTTTATTCTGTATTTTAAAAGAACAGGTTTTCTTTTCTTATATTTCATACAGAGACAACTCCTTAAGATACTGTCATTGGTTATTAACATTAAAAGGCACATAGGGCTGTAGGACATTAAATTGACAAACAATGGAATAATCCCGTACATTCTTTCAGTCACCTGACTGCCATCCCACTTTCATAAAGGATAATTATTTGGATATCTCAGACTAGATATTTAGAGAGAAGGTATTGTGTGAGCTGGTGAGGGGAACACAGGTTCGGTTCCGGATTCCTCCTTGGTTTAATGACAGACTAATAGGGTCAAACCAGGTTTCTGATGGAAACTACAAGTAATACTGGACTTCCACAAGGAAAACACAGATTTACTGTAGAATGATATTTTTTTTATTCTCTTTAGTTTTAATTAGTATGTTCACAAATATTATTTGTAAAAAACAAACAAACAAAACAAACTTACTGGAACTGCCTAAATCTTTTGCACACTAGGGCACTATAGGTCCCCTATGTGTGGATGATGACACCTTGTTGAGCTGCTAAGGAGCAATGAGGGCTAAAAGGGCAAGAGTGTAATTTTTGAATAATAATAGGAACAGTCCATGCAGCAAATACAAGAGATTTTCATACATTGGGTTTTAAAATCACAGTAAAAACGACCTGTTTCATTCTAAACCACAAATGGAAAATGAAAAATATGGGCCTTTTGAAGAACGTTTTTTGAGGGAAATCACCTTTTCTGTTCCTGAATATCTACAGACGGTTCCTTTAACTCACATGACTGCCTGGATCTTGCAAATTATTTATTTTTAGAAGTGCTAAATAATCTGAATGAGGTGTAAGATCTGTGTTGGAGGTGAAACCTACAGGAAGACGGATCTCCAGAATACTTCTGTTTTAGTAGAGAATTTTTTACTGGAAGGTTCTTAAAAAATATGAAACTTTTTTAAAGCTAGAAAAAGTTACAATTACAATACTGGATACTGTGTCTAATTATTATTATGAAATTTGTTTGTGCCGCCAAGCCACAACATTCTTAATCATACAATCTAGACACATTTGGACTCTTTAAATCCAGATAGGTGGGTTGAGGTGTGTAGAATTAAAATGTTGTTAAAGTATAAACATTTATAACAGTTCTCAATTACTCACAAAAAATGAGCAACTCAAGAACGGCAGGATCTCAGATTAATTAGCTTGTTGCTATTATTGAACGTGTCTGCATGTGTGTATGTGTTGGCATCTACCCACATTTTCCTTCTTTATATTAAATCTTACACCTCAGTGTGAGCAGCACGGGGGGCCTGACGCAGTTTTAGCGCTTTAGCATAGTGTGAAATGTCGTTGCTTTTGTAATTGAAATGGAAGTATAAACTCATGGACAGGACTGCAAATGTTCACTGGTTTGTATACAGAGTGAACACAGCGGTAAGACGCCGCCACAAAACCACACTAAGTGGAGGAAAGCTTTGAATTAATTATGCAATAATTTTATGCTTTTTCGCCCATGCGTGAGCATGTCTGGGTGTGTGAAGGCACTGTGTGCGTTCATGCACATGTTAACGATGTGGGCTGTGAGAGAATGCTCGTCTTTCTCAGATTCACTAAAAACACAGCAAATGTAGTTACTTAATAGTAAAAGTACTTTTTAGTATTTAGTATTAATACTTACTCGGTATTGCTGTATACTTGAGGCCTAACATTTTTATTTTCCTCTCCATTTCTCCCTTTTGGAAGTGACAAATAAAAATACCAAATGATTTCCAAATGATTTTTAATTCATTAAAAAATGATATTTTTCTATTAATTAGAAAATCATTAGAAATTGCAGTTTTGAATGAGAAATGTACGATCTCTGTTCTGATAGGCTGACATATATTTTTCCTAATTAAAAAACCTGTCAGTGCTGAAACAGTACCTATAACTTCATCATTAATGGGCGGAGCTAAATTGCTGTTGACCAAAATCTGTGTCAGTTTTTGTGGTTGTTTTTGTGACTTAGTTCCCACTGTTGGAATGTAGAGTGAACGGGATGTCCCATATCCATAAAATATTATCATCCTATTTCAAGAAAAAAGAAGAACAACAAAATGAAGACAGAAAATTATTTTCTATGATTTTGGCCTGTTGAATACTTATAAGAGATAGCATGGAGGAACCACTATTGGCTTCTTGAAATGTAAAATGCTTGTAAATGAGATGAGGGAGTTCTTAAAGTTTTTAAAAATGAGCACATAATGATTTTGCATTACTATGTTCTAAATAAAGATGTTTCCCAGTCCAAGTCCACATCTAAGTCAAGAACCATTAAAGAGCCATTTACGCTTAAGAGCATATCTCTGTTTCTCTTCACTCACACCTCACGTCATTAGGTATGAGCATCATCGTCATACAGTGCTGTCAGAAGATAAATACTTAATTCTGCTTTGACTAAGCTGCGGTGGACAAGCGAGTGTGAGAAGAAGTGAATGAGACAGCAGAGAGAACAATTATCTTCAAGACCGACTGGATACTTCACACTGACATGAAGGCACATGTTACTGTGGCCAGCTAAATTTAGTCTCCCCAGTTGCCGGTCTTTGTCGTATGGAGTTCGAGGAGACAGAGGCTGAGCTTCAGTCCAACAATTTGTTTTGATAAAAAAGAATAATACAGTGTTCCATAATCACACATTATTCATTCTGTTTAATAAAACAGAAATGTAAATATTAAAAACGTCCTTATCTACTAGAGAGCCCAAGTCCACAACTCCTAAAAAAAAAGTCGACATTTTTTCTCTCTGTGTACAATGTAGCCTCTGTCTCTGATTGCGTTCCAAGACTATAGTCCCTTCATAAATAGGGCGGTACCGTCGGCAAGAGGGGAATCTAAACACAAGACCACAACAAGAAGAGAGACACAGGACAGGCACACATCACATGTGTGGAGATCCTTCACTCTGGACACACAAAAAGCACCGAGACCTTCACAAACTTCAAGTCTCTACCGGCATTCAGCATAGCATCTGAAACGGCCCCTCTAGCTAACAAGGCTAACACTAGCACTGCAGAAAGTCATCCAGGCCAGAGGACGCTGTGGCGTAAACTGTTCCCACTTGAATTAACCTAAAAGTCAAGGTATCAGCCTTTGTTTTGTTTTGTTTATTTACCATGCTGACTTTAATAAAAGTTGCTCATTGTTGGATCCCTGTGTGACTCTGCTGTGCCCTCAAATGATTTGTTGTCCCAAGTTTTGACTGAAATATATGTATTAATGCCACTTTCTGATCACAGAGCGAGTGCCTTAACCACGCGAGTGTGTGACCGGGGTTGGGGTGGGGGTTATGTCTCGAATACTAATATTTTTTGTAAGTATTTGTCTGAATACATTATTTGTGGCTTTCCGAATACCGTATATATAATTTAGGGGTGTGTAGAGCATCCGGTATTTTTATCTAAAAAAGTAAAATTCAAATCCAAAATCCACCACCCCACCACCCCCACCTGATCTAGACCTGAACTTGAGCGTGTGAAGGGGGGAGGGGGCGCTTCCCAAATACAATAAAAAAAAATAAAAAAAATTCATAAAAAACACTTATTTGTGCCAATCAGAATACCCTATTTGTTTTTGGCTCCAACCCTAATATATATATACACACATGCACACACACATAACTACATTTACATGAAACTACATTCCATCATTGTTGCATTGTTGAGGAACCAAAGACAAGTCACACCATCATAATGTATAGTGCAGTGGATAAGAGCATGGCCCCCCAGACTGCCAATTCAGTACAGCATGATACACCAGTAAGTGTCTTTGGGCAAGACTCCTAACTCCACGGTGGCCTACACCTGTGACATGATTCAGTTGTAAGCTGCTCTGGATAAGAATGCCTTCCAAATGCCAGAAATATAAATCATGAAAACGAATCCCCATCGTGATATATTTTATATTATTACACACTGTTAACTGTTCCCTAAAAGAAAACACATACTAATATTGGAGCCCTTCACAACAGCAATACTGCCAAGAATGACTGAGATGTGTTTCCAGCTGTACAGTGCACCCCTACACCATCTTTCCACATACGTACTCTAGCTGCACGTATACATCTACTCTACAGCAGCTTTATGCTTCTCCTGATATGTTTTGGGGCATCTCACATGGCCAAGGTTCTGCCAGACTCTTCGACAGTACATGGTGCCTGGTTGAGCACATCCTTTTTCAGTCTTTTCCTCCTTTCCAGTGTGCATAAACAATCAATGGAGAGGGGCGAGACATGCCTAATGGCTTCCCCCGCTGCAGGCTGTTCAGTCTGTATTTCACCTCATTTCAACATCTGCTGAACATTTCCACTTGGTTTATCTAAAACATTATGGTTTTAGTGTCACATTTACATAGCCAGACTCTCTAATTGACTAATGGCTTGACCAGCTGGTTGATTTGACGAGATTTCATGTGTAAGCATACGCGTCTGTTATGGTTCAGTACGTATTAACTCCAGTATTTCAATATCTTTTAGCACTTCCTTAAAGCATAAAACAGCCTGACCCACACTTGTCAATCTCATTTGCAGGAAAGTACAGAGTAGCCTGAATATTAAAATCCTGGCAGAGAACAATGTGTAAGACAAAACCTTGGAACAGGACCACGCGGGGCCAGCACACACTCCGGAGTAGTGGGATTTTCTTTTTCCTAATGACTATGCACCTTGAGTTATAGCCAGACCCCATCAACCTCTCCAGTAAGTCATGGTCTATTTTAAAAACATCTTGCATTTAAATACACTTTATTTGAAGTCCATCTGGAAATGCAATGTGCTTCCACGCTGTTCGCTGTCGAGTTCCCATGAACCATTATAGCTTCCCATACCTTCTGCCAAACATGGGACTGCAGCTACGTGCTGCTCGGAGAGGCTGTTTCGGAGTGCTGAAAAATCTGCTGTGAAACGGCACTGGCTTAATTACAGCATTGTACTATGGAAAAAGCAGAGGCTCCATCCGAGTGCAAAAGTCCAGCAGCATAACAGCATGTTGTTTTCGCATTAGCCCTGCACGCTGGGAAAGGTAACAGACAGCAGCGTGATCTTTCTTTAACCCCGAGCATTGTGAAATGGCGCATATTAAAGCATGTTCCTTTTCGCATGGAAAAAGGCCAGCTCATAGAAAACTTGCAGGAAACGGAGCCGGCCAATCCAAGCCCTCTCTGGGCCGTTTGCTCCCCCCCTCCTCCCCCCAAAATAATTGCTGCTGTGAATGTGGATTTGCAGAAGCACTTGTTTTGTGTTAATTGAAAATATCAGCATTGTTTATACATGTAGAGCATGAGTGTAAACATCATTAGCTTTTTGAACTTGTTCAGTGAAGTAAAACTCCTTCACTAATTAAAGGCCGCGGGTTTAACCCTGCATGCTCTGCTTGCAGGTTTCTGTGCAAGCGGAGAGAGGGAAGGGAGGGGCTGTGCTGGAGGTGATGATGTTGGCGGTGGAGGTGGTTGTGGTGGGGGGTTCATAGGAGCTGCAACTTATCATTTGCCTGTCAGGGGAGGTAAATTGAACCCTTGGCAGGGCACGGCGATGGGTCAGCAGGCACAATTCTCCCACCATCGCCCACTTTCAGCGCGGATCCGGCAGGAGGGAGAGAGAGGCGAGGGCGGCTGTCAATCAAGCCGCATGGCGATCATTACTGGATTGCAGCGGAGCAGAAAAACGGCGTAATAAACAGGTCGCGGCGACTCCATCGGGCCATTCATCGTGGCCGGCGAGGGGCCGAGGCCTTCTGGCCTCACTGTGCACCAAATCTCCATCCAGCTGCTTGACCCTATTACTTCTACATGATGGGCCCGCCTGTCACCGGAGCAGCCGCAACAGTCCGCCACGCGGAATCACTCTTCCCGACAGGTGAGCCCCAGGACCATTTATTTCGGCATCCGGCCACGCTCGGCCGGCCACAGCAGCGGGCCGTCCTTAACACGCCACGGAAAAGTGCTGAAATCCTGTCCAGGCCCGCCCTGCGGATCCATCCCGAGACAAGAAATCTCCCCAACAAGAGTCCATTTCTCCACAGTGAGTCTAGGTGAGAGGATACGTATACGCATTTTTTAAAGTGCCATTTCAGTGTGATGCCATATCATTACGCAATTGGTGAGCTGATGTATGAAGTTGTGCCTCATTTGCTGTTCACCCAGGGGCGAATCCCCCTCGTTCCTCCATTTGTACCCATTCAGAAAATCTTCTAGAGGAATGTGAAGCGCTGTCAGACACACGAGGAACACACTTTGAGTAGCAGTCTGCTCAAACAGAATCGCGCCACCCATGGTTAAAGCAGAACCAAAGTCGCATTATGAAAAATCCTCATCTGTATGATGCATATTTCTCTTTCTTTCTTTCTCCATGTGAAAGAACACATACATGTATTATGAACACATGCGCATACCCACAGACACACACACAACGCGTGCCGTGGTAGGCCGCGTCTTGTTTTTTTATCTAAAATTACCTTTGTTCTCCGGCTTGCCTTTGAGGATTAGAGGGAGAGGGAAGTACAGTCAGGTTTGTTGCTCTGCTGAAGTATAATAAGGGTGGAGTTATTGGCTGTCTCTGCCTCTACAAAGAGCTCCAATCTAAATGATATGCAGTATACATGCTCTCCCAGTACAAACACAGGCACAGGGAGAGCACTGGGGTGTTTGATCCTGTCTTCCATATGTTGCCGTGTCCTCTTTCATCTAATGTGAGCTTCCCAAAATTGTCCCCCAGACTTTCCACCGCACAGAAGAAGGATGGATTAGGAGTGGCGAGCATGCCAGCTTCAGAAGCCAGTTCCTTCATGCTGCATGTCGTTAGCATTTGCACTGTTATTAGCTTTGCATATCAGAATGGATATTCAACAAACTCGGCGCCCTTAAACTTGTGCCAGAAATGCAATTATGGAAAACCATTGGGGAACATCCTTGCCATGAAACAAAACAATCCGAAAACTCTTCCCTACATTTCCTCGGCGCCTCGTGATTTCATTGGAAATTCGGCAGTATAACAATCTTCCGAATTGGCACAATTCCGCTCGCTGTAGTTCCGTGGCCTTTGACATCAGAAATGGTGCTGACTGGTGTGGTCAAGTCCCCGGCAAGTCGAGTGTGAAGTCAGGCCCCTCCGCCGTGTTCTGTAAATCAAACAAGGCCAGGGCAGACGTGATCGATAAAATTTAGTAAATAAATCCCGTCCTGCTTCTCAGCACTCCAGCAAAAGCTGGCGACTGATTAAAGCAATGGCTTGCAAACTAACAAACAACAAAGTAAGGGGGTTTACATTATCAGGGGGTCTGAATCAATGAACCCCATCCCCCACTCCCATCTACAGCCTGCTTAATCAATGAGTATGAAAACATTGGCATGTTTTGTAGAATGCAACACATGTACACTTGTTGGAGAGGAATGAGTGGAGAATGGTAGTAATATAACGTTAATGAGCCAATTAGAGGTGAATGGAGTTTAATTTATTTAACTGAATGCATTTATATGTGCAAAGTGACATCAAGTTTAAAACCGGATCTTTGGAATACTTAAAAAAAACAGATCAAAACTGACTGATCGTGCTTCCTTTTAAATGAATGGCTGAGGAGAGAGAGCGTGTAAAGGTTACCTTCCCAAAGACATTTGAAAATGATAAAAACAGCTTTCATGGACTTCTGAGTCCAAACAGATGACTTTTAAGTCACCCCATTCGCTGCCATTTCAACTCTGCTTCCTTAAGTCCACCATTAAGCACTTCTTACAGAATCCAATCAACGTGTCAGTTAAATTGCTCTTCATCTGAGCAGATTAAGTGTGCCACTATTACCTTCGATTTAGCCGCGGTGCTGAACCCCGGCACATTTCCGCAGGGCCATTAGTAACACCTGGAGTCTTTCGCATTAGTTGGGGAATCCGGCATCATAAATTTCGGCCCATTAATGATTATCCAGACTTCTCAGGATAAATGGCTCAATGTTTTTGATAATGAAAATATACATTCTGCTCAGGAGCAGATTCCTACCTTACACATTACCTTTGTAATGTACTTCATGGTTGATCATATCAGACGACGTCATAACTTTTACCAGAACGGACTTATTAACACAGGGATGTATTTCAGAATTGCTCCGTTTCTCAGGCTTAAAGTCTCCAGCTTTGTACAATTTAAAATCCTCAGCCGTGGGTTTTGTGAAAGTTCACGCTTACTTTAGGACCAGCATTAGCTTGGTCTGGGCTCTTGTATGGTTATAAACCTGAAGATATAGAAGGTGATGGGAAGCCCACAGATGCACACACAGATATCTAAAAATAAATAAATAAATAAATAAATAAGGAACTTGAAGAAACCTTGAAATGTTCTTTTTCAGTGACTGAAAACTATATATTGACTCATTATGGAGTATAAAATAGCAGATTTTCATCAGAAAGAAGTCACTTTTGTATACTTCTCAGTGTAGAATCATGATTTTTAGTCATTGACTTTCAGTATGGACCATAAACATCAACGTTAATCGGACAATGCTAATTTCTGCTAGCACCCATGTGAAATGCTAGCTGGATTTTAGCACCAAGCTAATTGCACAACTCCTTCGTCTTTTTTAACCATTCTAGATTAAATTAATCCGAATCTTGCAAAAAGACCTTACATGCTATTTAAACGTATAACAGATGTATGAACATATCGGCAAAGTGTCCTAGGATATATCTGCAGCAATTTACAGTCTGACAGAAACCTGCTGGTTCATCTGCTGCGCATATTCACACTTTGTGAATACATCACACATTAATATATGTAGGACTTCTTAAAGGCTTGAAGTGACGTTTTCTGTCCAACCAAACATGGTAAATCAAATTTAAATGCTTAACTGTCTTGCATTAGGGCAGATCTGATAGGTTGAGTGCTCTGTCACACATTATGCTGGTAGATAATTGATGTGATGAACCAAAATTTAGACCATTTTGTTTTCTATTAGGTCATTAGGCCTTCTCTGTAGGCCTAGAATACCATGATAGTACCTTTAGATCGTTCTTTGCAATAAAGTGGAAAGAGTAATAATAAAGTGAATAAATTCATTTAAAAAAATAACAGTGGTTTAATTTTGTCCTTCAAACTTTTAGAGTTTGTTTTTTGATTATTTAGCTTTGCACACGTTTTAGAAGGATGTAGTATGGAATAACATTTCACAAAGTATCATTTAGAAATGCCATGGTACAATATGGATGTAAAAAGAAAATACATGTCAAATCCACCTATACAGTATTTAAACTCTAAGGGTAAATTTTCTGTGCATTAAATCTAATCACTGCTACATTGAGCATTTAATGGAGTTTAGAGAGTCCAACAACACGCCTTTGTCCTTTACTGTGAAAGTAACTGCCTGAGATCACTCCAAGTCAAACATATCATGCGTTTTTATTTTACTGTGGACCTATATGGGAAACAGCAGAGCAGGAAAAGTACCTTCTCTGTGCCTGGCTCTATTTAAGAGAGAAGCTAAGGTTTCCCAGGATTTTTATGTGGCTCATATCATGGAAATTGATTAGTTCAGGAAAAAAAGTGACACAAGTTAATCGAGACCTTAAATAAGAGGTATAATTCACAGGGCATGGTGAAAATAGTCACCCTCAGCTCTTTTATGACTGTGCCAGCCTTTATGACTTCAAAGAAAATGTCACTGGAAGCGAATGACGTGCCACTGAATAACGTCGTTATAGCGAAGGAGACATTTAAAACCTGACGCCGTCTGTGCGGCGCGCGAGCGGTTCTGCTGAACATACAGTTTCTCCTGCTGAAGAGAACAGACTAAAGATTCCTCGACTCCTGTCCTCCAGAACCATTCACTCTTCTGACCAGACTCCGCTTCTCTTTCGCGTAATTGCTCCATTCCGAGCAGATAGCTCCTCCGCCAAGACGGCTCCCAAAAACGACGCTGACAATCACTGCCGAAAGCTGCAGCATGTTCCTCTTTGAACGCTCTCCTTACCATGGAGTGGTAATCCTTAGATCTGAAACTTTAAATTAGAATCCAGATTACCTGAGTAGGTGATGGAAAACTGCAAGGCAAAGTCTTTTATTTCTCCCTCATAACATAACTGCTGAATGTAACCGTTTCTTTTTTTTTTTCCAAGATAGAGAACGTTCACTTTAAAGAATTTCATGTGGTCACTTCTCATGGATCCCATTGGCAGTGCCATGCCAAAAGCAAGGAAGTAAGCTCTGCCTGCCTTGAAAAACATCCAGTCACCCAAAATACTTCGTTCATCCACTTACATGTGGGCAATCAGGATAAGACTCAAAATATCTCTGAGATAAAGGCTGTTTATACACATAAACTACTGGATGTAGACGAAATGGATGCATTTAGGCTCGTCTAGAAAAGAAGGACGGTGTCGGGACAATTGATGTTGGTGTAAACATTCAGCCTCATTATACGTGAGTAAAACTTGCCTGATGAATGGTAGATGGGTCTAGGAGGGAAAAGGGGACTTTGTTTGGTTAATTTTGATGAACTCTTAGTTCCTTTGGGTAAATTGTAATGCTGCAAATCTGATAATAATCTGTGAATAGTCTCCAGCCTACTGTAGTATCTTGTTTCTGAGAAAATTAAAAACATCATGGTGGACCGAACAACATAACACACAATGAACATTTAAACAAACCAACATTAACTCCTCACCAGACTAAACATTTTTTATAAAATTAATCAGGACCGTCTGATTCTTCAGATGTGCAAAACGACAAGGATAAAGGCAAAGCGACTGATAGACGGTCAGGACAGTTTTGTTGTTGTAAAGCTGCAGCCTCATCATAAGTTGCTGTCTGGCAAAGTTTTGGTAGATGGGTGTGGAAATGTGAAAGGGAATTTGCTTGGTAAATTTTGCTTTATTCTTTGTTCATCTAGGTGAATTTTAATATTGCAAAATTTGTGGGTTGGGGGTTTGATTGTGGGATCCTGGTCTTGTGTGTGTGAAGGGTGTATGTTCTCCTCGTAGTGGCGTGGGTTTCCTCCGGTTTCTCTGGTTCCTCCCATATGAGATTCAAGTGAACTGGGGATTCTAAATTGACCATAGGTGTGCGTGTGTGAGTGAATAGTGTGAGTGTGTGAGTCCCTCCATTACCTGCGACCCTAGGATTAATGTTTAAGCAGTTAGAGAAAATGAGTGAATGAACATTTGCACGTTGTGGTATCTTAGCTGTGTTACTGGCTAAGACATTAGCAAAAGCAACAGGAATCAAGCAATAAGAAATGACAACTTACTTCATCACAGCTTCTAACACTGACCTGCGTAAATTACTGCAAAGTAGAGTTTAGATCGAGCCCAAAAAATGAGACCCGAACCAACCAGAGCCCGTGCCCCTTGTGCCCGAGCCCAGCTGGGTAATTATCGTTCCGAGCCCGATTTAAACCAACAATTTTTTTAAATACGTGTGATGATTAAAAAAAGCAAATGCTTGATCACGGCCCAGCCCGAGGACACGGGCAGGAAATATCGGCCCGGCTCGACGGCTCGGGCCGTGTCGGGTTCGGGCAGAGAATCTAAACTCTACTGCAAAGTAACAATAGAGTAGTCCTGAAAATGGCTGCCTCATTTTAATAATGGTTTGAAATGGCAATTTAGCCCATAATGTCATACTCAACAGCCACTGTAATCAGGACAATGAAGTAAGTTACTCTCTGATTAACTTCTCTATTAGTCTCCATTTTGACTCTCAAACTTTTCCTGTTTAAATGCTAATCTTTCCGTCTGAATCTGTGCCTAATCTACTAAATCTAATTACGGCGTTACAGCTGATAGGACGCAAGAGCACAGCTTCCCCTCCAACGCTTGTACACAATTATTGTAGACACAGAAAATAAATCAATATTCCCAATCCAACTGTAAAAAACAATCAAGGAAAGCAGGAACCCACTAGGAAAATAGCAGCGAATAATATTTATTAACCACATCCCACTCCACCGCAGAGACCTGTACCCAGCATGGTCTCTGCTCAGATGCGTGAAAGCAGCTAATGCACAACACATGACGGCGGTGACAGATGCCAATATATTTGTTGTGAAACACAGAGGTGTAATTGAAGAAATTAATGAGAAACAAAGCAATAAGAGAGGAGAGGGGACCTTTACATGGAAAGGGGTGGGAGATTGGGGAGGGGGCTCAGCTTCTCTTTCGGGTTTTGGTGCTTTATGAGGGTTGATCAGTGAGGAAACAGGCATAACACACATCCACATACACACAACAACTGTTCAAGTCCACGGTCATTCTTTCTGATTTCCTGGACAGTAAAAACACTCACATTTAGCTTTAGCCAGGGAACACTTTGGCGTCCGTTACCCTGGATCAGGAAACAAATAGAGCTCAGGGATCGAAAACTAGCCGTGGAGAACGAAAAGAAAACAAAAATCAACTTTCCTTCGAGCTCAACATGAGGCTTGTTTTTCGAGCGAAGAAAAAGTTTCTTTTTAAAAAAAATACAAGCCCAAATACAACCAAACCTCTAGAGCCACCGAACATGAAGCCCAAAGCCCAACGTCTAAAGCCTAGCAGGCTTTTATAACAGGCTCAGTTAATGCCAGGGACATTCAGTCAGTGTTGCCCCACCCCTTAACTGCCACCAAACATAGGACAAAGCGAGCAGCCTCCAATTATTACCATCTGCACAGAAAATGTGAGAAAGAGTCAGACTGTTTGGAAGAAATCTCTACAGAGTCCCTCCACCAATGGTCAAGTTACAGCAGATAAAATTATGATATTGAACCTGTGGACCTCTTTATGTACGCAAACCCCTCTTCCATCATGACCATCATATCAGTATTCTGATTATTCATTGTGCTTTATAGTCAATGGAGTCACAAAGTGGCCCTAGTTCTATGGCAGCTCAATCCATTCCTGGAGGTGGAAGTGGAGTTGATTATCGCACAGAGAGAAGCTAATTTAATGTCCATCCCGCCAGATCATAAAGTAAGGTAATTAGTATTGTTCCCAGGTCATGGAGGATGACGGACAATGTCTGAGGCATGAGAACGGAGAGGAGAATTACTCCGCTAATGGAGATACTGGATCAGCCCGGCAGCCCCATAAAAGATTCAACTAGCTCGACAAGAAACCTCCTAATAAATCTACATTCGTTTCTTCAGCGGACGCATTACTTAAAAATACCCCCTGGCATTTGGTCAGAATCAGAAAAACCTGATTGATCCCAGAGGAAACTGCACAAAGCATCACAAAGACAAGAATATACGATATAGTTTAAAGTCTAAATAAAACTCTCATAGGGATTTCTTTAAAAACGTTTTGTACCAACTCCGCTATTTAACCGGAGCTCAGTACAAATCGGTACAATCTCAAGGTTCACATGGAACCGTGGGGCTATGGGCGAAAGTGACGCTAGACTTTTTTTTGGACAGGTCATTGTATGAATAACTGAAATGCATCTTTGACTTTGCTGGCAGCAAATCTTACCGTCTAGTCTACCGCACCACCACTCAAACGTACTACAGTCACACACACATACACAGACACACAATGCGAGCTTTGCTAAGAAGCCAAAACTCCCACGTTTCTGACCCAAAAATCCCACAACTGGATGCTCACAGCGCACATAACACACCGATCGCCTTCACTCGGGGACCAAATGAATATTTCAACGTGTCAATTAGCCAACGCATCATTTGGCTTTTCTCAGAAAGTAAATAGACACTGCGAATGCAAACAGTGTTTTACAAGCTCAGAAACGCCGACACAGCCAGCGGATACACACTCCATTGACTGGGTCATTAGTCCGTATTGTAAATAATAATTATTTAAAAAACAACACCAAGAAAAACCCACCGTACAAACCACTAAAAACATGCCAGGACGGCCAGACACAGCTGCACAAAATCTGCGTTTATTCAGAGTTGACAAAATTATTATCTCTGTAATTTATGAACCCTGTAGAAGACGAGCTGAAATGTGAGCTGTATGAATGGCTTCAGTTTTGGACTGGCTGTTTAAGGCACACAGTGTCACCTGTGTCTCCTCTGGTCTTAAGGTGTGTCGTTATTTTCACAGAACAGAGCACTCTCTAAGTCCCACTATTCTCTCACATTGTCTTCCTTCAGTGCCGTTTCAGGACCATTGCTTTGGGCTGTGGTGCAGATTTTTCCCCCTCATTCAAAACATCTGGCTCAAAAAGGGCGTAATACTTAGCTGTACTAAATGAGGTGCATTTGATCAGGAAAAGCTTTCTCTCGGCCCATTTTAGATGGCCCGTATCTCTCGACACACTCGCTATCCATTTATTTCTCAGCCATTTTTCCTCTTTAAAGGGAAAAATGACCCATGTGGAGGTGTTCATGTGTTTGGCACTATTTCTATACAAAATAATACATCAGAAAATTACTTTAAAACAAAAGCCACTGGTCTTTGTAAACGATACCTCATAACCTGGTTAAAAAGCAACTTTACACGGGTAGAAAAAATCTTCTGCTCATCACGAAAGTTTAAATAAATATTGAGTGAAATCAATGTTTAAAAATGAAAAAAACGTAAAATATTTTAATATCGTTTTATGTGTGTTTGTGTATTCCTTCGCTGTGTATTCATAGGAGTAAACAATGTAATTTTAATGATGATACAAATTGCACTTATTACTGTAGCTTTCTTTTTAACTCAGCTTTTAGACAACTGTGAACTCTTGTTAGATCAGATTCATTTTAAAAAATAATGCAACTAATTAATGTTTTTAACAGTGCATCTGTAGGTGAAAGGGAATTTTTATTCCAATTTCTGCTTGTGTACAGTTAATAATATTAATATGCAATACCGAATTAGTATTCAGATTATAGATTTTGCAAATAGTACAAATGTAATCTGCTATCAGCAGCTTTAATCTTACTGAGTGACCCTGATTCTTATTATTAAGAACCTACTTCTTATCTATAAGACATTTTAGCCATTCAGACAGTTCTATTGTAGATTATACTCTATTGATAATAATTTTGATTGTATTATTCTAAGTACACTGCAACAAACTGAAACCTTTTTACTTACATTTCATTTCTCATAATACAAAATCAAAACATTTTTTTCTCCTAATAATGCTAGTGGTCCTTCACATTGTGTGAATATTCAAGGCAAAGAAGAATAGAGAATCAGAAATATTCTCTCCCACCGACCATTATCTGAATCACTTATCCTTAACCAGAAGTCACATGGCGGAAGACAGAGAACATCCTGAACAGGTCACCAGTTCACCAATGGGGCACTCTTGCAGTTTTATTCACTAAAATTACAGATAAAGAGCTAATTTCCCTCTGTAAGGTTACTATTACAGGGATATGAGGTTTTCTTACATCAGAAATAATAGACTATGATATAATGAGCACAGATCTCCCCCAGCCTAGGTGGGTTATTGGTGAGAGGGATTCGATTCAGTGGAATTGAGAGTGAATAATATGGTGTGGTTGGTTAGTGTTTGGGCTGTTGTGAAATTATCGGAACCAGAATTTGGCCAAGTGTGTATACACATACTAGAAAAATGACTCAGTGTAATTAGATTATACAATAAACAATAATAACTAATCAATAAAATACAGAATCATGATGCAATGAAATTGTGAAGAGATGTTGCAAATATATGGAAAAACAGTAACTCTTGCATGTATATATATGATATATATGAGGTTAGTAGACCTGACATTATGTTCATATTAATTTACATACATATTAACAGTACAAACATATGAACAATATACAGTAAATACAGTGTACAGACTTCATACAATTAGATTTAATTTTACACCATTTAGCAGACATCCGTTCCCTAAATACATACTGTTATGCTGAATGTAGGATTCGAACCCATGACCTGTTGGTCCAGAGGCTAGTATGTCCAGGTCACTGTGCAAGGATTGACATTGGAAGAATGGAGGATATCTCTCACACTCTCCCTAATCTGTATGGATACTTTTCTCTTGCCTCCGCGAGGATTTCTGTAGACCTTCAGGAAAACACAGTTCAGACTTCCAGACGTTCCTCCTCCTCTAATCACACATCAGAGCTGGCCCGTGTCAGCTATCAGGGGTTCGAGATGTGCTCCGAGAGCGAACAGTCACATGACACTTTACTCACAGACACATGACACATGTATGACCTAAGGTAGAGTTATTTACCCCGCCCTAACCCTCATGACACCACATCCTCTTACAATACCGTTCTCCACCCCTCGCCAGCGCAGCTGCCTCCAGGCCTCTCCGGCTCTCCAATTAGCATAGCAGCCGCTGTAGCCTTGCCTGATGCAAGAGGAACTCGAGAGAGAGAGAGAGCAAGAATGAGAGAGAGAGAGAGAGAGAGAGAGAGAGAGAAATACAGAGAGAGAGGGAGAGAGAGGAGAGGGAAAGAATGATAGAGAACAAGAAAGAGAAAGAGAGAGAGAGAGAGAGAATGAGAAAGAGAGGGGACAATAAGAGAAAAGGAATGAGAGAGAAAGAAAGACAGAGAGAGAAAGTCAAAGATAGAGGGAGAGAGAAAGGGAAGGAAGGAAAGACAGAGAGACCGAGAAAGAGAGAGCGAGAAAGACCAAGATAGGGAGAGAAAGAGAGAGAGAGAGAGAGAAAGAGAGAGAGAGAATGGCTAATTCAAGAGTCACCCTAAAGTAATTGAAACCAACTACCACCTCATCACACACACACACACACACACACACACACACACACACACACACACACACACCCCGCCTTGCCTTCTGCGACCGCTCTTCTGGTTTTCTGCACCGCTAAAGTGACTGTTATGATTTAAAACAGGATTTGCAGTTGTAAGGCCGCAACACAAGCCACCTAAACCATTCCAGATCCCCAAGTCATAATACATGCTAACCATAAAAGAGCGAAAGGAGAAAGCCTTTAAACAAACTGCCCTGATTGATGCCTTACACCACTTTCTTGCTTAAACTAGTTCTGTGCTTTGGGAGAAACACACTCTTAAAGACATAACAAACATTTGCCCACATGTGCCTTTAAGCCCTTTCTCACTCACACACGTGGAGGCTGATTATAGGACTGTAAAAAATATCAAATTTATTAGCGAGTTATGAAACACGTGTTAAACTGAAATACGGGGGGCAGCGAGTCATTTTTTTCCAAGCAGCAACCTGCTCTCCGCTTCCTGAGGAGGTGAAGCGATGACGTAAATGCGACTCGAAATTGTACTCTTTCGCCCAAAGCAACTAATGAATCAAATGACTTAAGTGGGCCGGTGAGTTCACCCCATTTATAGAGAGATGGAACGTTCAACCCTTTTGCAGTTACGGCATTGAGGGACCACCATGCTTTCTCCAGTCCAACCTGAACACCAGACCTTCCTGTCCCAGCCTGTCGCTTTAAAAATGACTCTCTAACACAAAGCTGCTCCATTTATACCTTTACAGAGGCTCTACTTTATATTTATACACATTATACACATTATATATTATATATGGAATGAATGAAACAATTTTGAATGGGAAAGAACATTAATAGTATGGACGGGAACAGAGTTAACGGGAGAAAACATTTCAGAACAGTGTGAATAAAAGAGAACCTTCTAGGTCAGTGTGAATGGGAGAAAACCTTCTAGGGTCTCCAAGCAATTACAGGTAGGTGCGTTGGTGTTTGCTGGTGTTTGTTGGGTTTTAACACCGCCATTACACCAGCATATCTTTAAAACCCGCACACGGCCTCAGGGACGTCCCCTCTTCGCACCTCAAACGTGCCTGCCAGTAATTTTCACCAGCGTGAGAAAACATGGGCGAAAATTGCGGGAGCCAGAAACACAGGAGCTGGAGACGGCTCCTGGAGAAGAGGAGCTCTGCTCAGCGCACACAGAATCCGCCCTCGGGCTACATGGAATATCTCCATCCGAACGTCTTCAGACAATCCTGCCACGTTGTAATCACATTTCTACGATTGGCCATGCTGAGGTTTTCTTTTCAAATGACAAACAAATCCCCTTTTTGAGCTTAACGGGGACCCGTGCACCAGGACATTGTTTAGACGGGACGCCCGTAATTAGACTCTAACCAGGACAGCCGGCGTGTTTGAATGACAGACGCCCGGTGGCGATGCAGGCTCCCCCATGGTGGGCACATTTTTAGCGCTGTCAGAAAAGTAAATTCATTAGGAGTTTAATTCGGGATTCAACGCATCCGAGGCATCTTTGAAAAGATTGTGACAGTGTTTAGGACGGGACAATAGTGGCTAATGACTCTCTTTGTTCCACTAAATTGGTAGCTTGTTCATTAAAGCTATTTTAACTGCGCTGTGACTCGAAACTGGACAGGCTTTAACCTACTTTTGGAGAGAATACATTAGAAAGTAGAGGAGACACACAACTTGGATTTCTGAGGACACAGAGACTTTGAAACTCATAAAATAAAGCATGTCAGTACATATTATATTAAGAGCTTTTATTGCCCTTATTCTGTTAATAGAGTAAATATACCATCCCTGCAGTAACAAAAACCTCAAATCTCCAATTTTTGGACCAGTTTTCTCAGCCTTTTCATAAATATGGTCATATAATAACCCCTACAAATTGTTTAATTGTTTTCCTGATAGTGTTTTTCTACTTAATATTAGAATAAATAATAAGAAAGCAGATATGTTAGGTTTATAAAGTAGTTATAGTAGATATTGTGTGAGCTGGTGAGGAGAACACAGGTTTGGTTCCAGATTCCTCCTCAGTTCCTACAGCCCCTGTTTGGATTTGTGAAACTCCATCAGCAGCTCCTGATATACTGAACATCACTATTTACAGTAGAATGTTATTTGCATGTATTATTTTCGTTATATTTAGTACTTTTAGTGCGAAATAACACTTCTAAAAATGTTATGCCTTTAATTCAAGACTTTTGCACAGTACAGTACAAGGCTTTGCTATGACATTGAGTATTTTAGGCTACAAATTGTGCACCATTGTTCTTATGTACCATCATGTAATCCACAAATGATGAATGCACAAATCAAATAATGTATTTCTGAGGTCAATATGAGCAGAGATGCACGGCCAAACCGATGCAAATCATTATAGATTAGCAACAGAAGGCTTTGCTCTTTGCACTTTAGATAGCAAAACACAAACAGAACCCAAGCAGGATCACTTCGACATTCTATACAAACACACACACACACACCACACACACACACACACACACACACACACACACACACACACACACACACACACACACACAC
>JBBKCR010000101.1:36121283-36136491 GCA_037577295.1 Ladigesia roloffi
TATATATATGTTAAAATACAGTGTATGGTGAGAATATCCTGGACACTACTTGTGTAAAGTGAGGTGTAATTGAGGTGTTGGGCTAGGCCTGACTGGCCATTTTTCATAACGCTGATGAGCTTCAAGCCCATCGCCTTGAGCTTTCAATCACGCCGCAGTACAGAAGCGCCTGTCCCACACAAATGTGAAAGCCAGACCAATTCGTATGCTTACTTCACACAAGACGAGGGGAGAAAAAGAAGTGACTCTATTATCGCTGCCTAAAGAAAGAGAGCATTATGGGTAAAGCCATTCACACTCTGCCCGTCCCGATCACGTCCCTTTATCCTGCTCTGTGAAGAGCCTGTGCGACTGTCAGCTTGTGAATAACAATAATTTATTTTGCGTGTGTGCATGTGTGACAGAAAGAAGGATGAATGGTCAGACAGAAATGTATTATTTATCGCCACTGAGTGTCAGCCTCGATCGCCGGACTCGGACCGCCCCCTGCCCCCCCACCGCATCTCGCCTCCTCGCAATTCGGGAAACTTCTTTGCGGTGGTGACAATTCAAACATCCCATCAGCTTTGTCTGCAAAAAACTGGGCCGTAACACACACTCACACACACACACACACACATACACACACACACACAGACAGACACACACAGACACTGTAGTTCCACTTATTAAATAAGCTTGGAACTGGGCATTGAATTTGGCCTGATTAACCCTTTAAGAACCTAAATGCAAACTCCACATAAATGATCAATTGCATATCACAGTTTTAAACCTTTGATACTTTTTATTTCCATTTCAATACACTATTTTCCAATGAGCACACATTTCATAACGAGCTGACCCACAGAAATTGTCCAAAATTACTTAGAATAAAATTCTGTTGCAATATATAAATGTTACGAAGAGTTATGAAGGGCTGATATTTTTTATTAGACTGTATGGTTTTATGTTTATGAAAGATATATGTAAGTGGTCATATGTTTGGGTGCCATTTGTTGTATTACATTCAAAAAGCAGTCCACTGTGAATAATTCTTTGGTGTAAACTGGGTGAATTATAGGATATATGTAAATGTACTGATGAGCGTATTCAACAATACATTTAGAACAGAAGTTTTTGCAGTGCAGTTTGCATTTTTGGCCATTAAAGACAGAGGAGTGAACATAATGTTTTGAAACATAATGTAAATTAACCACTTTTGGTAAAGATAAATGGCAATGACGATATCTTTATAACTGTTCTGATTAAACCAATAACTTGGCGGAAATTAAAATTTACAGTTTTTTTTACCCCAGATGTAGTCAATCAGTCAAGTCAGTCAGCAGTCAGTCTGCAGTCAGTACGTTTTTGTTGTTATATCTACCAAATTGGTTTTGGTGATATTTTTTTATGGAGGCAATCTGGCTGACTGCTGAAAACTAGAATTTTTCAGCAACATTAGCGTTGTAACTCAGATGCAACACTGAATTAGGCTAATCAGCTACATTGATGGTCTGTTGAAAAAACATTATAGGCTTCTTGAGGTTTCTTAAAGGCCCACATAATGGAGAACCACCTACACAAGGCACAGCACCCTTAAACGCCTAAATGATATGCCGGCAGTTTAAAGGCCTGTTCAGTTACTACTGTGCATTATTCAATAACCAACATAACAAAAGACTTCAAGGGTTACAAAGAACCATAACAGAGCACCCAGACAAAACAACATGTAAAACAAAGTAAACAAGCTCCAGGTCTGATCAGGTGACGTGTTATTTCGCATGTTTTTCACATAACCATGCCTCCTCTTGTCTTCCCACATGTCCCTGTCCAAATTTTCTTTGCATTGTGTTTACTGTATATGCCAATAGTGTAATATTAAACAAAAACACTGTGTCCCATGTCAGAATGATAGATTATGGCAGCGAGGCAAGGTCACCCCAGAGGAGCAGAGAGCGCTGTCTCTCTCGCGCAGTTAACACTAAATCCGCATTGTATGAGTGTCACCAGCAATCCAATGATTTATTGCTTGGAAGGTTCTGTTCAATTTTTTTTTTCCTTTCCTCTCTCCCACTCTTTCCCCCTCTCACTCTCTCTCACTTTCTCTCTCCCCCTTCTCTCCCATGTCTGACCAAATTGCACATTTTTCTGAAAGCGAAGGCGAAATGTATGCTAGAGCCTACGCTAGCCTCGCCCGTGCATTTTTGTGGCTTATTATATTTATTTTTTATTTTTTTAATGCAGTTGGGTCGAAGAGTGAGGTGTGAGGAGGAGACCGTCGTTACCAGGTTTCTTGGAGCTGATGTTTGGAAATGAGGGATCACTTGTATGGCAATGAGAGTGATCTCTGGGGACCCGGAGGGATCTGTGCACTGTGTTCCTATGGTAATGGATCAGTGAGGATTGGGGAGGGGGGGGTGGAGGCTCACATGTCTGCCTTATGTAGAATTCACATCCGTCCACATCATATATGATCAAATTTCACACACATTTATAAACACGCACAGCTTCTAAAGGCTCATCGGCGCGCATGTTTGAATCCCAAATCAAAGTGAAATGGCCACGGCTGTTTACACGGGGCCGAATGAATGTGCAAACATCAATTTGGATCATATTTTATTCATCTAAAAACAACTCATCCCCCTCCACGATGTGAATAATCGCGCACTCTGAAAAACATTAGCGATGACCTCATCACGCGCGTCCGGTGTTGCTTTTCAGCTGCCCTCAGTCGGGGCCCGTGATGTGATGAAGTATTGCTGCCTCGAAGGGGATCTGAGACCGTTCGGAAAATAATGGCTTGCCACTTATCAACTTGTAGTCACCACTCTTCTGCAAGCTATTTGCTTTCGATCGATTAACAAAAAAAACAAAAACCAAAAAAAAAAAAAGCCTAATGAAATCAAATGGATTTCAGTTTTTGTTGCTTGGGGAGGCTCTCAAACACGCCCACTGTGACTGTCAGTTATTTATGTATTTATTCAGCTATATCTTATAGAAAAATTGGACACATGCAAAGGCCAACACCATTGTTCGCTCTATTGAAGGACAAAGTCCGCCATATTTCGCAATCTTTCTATACAACATGCAGCAAACACAAAGCAAACTATTTGATTATAAATCTAAAGTGTGTGCTTTCACAATAGCCACACATCTATGGACAACTCAAAATTCCCATTGAATCATTGAGGGTCAACATTCATTGCTGTATTGGAAATATACTCTCTAACAGAGAAGTGGTGGTGCTACATTACCCCTAGATTTATTTCCATTTTTTAGAGTAAAAAAAAAGAAAGAAAGAAAGAAAGAATGCATGAATGTACAAACAGCTGAACTCCAGTGTAGCAAAGGCCCATTTTATTTATATATGCTCTACATCTGTGCACCATTTAGGTTATTGCTGCATTTTCATTATCGTGAACCTCGTCACTGGCCACTTTGTGCAGAGTTTTTCTAAAACTCAATCAGTCTTGAGTTGCCCAAAGTAAAAGTGTATGCAGAGGCTGATTCAGAGTCTCCAGATAAAGACTATTTCTCAGTAATAATATCTCCCAGTCATTGTGCCATTTGAGTAGTGAATCTTCTTGGATTGACTCTGAACACAAACTAGTGTCTTGTCAGGAACCTGATCACTGTAGAGCATGTCTGCGAGACCAGAGAAATCAGTTGGGTGATGTGATATTTAGCATGTTTGGTGTAAGTTATCCCAGCTTGCCCTCACCACCACCATTACCATACCCAAGTATCTACCGGTAATTAAAATCCAAGCAGACGTGGCACAGGAGCTTTCTGCATGCTAACAGTTTTAATCACTATAAAAGTAGATCCATGCTGCCTTTATTGTTGGATGTACCATGAACAACCATATTATGGTAGATAGTGTTTCCACATATGAATTAATGTGACAGTAAGGAATATTTTAAAGGATAAGTGTAAAAGAACAGGAAAATTAACTTTTTTGGAAAGACAATAAAGGCTTATATAGCAAAATCTGAGAAGAACATCCACTATGGCAGCTATTTCCTATGCTCCTGGCCCACAACCTAGAGTGTTAACAATGACACACACCTGAACCACCTCTTACAACCAGCATTCACAGGTGCAAACTCACACACACACAAAGTTATTCTGTCATGTGCTAAAACAGCTTTCAAACTATGTAACTGTTCCCTAAAAGGTACAGCTAAGTCTTTAAGGTCCAATTGTGTCCCTCTACAATGCGTTTTAAAAGTATATTGTCTTTTCTGTTTCAGGGGAATGGGGCATATCAGTCACCTTTTCATATTTTTTTACAGAAAAATAGAATAAAAGATTGTGTACAGCATCAGTTCAATTTAAAATAACATAAAAGACTAAGGTATATAACAGATTATAGTGCAATTACACTCACTAAGTGAATTTGACCCTTAACATAACAGCTTTTGTCCTTGAAAGGTCCATCTTTTTTTCTTGGAGTGCAAAAAGCACAGAAGCCAAGAGGAACGAGAGTCATTAAGAACCAGGCTTTTAAAGGTGCAGCACGTTCCTCAGATTCTTTAATGACTGCTCAGCGTGGACCAGAAACACACCCTTATTGAAGCCCCCCACAACCCCTTCAGTGTTTTCAGGCACTCTCAGGGTTTGGTCTTAATGAGCAATATAGAGATGATTTTACTCTAGAACCTGCTGAATTATTGATGAAGACAAGAAGGAGATTAAAACTAACCCTTTTAACCCAGAAGCTTTTTTTTTAAATACCCCCCTCCACGCAGTATGAAGAGAGGTTTGCTATCCACAGTCCTGTTGCGAAAAAGCACATTTAGAAACACAAACACGTCGACTTCCTACCGTGTCCCCCAAAACTTACTGAAATTCATTATTTGGAGGAAGAGGGACTCAATCGCAAACCGAAGACAACTCGCCGAGTCGGCCTGCTTATGACAGTAATTAAAAGTGATATCCATTTTGCGCAAAATGAACTCAAACCGCGCCACTTAATAAGACGTAATGATGTCACTCGAGGATTTTTAACAGGAGCTAAAAGCCTATTTGGCATGTTTTCTTGTTTTCTGTCACAATCCGATTAATTGTGGAACTCACATCTTCTGTTGCGCGTTATGGCATCAGATTAGGTTTGACGTAAACAGTGAAGGAAAGCAGTAGTTGGTGGCTAAAGGGCAGATTTGTGTTGCCCCGATTTTCTAATTGAGATGAAATTATTCATTGAATGCCAGGAAAAAAAAAACACACCGCCCACTGTTCCTTTGCAAATGGCTCAAATGTCTGGGGCTTACAGAATTTAACATGTAAATTGCAGAAGAACATAGAAATCTTGCTCCGAGTCCCTGAAGATGGAGATTAAAATCATACGCCACGGCTGCGACTTCCTCTCCTCTCTGACATTGTTGTGGTGAAAAATATCCCGAAATGAGATGTAAGCAAGGTGAAGATGGAATCCTTAATGAGGTTTTTAACAGCAGAGAAGGCCTGTCTTTACCTATTTAACAGGTTAACTAAGGAGCTTCTTACATTTTCTCACCTTTTCTTTTTTTTTGCTACCCCGTCAGATTATCAGCAAATCAACACATTTTAAAAGGATTCACAGTTTAGTGGAACTGTACGGCAGATCTCGTCATATCCAGTGCTCTGTGTTACTGTTCGGCTTAATAAAATGCTAAATAACAGCATTTGTTTAGACCGATTTTTATTTTGCGATATGCAATCACGCACTAACACATTATAACTTGTCTCTGTACTTGAGATCTAACACAAATACAATGCCTAATTATGGCAGTCTAATTATGTCACCTAAGGTGAAATTGTGAAAATCACTGCTGCTACATTTTCACCTATATGATTACAGTGAATTGTGTAGAGGTTTCTTTGGTTTTATAAAAGAATTACTTCTTTAGATATAGAATGTAGCGCAAAACTCTTCGAAACCCAAAGAATCTGGATAAACTATTCAGTTAGCTAAAATTTAAAGTAGCCAAACTAGGTACATGATAGTTACTGTTAACACCAGCCCCCCAACGCCCTTAAGAAGAGGCTTTGGACAGAATTAAGCGAACACAAAGCAGGAAAGCAGACGACCAAAGCCAAGCCCGCTGGTTCTGCGTCTCTTTGGGACGTCAGCTCCCCGGAGAGGGAGCACATGAAGAGTAACGTTAAACCTTATCAACTTCCCTCATGTAAATATTTCAGACACTTTACGTTTTATTCCACTCGGATGCCCAGGCCAGTGTGAGAGCGAAATGCTGAATTTTAATATTGATCCATTTTTAATGGCTGATAAATTATAGCCATTGCTAGTGTGGCAGGACGGCGGTAATTGTTAATAGATCAGCGGCATTTGCTGCTGGTGCCTTGAGTAAAAAGGAACCGACTGGTGTGGAGATGACACACTTAAATAATGGATGTGGGCTCCAACCATCAAATAATTGACCTAAAATATGTCACAGAGATGGACTTGCTGAACCGTGAGAAGCGCTCTCCTCGCATTAGGGCCGCTTCCTCACTGTCTTATTAACTTTAATGCTACATTTTCTCGTGCTCAAGTGCCTCAAACGTTGGTGAAAAACAGGCCACGTTATGTTCTCTAATTGACTCAATAATCGCTGCTTTGGAGGACGCAGCATGTTTGCCTTCAGTCAGTTCGCAGTACGACTTATTCACCCTCAGCACTCGGTGGGAACTGTAATACACAGGCTTTAATAAAATCGCTACACGAGATCGCGGCCGAGGTTTTGATAAAGCGCCACAGCGTTTGCAGGCCATTCAGAACAAGCCTCCGAGACAAAGGGAGAATCTAATAAGTCAGTGTTAGGTGGACGTTTACAGGCGGAGAGCGGGCGGCATGCTCGGCTGGCTGGAAGGGCCGCTCTAGAGGACGAGCCGGACCCTCTTTAATGGCTGCTGTGTCCTCATGACCTCTCCGTCCACATTCATAAATTTTTCAGTGCATGAAATAGTCAGGCCACCCTGCTTAATGATGTCTGTTTTAGTGAGTGAGCTCCAGTTCCACCAGGTCACTCTATTCTTTCTCTTCTCACAGGAATATTGTTTCGGCAACCAGGAGCTAGCACATCAGGATTTTTTTGGAATAATGAGATTTTACCAACATATTAACCCAGGGAGGTTTTGTTATACATTCGATTAACATTACATGATTGTTTATATGTAATTTGATCATTATGGTTCTATCTGATATTCAGTATTCACTGTACGTTTTGATGATTCATTCTAAAAAAACAAAACAATGGGTTTCTTTTTGAAAATGGGACAGACAGATAGACAGACAGACAGACAGACAGACAGACAGACGGATTAACATTATTACATAGATAGATGGATGAGGCACATCTGTGTTACACGGTTGTATCTGCAGATCAGTCGGTGCAGCTAATAAATGTGGGAGACCCATAATTGGCCTCAAGCTAAAAAGTAAGATATTTATTTGTTAGGAAGCCTACCAAAAGGAGCTTTTTAGACTTTTTAAATGTTTCATTAAGAAATCATAGCTTTCCGAGCATCAATCCAGAGAGTTTACACTCACAATGAGCCCCAAGACTGACATGGCAAGCAAAAACCCAGTGACTCCTAAGTATTTCTACTCTCTCTACAGAAAAATCTGTTCAGTTTCCTCAGTAAGCTCCACAATGCAATTTTAGTAAGAAAAGAAAGAAATGAAGGTGGAATGCACTTTTTAATTGCATTTTGGAATCACATTAGGGGCCTTCCATCAGTTATGGAGCTAGAGAGAGAGAGAGCTAGAGCTAGAGAGAGAGAGAGCTAGATAGAGAGAGAGAGAGAGAGAGAGAGAGAGAGAGAGAGAGAGAGAGAGAGAGAGAGAGAGCTAGAGAGAGAGGGAGAGAGAGAGAGAGAGAGATGATAAATTCCTGAGTCAGTCATATTTGTGTGTAATGAATTACACGACTAAGGCTTCCACCTGACTAACATTTTACAGAGGTTGCGCTTCTCTCCACAGCAACCAATTATGCCATCATCCTGGCATTTACCTGGACATAATGATTCACGGCTCAGCCCGCAGCTCTGGCATAACTCACCGACAGCTCGCACGGCGCCCAAAATAAAATATTCATTACTGGCTAACTTCTGTCCAGTAATTAAGACTTTTCTCCCCATATTGTCCTTTAAAATTTCCGAGCAGCTGTCCCTATTAGTCACGAGGGACCGCGGTGTAGCCTTGTTTTACTGAATCACCAGAGGTTGGCCTGGATTCATTTGAAGCCAGCACTATTTTAAGACTCTCTGTTTGTCAGTACAAATGTCATGTCATTTGTTACGAGGAGAAAATGTGATGTGCGCTCGCTAAATGTTTTTGGACCGAGAGGACATTCCATGCTAAAACTGTTTTGGAAAAGAGCATGGGAATGAATCGTATTTTTTATTTAGCCGGGCACTTTAAATATAGACGGAAATCTAAAGGCCGGGACAAAGACAAAGAAAAAGAACAAAACTAAACAAAAAAACAAAACCCAATAATAATAAAAACACACACAGCCAAAGGTGGGGAACCCAGTATGGTGGACAGGGGGAAAAAAAAGAAAAAGAAGGGAAAAAATAGGTAAAATAATGTCTAGAAATGGCACAAACAAGAAGATATTTATGGCCAGCATTGTGGGGTGGTAGTTAAGACTTTTCCCTGTATTGTTACCTGGGATGCTGGAGGAGAGAAAGAAAAAAAAAAAGCTGACAGGCAGCAACTACATGAGGATAAAAATGTCCACAGCCCAAGCGGTTTTTGGGCCCCAATAAATCATCTGTCATTTCATCATGCTCCAACATATAATGAGCAATAAAGTTTCCACACATAGGAAGCCAGCCCCAACACATAAAGAGAGAGGTGTATTAGGGTGTGTGTGTGTGTGTGTGTATGTGTGTGTGGGTGTGTGTAGGGGTGTGTCTGTGTGGGGGGTGTGTTGGGGGGAGTATTGATGGCCAAGCATGGTTTCTTCATCCAAGGTTCTTGAAAAATAAGCAAAATAAGAAAAGAAAGCTGATTTCAAATAGATGAAGTGGCATTTAATGCTTGATCAGGGTGTGCCTGGTCCTATTTAACTTTGGAATCCAAAACAAACTTTTTTTTTGTAAAACAGCAATTGGCTCAGTGTCATGCAATGTAGACAAATACATAAAATACAAAAACAAGCAAACAAATACATAAATATTTCAATAACTGGTTGGGAAATGCATTGAAGAAAGTGGAATCAATGTATAATTTACTTTATCAAGTCAGTCAAGAAGCCCCAAAGATTAGCTAAATTGGCAAATTGCTATCAATATTATTTCTGTGCAATTGCCTAAACTTATATATCTATGAAACAGGCATTAAATAAACAGAACCTGCCTTTTTACATTGTCTATACACTGATTTTAGGTTAAGTGCCTTATCTTTGCAGTTAATTGCAGTTAAATGTATCTACTACAATTTATGTGGATTTAGACTATATAAAATATAAAAACAGCCATATTAATTTTTTTTTAATTCTAATAATGGCATTGATGAAAAAAGTGGATACAGGTCACACAGGTCATTCAGCATTAAGCATTCAGCATTTAAACCGCCAAGTTATTTACAATAAACCATCTCATAGATGTTCTTATCCCGAGCAACTTGCAAAAAAGTGGACATCAAAATGTCACAAGCACCTGGGAATACTGCCTGAAAACATAAGAGACAAGAACTGTCACAAAGCTTGACACAGTATAACGGTAGCCAGCATTTTTGTGATATAATATTATTTTTATAATGTTTAAAAATCTTTAAAAAAAATACAACAAAGAGGCTCTCAAAGATTGCAGGAACCTCTTGATCTAGCACAGCACGAGATTTATTCTTTATAAGCATGTAGACTTTTGCCAAGAAGATCTAGAGAGTTAAATCTACAAACTTTAATGCCGCACAAATACGAGCATAACAAAGGAGTTTCTGTCAAAACGCTGTCGGCGTAAGACACTGTCCCTTGGTCGTTTCTTAGCAGAGCTGTAAATGACCTGCTCCTCTGGTTCCTCTCGCTGGAGAATAAAATTACTGGATGAGGAGGAAAGGAACAGAGAAAGTTGGTGGAGAGAGAGAGAGAGAGAGACAGACAGACAGACAGAGAGAGAGAGAGAGAGCGAGCCGCCCACAGTGCCACACTGACGCTGGAGCAGACCCAGCCACCTAACAAAGGGAAGTGCAGAACATGAAATAATAGCCACGGTCGGAGTGAGCCTTCCGAAACGAAGACAGCGGCGACGCCGTAACAAACTCAGACTCCAGACCGCTCAAGACCAGAATGACAAATAACTTGCTAATAAATTCTGACCCACATAACATCATTTAGGTGACAGGGAAGTCTGCTCCCGCGGCTGCCTAGACCGACACCCTGTCTCGTTTCTGGGTCACACATTCCCCTTTACACACACACACACACACACACACACACACACACAGAGGAGGGGCTAAGGTGGCCTCCTGGGTAGCAAAAAGGCCAATGTTTGCTCCTGCAAAAATTGTGCATAGTGTAAGGTCATTATTCAGCAGTAATATGGCTATGCAGACAAGACATTATGTAACAGGCACTACAGGGGGATTTGAAAATATCAGTTGGGTAAATAAATCAAACACTTAAATGCATTTAATACACGATGACAATCATACCGACTCCGGATGTACATATCAATCTTACAGTTCATCTTAATATTGTCTAATTCTATTTGTATTCAGCTGCCTATTGCTGCATGTGCATTGTTTATCAATGACGTAGGTTATATTTAATATACTAATGCATCGCTTTCCCATAAATATGCCTTATGTTTATTAGAATGCTGTAAAAGCCTATATATAGACCCTAATTCAATTCCTCATTCATCTGGATACGGTCGCAGTTGTAGCCATACCTACTATACGAGTTAAGATTAGTAAGTGAATAATAAAAGCCTGAAGCTTCAACGGAAAAGCATCCCTATTATAGTGGAAGGAGTGTACACCCTGCAGCTGTAGGGATGCACTTCAGTATGACCCATTATGGTCTGCTTAGTCATAAACCTGTTTATGTTTTGCTGGTTTGTTAAACTGATAACATTCATGGCGAAGTCTTTGCGGGTGAGTGGCCAGACTACAGCTGTAGGGCTGCAGTCTATCGCTGCGTGTATCACGTTTCAGAGCCGGATACTAAACGGCACTTACAAAGCAAGAAAACGTAAACAAGTGCGTGTGGAAGTAGCCGGCGGAGTGGGAGCAGTTGCGCGACCCAGGCAGTAATGACTGTAGGCGGCGGCGTGCAGCTGTATACGCGCTGACCCCGGGTGCGACTGTACTGGCAGATGCCTGGCAACCGGCTGGGCCCCCACATGAGAGCGAGGGCTCCAGTCCATCATGAAGGATGGCTCCTGCACGCACAGGCCGGGGGGAGGCACTTTAAAACACATACCATATGCAGGCAGGATAGACCTCATTTATCAGGGTGGAAATACTATTTTTTGCACCTCGGGCCCCCTCCCCTCGCCTCCCCCCCGTTTCCCCTCGCTCCCTCCCGAGCTTCACTCGCCTCCTCACGCCCAGATTTGACAGGTTTCAAGAGGTAGAAATTTCATCTCAAGTGCCGGCCAGGCCCCGGTGTGCTCACACTCCCTTTCTTTCCCTCTCTCTCTCTCTTCTCTCTCTCTCTCTCTCTCTCTCTCTCTCTCTCTCTCTCTCTCTCTCGCGCCACGTTAGCGAGAGACTCGCAGCGACAAGGGAACGCCAAGACGCACCTCCATGTAAATTAAGGTTCACCTGAAGAATAAGAGGAAGAACGGTGAGAGCGTGCCAGTTCTAATGAGGTCTCACAACCAGGGATGGGCCCAGTGATGAGAAGGTGTGGGGGGGGTTTGAGAAAAAAAAAAAAGAAGAAAAGAAAGAAAAATACTCCTCAGAAATCACATCAGTTACCGCGCGTGTATGGGGAGATGTCTCCGACAATAGAATCTGGCCAAACCTGACGCTATTTGTTTTGGCATGTCAGAAGTAATGTGCCTTGAAAGTCCGCAACAGGCGTACGGGCCCGGCCGGCACATTTGTTATTCCTAATGGTCTAATTGTTCTCCAGGCAGACATAAAAAATTAGGGCCATTTTACGTCATTTACCAAAAATCCTAATTAATTCCAAAAATATTATACAGGGGCCAAGGCAAGACAGAAGCACGTGGTGGTGGTGGTGGTGGTGGGGCTGGCATCTCTGAATAATGCCCCCCTCTCCCTGTGCTCCATTTGTCTGAAGTGCAGGGTGACGGTGGCTTTATCCCAAACAGCAGGAGCTGTAATCTGGGTAAAGTGGCAGGCAGCGCTCCTCAGCTCCTATACATCACTGGAGGTGCCCTGTGGTAACAGAACCGCACTGTCTCACACGCTGATTAAGCTAAGCATGGCCGAACCCTACTGGGAGATGACAGGACAGGGATTGGGCTTCAGGGCCTATACCTCAACAACAACAACAACCACCGTCAAAAGAAAAAAACCTCCTGAACCAATAGCTTTGCATAGTGTGTGTGTGTGTGTGTGTGTGTGTGTGTTTGTGTGTGTCAATGCCTATTTGTTATGGTTTGTTTCATCTGGAATAAATATGAAAAAATAAATGATAAAAAAAAGTGCTCACTTCAACAAGCAGTTGAGACCAATTTATTTTTAAAAACACCTACTTGCCAGCCAGTTAATGAATACATTTTTCTCTGTCTCTCCTGCTATGCCCTGCAGCTATACCTTTCTCTCTCTTGCTTCTCATCCAGCGCCCTAGACCTCCGCACCTCCGTTACGCAACAGCCGCGCTGCAAGGCCTCGTTTACTCCGGCAAAGCAGGACTAGTCCTCCAACTTGCACACAGTCCTCACAGAAGAGCTTCCCACCTTGGCCTTCTTCCTTTCTGTCTGTTGACTGAGTGATTAGAGACACACACACTCTATTTTCACTCGCACACATACTCTCTCATCACTCTCTTACACAAACAATACTATGCCAAAGTCCAAAGCACCTGAGAATTGAGTTTGGATGAGTAGTGAGTGTTTCTTTTACATGAATATTACAAAAAATATTAAAAAAAAACTCAAAGAGTCAGTAACATTATAGAATTAGAGTAAATAATGGTATTATGTTCAGTATATCAGTGTGTTCCTTGTGGAAGTCCGGCATTACAATCAGCCGCTGATGCAGTTTCACAATCCAAACAACGACTGGAGGAACCGGGGAAGAACCTGGAACTGAACCTGTGTTCTCCTCACCAGCTCAAACGATATCAACTACTTTAGAATCTAATAGAACATCCAATACTATAGAAACGAAACAAACCTTGATACTTTTTGCCGTTTTCTTGTTTATTTGCATTTGTTTTAATGCTAACTTTAGCGGAAAGACGCTTGAAACAGTGTGTATAGGTGTCTGAATAAGTGCTCTACACACACACACTCACATTCACACACTCATCTAAGCAGAAAGAGAACTGAAGTGTGTAAGAGGCCACTCTCCCGGAACACACACCTCCATCCTCGGACTCAAAATTTGTATTTAACGCAATTAATAATTGAAGACGTGAGAGCACATGCTTGTCAGGATGATAGATGCATGCTCCGCCAACAATGCGGGAGCAGCGGGAGACGCCGCTTTGACCTTGAGTGGAGCTGCGGTGGAACCGGTCTGTTCCCCTCAGCCCCGCGCGAGGGCCTCTCATCACTAACCACCCTTATCCCAATTAAAGAACTGTAAAAACATTCAAATTAATGCAGCCTTAACTCCAGGAGCAGGCCCCACTCTCTTAATTAGGGAATAATTATTCACATTTTGATATCCGGGAAAACGATCACACGGAAATCATTTCAGGCACCGTAACAATGGACTGGCGAGAGGGAAAGAGGGAGGGGGGGGTAGAGAGACGAAACCAAAAACTCCATTAGCATAAGGAAGTAATTAACACTTAATTACAGTGGAAGTACCATTACTGTTAATGTTTGATAGCTGCTGCCACTCAAGGTAGTTCAGTGGACTGTGGAATATAGTGGAGTCCTTTTGGGAAGGAGCGAATCCAATCGCGGTGGAGCCTCGGAAATCCGCGCTCTCCGCTCCTTCTCCTTCGCCGCATGCCGATAAATAAAAGAGCGAGAAGAAGGAGACTAGCAAGATAAAAAAATAAATAAATAAACAGTGAACGAAGTGTGTGTTGCGTGAGCTCTGAAAGCCTGAAAGCATGTGTGTTTTCTCTCTTCTCTACCTGATCATAAACCTTTTCACCCCGGCCCCTATTTTACTGTACAGACCATTTGAAGGACAATTTAGTGAGAGGGCCATATCCTCCAGCTCTGAAGACTTTCTCTTTTCTTCGACAGGGGAAATGGACCCTGCAGAGCAGGACTGGCCTCTGGACACACACACACACACACACACACACACACACACACACACACACACACACACACTGAGAAACCTCCTCAACAGCTGGGCTTTGAACTTTTAACCCCTCCACTTTCAGGGTCAACAAATTAGTGCTCTGGCACATTGACCCTGTGGAACGCAGCGTCTTGTCCTCCGAGTTGCCTGTTGACACAAGCCTAGAGCTTTAATAAGGCTATGTCATCCGGCTGTGCAGAAAAGTGTCATTGTATCTGAGGTGAGCTAATGCAGGAATAATATTGACATTCGTGTGAATCAAAACAGGCGGCCCGCTGAGGAGTCCTGAACGCATGAGAAAGGAGCGAGAAGAAAGCACTGTACATCCTCTCGGACCGCAGCCTCGGCCACACCGGCCTCACGCCCGCTCACTTCATCGCCCTTGGAATATTTAGGCGAGTGTGGGCCTTAAAGTTAAATAAAATCAAAACAAGACGTTCTAGAAGCAATCACAAGCATCTGCCATTACAGTGAGAAAACATTAAAGCTTTCCTAAAACAAGAACAAGTTCATAATAACTTCAAACTGGATCATTTGCCAGTCATGCTTGACATTAAAAAACAAGATCTGTTATTTCTATTCGAGGTGTTCTCGCTTGTTAATATTTCACTTTTTGCAGTACATGAAGTTCTGTCAGGTTCTAAAAAACTAGACCATTCATCTTACATAGTCAAGTCAGTTTTTATTAAGATGAAGTTCAGAGTTTCCAAGCTATAGAGCTGCAGACTGTCTGATAACAGGCTGCAATGAAGAATCCGTATCTGTGTGTGTGTGTGTGTGTGTGTGTGTGTGTGTGTGTGTGTGTGTGTGTGTGTGTGTGTGTGTGTGTGT
>JBBKCR010000101.1:36151594-36162268 GCA_037577295.1 Ladigesia roloffi
GAGCTTTCAGTAAGGGACCGTGAGGAAAGTGCTAGTTTTCTTCGTTTTTTTTTAGCTTCTCAGTTAAAGGGCCTATTAACATCGCTCGCGAGAACCCTTTTCTTTTGCGGTTCTGACTTAGTCTGAAGTTTTTTTTGGAGGTGGAGGAACACCAAAATAATTACTTAATGGAACTTCTTGGACATCTTTAAAATGCTCCAGAAATGTGTTCCGTCCTCCACAAAATCTTAGGTGCGCAAATGCGTGCTGCAGCATTTTTTATTTAGACGATGCATGCGCACCTGCGGACCACTTATGTGCACCCCTGCGATACATTAGTCAACCAATGATATCTCCAGTATTGCAGTATGTGTAGCTTATATATGACAGTTTTCTTGAGGGTGACATTAGATCGTGATGTTGGAGAGCTTTGGCAGAAACATTCCGAGGACGTGGTGCTTTATGGTGCTTCAGAGTGATAAGAGTGAAAAAAAAGATCCGGGTGCGACATGGTGGACCTTGCACTGACCAGGCTAAATAGCGCTAGGAAGCGGCAAGGTCAACGCGACACTCTCACCTAGCGTGCAAAGTGCGAGGCTGAGCTACACGGCATTACGGGAGGGCATCCCCGACCATGTGTCACACAGCGCTGGCTACGAAGGACTTTGACACCTCGGCCCTTTTTCTCCTTCCACTTTTCCCCTCCATCTTCCGCCTCCTCTGTCTTTATCAATTTTCGAGTAAGTGGCGGCGAGCGTGGGAGATATATTTGTCGGTTGACTCCTGACCTCTGCCCGGGTCAGCGGTGACGTCTCAGGCAGGGGGTCTGGCCCGGGCCTTATCACAGATTCCCCCCTCACAGCCACTCAGCCGAGTCAAGGCCATTCTGATGGAGGCAAAAACCAGACACCACTTTAAATTTCATAAGCTCCAGACATGCGGCTCGGAGAAAGGGGGGGGTGCAAAAAAAAAAAAAAAGGAAGGAGAAAGATAACATATGAGTCTCTCTCCCAAGTCTGACCTCCCTCTCTTTCCCTCACTCTCGCTCTCTCTTTCTCTCTCCTGTCATTCATTACTTGCGTGTCTCTGCGAGCCTTCACTAAGTTGGTAATTTGATAAATGAGCTAGCCGCACTCTCATGGTTATCGCTTTAGCAATCAAACCAGCAGGTCGTTGTGTTTCAAAACACTGGAAGGACCTTCAACTCCGACGAGCCCCGGCCACATCCAGCCCGGACAGAGACAGACTAGACTCAGACACATCTGCTCAGTTTAAAGCCATCTGAGCACAACTGGTCCTGATTAGGGCGAGAAGGAAACAGATGACGAAACCCCATTTCCAGAGCCTTCTGTCAGGAAAGGCTGCGTTTCTCTGGGAAAGCCAGGTGCTGTTACAAGCTGAAACACAAATGTGATTTACAGGGGCCGATACATAACCGTCAGCACGGTAATCCGCGGTCGCATAAAGGTCCGCATTTCAGGAGAAATATTCGGTCTACACGGGTAGACGGAAAAAACAAAAGGAGATCACGGCTCTGTGGTCTTCAGGAACTGTTTGTAATTTGTCAGTGCAGCCTATGTGCTAAAATATTGTAGCAATCCAAAATTTAGCACATTTATTTATAAGTCACGTTTACCTCTCTTTCAAATGGGGAGAGAGAGAAAGAGAGAGAGAGAAAGAGAGAGAGAGAGAGAGATAATCACGTTTGGCTACACATTTTAATCAGTTCGCCCAATCAAAGAGATAATTGGATTGCATTGCCTGATTGCGAGACTTGGTGAAATTGGATCGCAAATAAATTGCCTCAAACTTGAGGGGGGGGAAAATAAATAAATAAATAAAAAAAGACGGTTAGGATTGAAAAACAAAGGCCGGCCCGTTCCACAAACAGAAGGGTCTCGCGTATGCAAACAGCCCTTATCAGGAACTACCCAATACCTCCCCCACACTCACACTCACACACACACACACCAAACTATTAGGTTGCAGTTTTCTTTTTTGGCGAAAGCCGCTCACCTGACACAGATCCAGCCTGGCTCTGTAGTCAATTAAAGGGTTTGTGCAGAAGCTGTAATGACCTACTAACCCGCTCTCCCAGGCCTGGCTCCCCGGGGACCGCCCCTGTCACTGAGTTATCTATGGCCTCCTCTCTCCACTGGTGGAAATAAGTAGGGCTGGAATGTATGGAGTCCGGCCGGGCTCTCTCTTTCGCAGCCTGCCGGCTCTTCACTCCAGGCTAACGGAGAGGAACAGCAGATTTATATGTTTATCCCGCGTTAAAGCTAACCCGCCGGGCTCAACGGCTGCTTCACTCGGTAATAAAGAGAGAGAGAGAGAAAGAGAGAGTGTCAGTGTGTGTGTGTGTGCTGGTGTGTGTGTGTTTGTGTATTCCGACGTGACTGCATCCGAAATCCATCAACCTGTACCAAACAATAACAGTCCCAGCCCGGCCCCTCTGTCATCAGAGCTAATAAACTGAGGAGCACTCATTAGGACGAACACGGCGCACATTATAATGGCATTATGTTCTGGGCAATGCACTATATTAATTTCCCCACCATAATGTGTGCTTTATTGTTTCCAATAAGCATTTTTAATAAGCAAAGCGATAAGCGCTCCCCTTGTAAAATGCCTCCAATTAGAGTCCCGTCTCCGAATGCCTCGCTTATAACCAAGTTAGGAGTGCTCGGCTAATGACCGCCCGCGCAACTACCAGCCAACCACAAAAGAAACTTGACACGAGTAAACAGACATGAATAAACAGCCTCGCTCCAATGAGAACAAAGAGAGCCCCGCTGGCGAAAGCCCCCACCGGGCAAAATTACACCTTTACATCACAGGAGTGCAGGAGAGCGGATCTCAAATCACGCAGGGGTCCGCGCATCCCCTTCTCCGAAACCAGCAAGGTGTGAGGAATCGTTTCATAATGCCTGCGCTCAATTCACAAAAGGAAGGAGAGGATGAAAACGAGAAAGAAAATAAAAACAAACAGAATACGGAGTCAGGGGGGGTCTTACTTTTTTCTGACAACGTCACAGAAGCAGGGGAGGCTTTAATTGCGTAATTGAGCGTCTCGTTGGTCTGCACATCCCTCGGCTGCGGGCCTGCACAGGCGAAGGCGCGATCACTTTAATTAGCTCGGGCAGACAAAGGCTTGATCTCTAAACACAAATAAATGCTGTACACCTAAGAACAATTTGAGAGGACCTTTTGTTCTTAACTTTCCCTTTTTTTTTTTTTTTCCCCTTCCCTGCCTCCTCTGCTTTTAGATGGCTTGGTCTACTGTGGATTGTTATTCTTGCAACTCCATGACAGCTTATTTTAATGGATGCTATGATGTCGGGGGGCAAAGCGTGCAGTCTTTCCCCGGCCTGCTACTAATGAGCCAGTGTGAGGTAGTCCTGCCGCTTTCATTACCAGTTCTGGCAGAAAGGAAGGTTCATCTTTAATCTAAGGCGCCTGTCCTCTGGGTCCAATGTTAAGGCATCTCCAAAAAAAAAAAAAAAAGAAAGAAAGAAAGAAAGAATGAAAAAAAAACCCATAACATACTAATTAATTTTATTTTTCAGGAGGGTTTCAATAAGCATGTCTGCCGCCATACTTTATTCGGCGTACAAACACTGTTTGCTTTCAGAGAAGGGTGGCTAATTGCTTCTCGGCTTGACATCATTATATGGCTATGCGAGGGGATGTAGACTGTTTAATTAAGGTCGGATGCAAGTTCATTATTAGATTCACACAGACTCTGTGTGCTCTCGTCTCATTCCTGCAAAGCTCACTCTGTAATTTAATACAAAGGACCTTTTGATTTGCAGTTTTATTATATTTTTTCTAATATGCAAGCCCTCCTCCACACTGCCCATCGCCCCCCTTTTGTGAAATGCCACACACTACCTTACTGTGACAAGCTCCCCACTTGCCCTTGTGCTCTATTAGAAAGCAAGAGGTTTGTAATTTTAAGTGGGATAGCTTTAAATTGCTCTGAACGATGGTAGTTCTGAGGGTCTTTTTTTTCTCCTTAAGTCCTCCGCCAGCGTGTCGCCCTCCTCCTCTCGGTGAGACGCCGGGCGTCCAGTGACAAAAGACATTTATCAATAACCTGGAAATGTAAAATGATCACTCTAATTGAAAGGTACGCGGTTAACTAAAGCTAATGGGCTTCAGATTAAGTCGCCGCTCTTTCACACCGCCTCTTAACCCTACAACGCATTCCATTGCTCATCCGGATTTTCGAGGGGACAGCTCGGCGCGCCGTGTCATTTGTCTCAATTACTGATTCCCAGATTAATTTGATAGTACCTTTCTGCCGAAGTGCTGCTTTTAACATGTGTGCGCAATTAGCTCGTCAGAAAGCTAATTCAATTTAGCACATTAGCGTCCGACAGTCATGCTAGTGGATGTGTTAATATTTATTTATTCCTAATTATGCGTCATTGTCGGGGCGGTGTTGGCGCAGCTTGCAGGGCTCCATCCATCCTGCACCGGGAAGCCATTTCCTCTGTCAGAGAAAATAAACTCCCCTATTAACAACTTATTCACATAACCCGCCACGCTGGAGGGCTTTCCGATGAGCGCTAAGGCCGTGAGTAATAGGCTACATGGCCGTCCGCGTGTTTTACATTTATAGGCTTATGAACGCTCGACCTTGATCTAGTCCAGCGCAACATAACTCACAATAAATCACTGATCAACTGTATTCACACTCTTCCCTCGCTTGGCCTCCTACCATTCTCTCCTAATGAACGCATTGGAGATGTGAGGTTTACAACTGTCTCGCAAATATATTCACAAAGAAACGTATGGCGCGAAAATACCCGAGGGCTTCTCCTGTGGGTTAAGATAAATAAATTCTTGATGAAATACAAAAAGAATTTGTTAGATTATGAATCTTAATACCTAGAGTGCAACACAGGGGCTTCAAAGCCAGCTAGACTACAACTGACACTTTCAACTTTTCTTTGTGTCCTCGAGTTATTCGTACCAACACTTTATAACGAAGCCAATAAGTTCGGCTGTTGTGTTTTTTCTTCTCCCCCCTTCTTATTCATGGTAGACGTCGTTATTTATATTCCACTCCTCTGTAAATTGCACTACGCTCAACAAGTCTAGTGCCAAAGCTCGGTCTCGGCCAAAGCTCGGAGTTGAAAAATCGATTTGATTGACATGGTTTGTTAACCACGACAAACTTTAACTCACTTCTGTCACACCTGAATAGCCCTGTAAGGATCTTTGGCAAGACTTACATGAATGCAAAGTGATCCAGCCCATTCAATTTTTATACATCAATAAAACAGGTCTATGAAAGGGCAAAAAAAAAAAAAATAAAATGAAAATCCACTCCTAGATAAATAATGACCGTCCTGGTATCGGTGCGGAATGATTCATTATTCATAAAAATGAAAAACTGTGCATCTTCAAAGCCTCAAATGGAATCAATACTTAAATGATCCTGATCGAGGCCTCACAGTCTGAGAGGAGACAGGTATAGCACAGTCAGCCAGTTATGCCTCTATCAATACCTTTGACCATTTTCAGTGGTGGAAATGATCCAGTTGTACTGGGGTGAACCCAGAACTTTTTGGATCAAATCTTTGGATCAAAAGACTGGAAAGTGGGTTCAGATTAAAAACAACTTTCACCATACCCTAAAAACTGAATGGCATGGAATAAGCTACCACCAACTGGGTGGTCTAATCTTGCATAATGGCTTTCCTTTCCACAGACTGGACTTGGCATGGCTGGAATTGGGAACCCCAGACTGATCTATGCAACCCCTGATATGCAGTGTACCAGGGAACGTTTAGAATATACTGCTCCAGTAATGACACCACATTATGTCACACACTTCAGCCAGAGACATTACTAGTGTGATAAAAGTCAATGGACATCATTAAACCACAGGCACTTATGGCAAATAAGAAGTATTTATCTGTGATCGATCATCTAATTACCATTAGAGTATTTTAAGTATTGAAGTTAGTGGTTGGCAATTAGATTATTAAGTGAGATACACCTCGTCACATTATATTTTAATGCTTTTGCTTATCATGAATATTGTTAGTAGTTTAAGAACAGCAACTTCAAGCAAAATTAGTCCTGTGTAACTGACTAAATCATGTATGAAGCAACCAATCGAATATCAGAAACGCTAAAGCTTATAATACAGATGTTGTATACGGATTCCTGACCCCATAATTCAAAGGCTATCCACTAGTGAGTGTATTCAAAATCTATATGATATTTTCTTGAATAAAACTAAAACTTGAATAAAAAAAAGATAGGAGTGATCGAGGGTCTGTATTTTGTACACTAAGGATAGTATCTGTATCAAGTTTCAAAACATAGCAAGTCATTTAAAACAGAAACACATAAATATTAGGACCACCCACTATTTGTCACAGATGACTCTCGGCTGGTTGGACGGATGGACAGATGGACAAACTGCATAATTACAATAGAAGTAGGGCCTGATATAAAATGTACATGTTTTATTAGAAAAAACACTTTGCATTTTTAATGCAGGTCCAGCCGGCGTGTGCTCATAAGGCTGTGTGTGAGAGCACATATGTAGTGAAATGTGTGTCCGTGATGCAGTGCAGCACATTAATAGCAGCTATGCGTTGGCCTTAATGACAGTGCAGTGGCTCGCTCCTGCCCTGAGGCAACCCGGCTCGGTGGAGGCTCGCACGGCCGCTAAGAGTGAGCCGCAGCTCGGCCCCAGGCAGCTCCACTCCACACGACCTTGATATGGCTCCCCTAAATGGCTTTTTTCAAGCATGCTGCTGTGCTACGAGAAGTAGATATATTTACACCGGGCCCAGTTATTTATACGGCTGCACCAGGAGCAGCATTCCACTTCACTTTTCGACAGAAACCCTGGACGGAGACCTCGGCAAGGTCAAGCTGAGCCCAGATATTTTACAGTATCACCTCTCCAATTCCCATCATGCGCCCACGTTTCGGAAACTCAATATGAACAAGAGCCTGATACGGACTTTCATCACGCATCGATTGGACATGACGCAAGCTGCTATATGCACAACATTCAAATATCGCGTATTATAGATGTTCTCATTCTGCAATATTCTGCTTGACTGTTCTCAAGGAGACGTCGTGCAACGTCTAAGCCTATAACCTTTTCCTCTCGCTCTCGCATGTCCCCCTCCCCACACTCCCTCATGCTCTGTTTAAGGCCATTAAACTCTAATTGCATTCATTGGTGCTGACTAACAATTTCAGCAAAACATTGCGGTTAGTGTAATACCATGCAAAAAAATAAATAACTACCAGCAATTCAACCACATTATAAATCATTTGTGCTGTCTCTGCTTACTCTAGCAATTAATTTTTAGGCTATTGAGCATGTTGCTAAGAGCTCATAATAATACTAAGCACGCATTTACGCTTGCCATATTAACTTGTTAACATCATTGTCTGCATATGGCGCGCTCGAGGAATCTGTCCTCGCTACTTAGCGGAGGGTAATTGTCATCTTCGCTGGCTCTCAGATATCAGAACGCAGAAAGAACGCTTTGAGGGAGCCGGCCAGGAATCTGATTGCGGCCTTACACGCAATTATCTGCCTTTAAGTAGCCCGCGAACCATTTGCTTTAAGGTCAAATCCCATGTCAATCTTATCTAACAAATAAATACTGCTTCACGGGGCAGCTAGGTTATCGCTTCAATCTGCCAGTAATGGCGCGATCCCAGCGCTAAGTGTATTTGGTTTAGCATGACACTTGTATTTGTCTGGTCCAATTTCTCAGGGCTGGGTTTGAATTTGCAGCCGGTGTTATCCGGGTTGGATTAAGAGCCAATACCGCTCTGTCCAGCCTTATTATACTGACAGCTCGCTCAGTGACCACCGTTCACCCACACTCCACTATTCCAATTGATATGTAGCGAGTCTCCCCGGGTGTTATCCTCCCTTTATGGAAAATAAATGGATCGATGAATATTTATCCGCTGCCCCGACTGCGAAATCAGGACAGAATGTAAGTTTGACCAAACCAATCAATGAATTTAGTCAAGATGTGTTTGAGAGCGGTATTTAAGGATTAACCGCATAGTTTAGGAGCGAAATAGGGGAGGACAACCTGACAAATCTGTCCGAGGCAAGATCAACAACTTAATGTTTAAACCAATCACCCTGAGTATATATTTGAACTTGGGTATGCAAATGTGACGCCAAACTCCCAGAGGTTCCCCAAATGTGAAAAAAAGAACGAAAAAAAAGGGTCAACAGCGCTCGCCATGGCTAAATTACCCAGAAAGCCAGGGAATTTATCAAACATGAATTTCAACAAGGAACCTCGCCCGCAGGAAAAAGAAGAGGCAGCCATTAACGTACATACAAAATAAATGCCTTCAAGGTTTCACTACTTATTTCTGACATGTAATCAGCTCTAGTCTGTTCATTTACATAGCCTGATAAATACCATCTGGACGGTAATGTGGAGTAACTCAAGGTATGAAAATTGAGCAATCTCCACTGCAACCAATCAATGGAATAGCTATGGACAGCCTCCTCCTTGGCCTTCCTAAATATGTTGAGGCATCTGATAAGAATTTTAATGACAAACCTCCACCATTTCATTATATAAGCACAGATGTGTAATGTTTTCCCGGGCACTTATTCCCGTTCCCACCAATCATCTGTGTACACGTCGGGGGGTCTTAACGATCGGATCGCAGACCTTTCAACTTTCCTGTGGATCTGAACTCCTCACCATCTGTAATATTGTTCTGTTTTAAAGGGGAACGGCACCATTTAACTAGCCCAGTTCTTCTCCAAAGACTGTCTGCTGTCGGCTGTATTTGATGCGCTCATTTGTACTTTACGTGCGAGTCCGTGTTTGTTTGTTTGTACGAAAACAAAGACTTCCCAAATGCGTCAATCATATAATGATGTGCTGGTGTGTGCATCAGACTGTAATTTGAATACCCAATAAGCTAAAATGGAGGGGTTGGTGGGGGGGGGGGGTTCGGGTGGCTCTTGGGATTCCCTGGCAGAGCGGAGGAAGCCCCCTCCAAACAAAAACGGAGAAAGAAAAAAAAAAAAAACAAAAAAAAAAAAAATTTGGATTCATTTTCTTGCCAAGATAAACAAATCAGTGTAAAGCTCTCAGCAATCTGTTGTTGAAATCCTTCCTGTTATTGTAAGACTGCCAGTTCAGTATATAGTAAAGGAGCAAAAAATAAATAAATAAATGCATAAATAAATAAATAAATAAATCGAGAACGACATACAAGAGATGCATCATTAAATATCGAGGAAATGAGGGAATACGCAGCCTCCTATTCATTATGTCAATCATTTCTTAATGATGGAGAGAAAATGGCCAAAGTTCAGCGCGCGCTAATCAACAAAGCTCTGCTTATCAAGCACACAAGCTGCCGTTATATCTTAATTGAATTAGACCTTCCACCTAATCTCGCCACTTTGACTGAAATGGGTGGAGTGGAGATCATTAACTTTACAGTTTCTATTTCCAGCCATTGTGAGTAAGGCCTCTACTGAATCACGGCGTTCGCTCTTTCCGGCCCGCAATCACAACAAGCTTAAGAGCGGGAACCGTCATTAACTGTTATTGTTAATGTAATTTAAAAGTAATTGCTGAGGAAATTCTTGAAAATCCATCGGTTACTGAATTTAAAGGGCCAGGACCTACTGTTTCTTCATGTATTGGAGTTTAATAATGTGTTTGCTGGAGTATTATTCTTTTTCCTTTCCTCTATCAAACAACACAGTTATAATTGGAGTACCTCACTCACCTGTCGGGAACTATAGTGTAAAGCACACCTGGAGAACAACCTGTCTGCCACAGCTGCTACGTGCATGTATGTATTTAATGGTGTGGAGACGTGAGCAGTGGCACCCTTTGCCCAGGCTCTCTGGAAGGCTCTTTAAGGGCCGTGCAGGAATCATGCTGCTGTCACGAGCAGGCCGACACTCAGACGGATGGCTCATTTCGATCCCCATTAATACCATGATTTGTTTACAATTGTACCACAGGTCTGGAGGTCTGCACAGGGCTGATCTTCTCTGCTGGGGGTGGGAGAGAGAGAGAGAGAGAGAGAGAGAGAGAGAGAGAGAGAGAGAGAGAGAGAGGATAGATGGTTTGTGTACCGATGGCTTATATTCGCTCCCGTCCCCATATCGGACATCATATTTCCCAAGGTATTTTTCCGGGCGGCTTCAGTGAAAACCAGATGTCATACACATCAACTGTACGGTGAGGTATGAAGTATGCCTTTTTGTCACTGTGATAGTAGAAGCCATAAAAAAAAAACGTCTAGATAGCTTCCCAGCTCATATATATCCTGTTCTCATTCCACAGCTGTGGAATTAAACAAACCCATCACAAACGGGTTTAAACACAAATCACTGTCTATCATTTTAGTGGGGTATTGATCTCCACAGTTATGCCTCACTGAGCCGGCCTGGCGCAGGCCCTCCACAGCTTTAGAACCTTTCTTTTTTTACTTTTTTGGATAGGGGGGTTAGGGCAAATGTGAAATAAAGACAAAGCCTTAAAACTAACAGACCAATGCACTGTATTTTAAATCAGCATCTCTCTGGGAGTATGAGAATCCTTCCAGGCCAGTGTCTGCTCAGTTCCTCCACAAGCTCCTCCTTCTGCTTTCTGAGGGACTGATCAGTGATCACCTGAATCCCATCTTATTTACTGAGGA
>JBBKCR010000101.1:36164340-36179354 GCA_037577295.1 Ladigesia roloffi
GACAGAGAGAGAGAGAGAGAGAGAGAGAGAGAGAGAGAGAGAGAGAGAGAGAGAAAGAGAGAGAAAAAAAATCATCTCATCAGCTAGTACCTCACCCGGGTGGAATGCTGATTTTAAAAAGTCGACATATTTGAGTGTAAATTGAAGTTGACTGTGACCAGGGCCTGCGTAATTGTCCGAGCGCTGAGTTTTTTACCACATCACACCATTTCTGCTCCATTAGAAATGAACAATCACCCCGCATTCATCATGAGCTGTCACTTTTCTCACATTTATCTACAGCCTCACTGCTGATCACCCTTCACGAAGCAGCAGTGGCCCTCCTTACCCCGCTCCCTCAAGTGCAACAGTATGTTGAGCAAGTGGACCGGAACAAAACAAAACTTTTCAGAACTTCGCTGGCTTTTTTTTTCCTCCCCCCCCAATCGTTTTTGTGCTCAAATTGGTCCCAAGAGAGCTTTAGCAAATCACATACCTCCGTGAAATCAGCACGAGCCAGGAGAAACTTCTGGAAATCTCATCAGCGAGGCTTATACAAGGACACAGCCGTCAATCAAATCCACGGAACCGGGGGGACAGATCTGCAGAGACTTACTTAAAGCTAATCAAACCAGTCATCAATTTAACAAATACAGCAGTCATCTGGCATGTTTACCAACGCTAATACTTGGCTATTGTTGGGGGAAAAAAGAGAAAAACACCACCAAGGTTCTAGTTTACCCATCCTCGCTCGTCTGGAAGTCCTTAAAAGGTGAATCTCATATTATTGCAATAGTACAGATTTCACACTACAATTTATACACTTTAAACAAACCATTCTTTTCAATCAGTGTGCAGTGATCCCCTGTTACAGAGCCAATATTTTTTTCTTTTTTATTCATTTCAGGCAATTACAAAACTTCCAAATTCCACATTTCAATTTGATCAAGTATCTGTTGAACAAACTGGTCAAAACCCTGGGAGGTCCACCTCAGAACTTACAGAACTTAAAAGATCTTGGAACAAGACACAACAACACACCTTTAGAACTCCATGTATCTACCGATCAGGGCATTCGGGGCAGACAGAGGGGGTCCTACAGAGGTGGTTTTAATGTTGTGGCTGATTCTGTTTATATTTGTTCATTTCTAAGTCTTAACATTTCTGAAATTCCTGTTTAGCACTTAAAAAAGATGATTAGAACAGAAATTATATCTCAGTATAAGTCTGTCCAGCTCGAGTGTATACATGTGTGTGTGTGTGTGTTTGTAGTCTAGCAGTGAACAGACACACACACACACACACACATGCACACACACTCACCGTCTCTCCCACGGGCTCCTGGCTCCCACGAGAGCAGCCGAGAGTCCCAACAGCACAGCTCTCATAATTGTTCACAATCTACCCTGAAATTGTTCTAATCTGGAGCCATTTTCAGATACGACAACACACACACACTCTCTCGCTCTCACACCCGTACACACACACATACACACCCACACTGCAGGAGGCCAAGCATTATCAGGGCGCTTCATCCATCAAATTCTCCCCAACTTCCACATTTCGCCTGATATAACAGTCTGCTTGTGTTTTTCTTTAATTAATTACTAAAGCCATAAACTCAATACTTCTATTCATTATTTGTGCTGGAAAAAGGTCAGCATTCCCCTGTGGATATCACACAGTAACACACAAATAGGATTTAGCATCCAGATCCATAAACAAATTTGTCATTGAGCACAGAACAATTTGAACTTGTAGAACAGTTACAGTTGTTAGTGGTTAGGTCACTTTCCACTATAAGGTCCTCGGAGGACATTAGCAGCACCGGGGGACTTGGGGTACACAGGTCACCATGACATCATTCAACGAAAGGCCTTTTCTGAAATGCATGGTATTATTTCATCCCAGGGTGAACCGGGTGGAAACGTCGCTTAGAAAACATAAAGAACTCCTTATGCCTGTTTTTTTCTTTTTTTTTTCTTTTAGAAATGCACATTAAAGGTCATATGAAGGCATGCCATCAGTGGGGTGTAAAGTAGCCTGGACCCAGATTCTTAAAAATGGTTTTTGGTAGCCTACTTCGGGGAAAAAAAAATAAATAAATAAATAAATAAAACTTCGTTAATTTTATCGTAAAAGTGAAAAAGGATCAGGTTGATAAAACTACAGCACCACATAGTGAAACCTCTTAATGAAAACTATTAGTGCACTCAGCATCTATTAGAACATGTACTGAAGATAAGTCAAGTAGGGGCTTATTGTCATTTCAACCACATCCGCAACACGTAGTGAAATGTTCCGCTAGAAGAACAAACAGACTAGCAAAGAACAAAAACAGAAAACATGTGGGGGGCGGGCAGGGCTAAGGAGTGCAAAAATAACATAAAAGCGATCGTGCTTATAGGAAAAATCGATTATAAGACAACATACAGTTAAGTGGACAGGAGCACTGCATTAGTAACAGTGTGAATGAACACAGTATCATGACAGATTAAGCAGAATAAAGAAGTGTGCCAAAAAATAAGGAATGCAGAGACTGAGGAACCCATCAATACATAATTCTGGAGAATGTAACAGCAAATGGATGAGAGACTATTAGAGCTTCATTTGCCTTTTTGGGCGCACTTTGACCTTGAAAGTCAGAGGTGTTGGCGGATGTGTGTCTGATTAGCACCTTCAATCGCAAAAAGGAGTTGGTAACTAAATGTTGATGGCTGTAGTTTAACTGATACAGCAGACAGTGATAAAATATAAGGAAAGATAAGATATTAAGTACATGAAACTGAACTAATAGAATTACCACAGGCCTCTGCTCATTGTGCATCAATATTGCTTGATTTAATAGTAAAACGAGGCATTATGACACACTAAGAGATGGCACACACATCAGCCCACCACATCTCTCTTTTCTCTCTCCCTGGGAAATCCCCTGGAAAATGAGGTACATCCTCTGGGCTGGGACAACCTGGGTCAGTTTCACCAGTCTCGGCCAAAACTCTCACCGGACAATGTGAGCCAGAGCCGCAGCAGAGTGTTTGAAATTACAATAAAAGTACTAAATATGCTTTTTTGCCCTTCCTCATTATACTGCAGTTCCAATATACATTCCTTCACATCTTAACCCAATGATACGCTGCTGTTTAGAAACTACAAACGGTGCCATATTAATATTACCATTACGTTATGGTAGTTTCTGAAGAGAGTAACAGCTGACACATGATGGGAAATGTGTGACTGACATTATGGAACAAAGAACATTTGTTCTAAAATGCATCATAGAAGGAACCCCTTCAATTGCAAACAGCATAACTGCATACCCATGCAATTAATTTAATGAAATCTATTAGAATGCACTGCTGATACTGTAAATTCAACAGATTCCGTTGATCAAAAAAGACAAAAGATGGCATTCCTTTCTACGAAACTTCGTATCATTTCTATTGTTAAAAATAATCAGATTCTACTTAAAAAAAATCAAAATTCTAAAGTTATAACCAGAGGTGGTTGGATATGGCAAACAAAAATGATAATGAATGGTATAATGATATTTAGTTCTTTTGAAGGTTTGGCAGGTTGGAACATTTTGCTTTAATTAAAACTCAAACAATAAATAAAAATCAATCATTTTTATGGAATGTTTTGCACACGGCACTAAATCAGGTCAAACAGGACTGATTATGACGAGTACTTGATCAGTGTACTGACCAATATTAACCATATGTGGCATACTGTAATCTAATTTACCACAATAATATTCATCAAAACAATGACTATTATCTAACCTCAAACTGCAACATGCTATTATTATTGATGGGGACGGCTGTGGTGAGTTAACATGTAAAAGATTTGATGTGCTATGATTCGTCTGAAGTGGATAATACTAATAATACTAAGGGGCTAAATAAGCCCGAGTGCTGACACTGTGTTTTCACATGTCTGTCGGAGAGCGGCGTCGAACGAGCAGCTCATGAATTTGCAGTGTGAGGTTGAGAACTCTAAAGTCTGTTAATCAGCAGACAAGACCTCCAGCACCCCCACCAGCCCCATCCCCACCTCTCCACCCTTCATTTTCCCCTCTAATTACTTTGTCTTCTGATAAAGCCATGGCTCTGGGATCATCAAAGGTCCTTGAAACAAAGAGCAATATATAGCAATTACCCAGTCCCTCATCTGCAAGAGTCAGATTAACAAGCAGCACACGAGCACGCACCCACCAAACCTGCTCGGGCTTAAGACTTCTGGCCAGTCTTAAGACCCGGGAACGTCTTCCAGAACTCCACGTTCCTTAATGTCAATTAAGAGAGGCGATTAGATATTAACTGGAATACTTAATCAAGTCTTAAAGCTATAGTTCAGCCAAAAAAGTTACATCACTTTTACCCCAACTGTATTTAAAATAATATATACAATATACAATATGCACTATAGAACATATGCACAAATATACACTATTCTAATCATGTTAAAGCAATAGTTTTGGCAAATCTCAATGTAAATTCCCAACTCGATTGCTCGAAACATATCAAAGGGTGATATGTTATCGCTAATAATGATTATTTCAGCCAAGATATCTAAGAAAAATGCGAAAAGCAAGAAAAGGTGAAAACTGTAGGTTTCAGTTGAAGGAAATGTAGTGTTTTAACTCTAATGTGCACTTTGGCTCCACATGAGCACCTTACATTACAGAACACATGGTGCCACTACCTGTTCCTTCATGCGGAATCAGTTTACACATTTGAACCAATTAAATTTAAATCCCCATTTTTTTTGTGTGTGGCGTTCGCTATAAAACGTACATTCTGTGCATTTCTGCACATACCAGTGGGTCACAGAGTGCCAGAAACCACATCAGCAAGTCTATTTCAGATTAACTGACATCCATTTAATCCGTAACTGCATTAAGAGAGACACCAAGCGTGCCATGGCATGCTATCCTGTATTTCAGATGCAAAAATTCTTGTTATTTGCATGCAAGTTACTAGAGAGTGTGTTGGGAGTTTTGGGACCAATACCCAATATCTTATATGTATGTTTGTACTGACGCCAATAAAAAGTTCATAAAGAGTTGAACATCACCTACACATTTGGTACTTGTATTAAAACTTCATTATGCACAAGATCTTATGGCCTGCAATATTCTTATCATGTGAAACTTCACATGAAGGTTCCTAAAAGGATGTAAAATCTCTCCATTATGTGCAATATTTTATTATTAGTATGTGCATGAGATATCACTACTTATGTTAATATACCTTCAGTATTAATCGCCATTATGTGCAATAACAGACTCCTAAGCACCATTTGAGTCAGTAGGAATTCACTTAGCTATAAGTTACTGATACCCAGCCTTTGTGAATACACAGTGTATGTCATCTTGGACTTATTAAGACTTTATAGTATAGATTGTTCTCGTCTTTGTGTGTCTTTGCAGTCATAACAGTTTTCTGCAGGATCTAAAATATTTTCTGATTATTATTCTGAAGACAAACAATCAAATACAATTGTTTAAATGTAAAAAATAGTATTGTTTAAATGTAAAACTCCACCCAATAAATTTTTAAAGCAATTATCTGCAGATACCAAACTGGAAATACATTGTACAATTCTTTTAACTAAACACAGCCTTGTTGTTTTTCACAGGTGGATCCATGCCACACACTGCTTTCTTTCTGGATTCCAGCTCTCCGTTTGGATCTGATTAGGTAACACTTCATGACATTTACACAGTATCAACAGCTATACAGTATCAAATCACGTCTGGTCTCCCCGTGAGGTGATCCTCGCAGCCACAGACACGGTAATAACTACTTGTGACAGGTTTACAATGTAGATCAAACATGATAACAAGTGCTAACAACTCCTAATCTGTCACCTATGGGCCTCCAACCCGCGTGCTGGCCTTATTAAGAGAGCAGCGGAGGGCTGAAGCGCACTAATGAAGTGAAGTGTTCGCAGTGCGCTGGGCTCAGTGTGAGCTTACATTAGAAATATTAGCTCCTAAAGCGGTGATTATCGGTGCTGACGTCTTTCCGAGGTTAAGTGCTGCCAGATTCTGTCACGAAAAGACCTTTAATTGCAATTATAACTGAAAACAGCTCGAACGTCCCGACACCAACACTATTTAAAATAAGTCATAGTGCTAAACATGTAGAGTGGTGTGAGGGAAAAAAACTGTGATTTGCCATTCATTTACTATGATTCTGTAAAAAAAAAAAGACTTTCTCTTTCCCCCACTTCTATATAGCATTAGTCAGGTGGTGAATAAGCACTCTTTGCAGTCGCTGAATTGCTCTTGTTCAGTCTTGCTAGCCAGACATTATGTAACATGCTGATGTCTCTCTCTTTCTCTCTCTTTCTCTCTCCCTCTTGTCTTCAAATGGTGAAAAATGAGGCAACGGGCGGAGAGGAAAGTGCATCACTAGTCAGAGGAAGCGGACCTTAAAAATTATTCCATGCACTTCCTCACACAATTACAATGAGCTCTCCGTCAGGCTGCTACACACACACACACACACACACACACACACACACACACACGTCTCTGATGACAAAGCATCTACAGGGACATGTAGAATCAACGGCCATAAGACACTGGGTTACAGTTCAGGGGAATTTGCAAGTTAAGTAGGGGGTGAATAGGGAAGAGCAGCTGATGAAGTGAGAGTCCCATCATTCCATTGTTAGCTGTGCATGTAGGTTAATCATGTGACAAACGCACCAAGCAGGCTCACTTACCCGGCCTCTTCATCTGAGGACACGCCACAACAATCAAATCCACGCATGGGCAAGCGCCGCCACCTCCAGTCCCTTACTTACCCCCTCTGTACACACACCGACTGCGTATGTATTCTGGGGTATTAACCTGACAGCCTAAATTCACTCAGGACACTGCAGTGTGAATGAAAACACTGCCTAGCTGACCCGCTGACTAAAAAAATGCAGTAAATCAGTGAGTTCATTGCAATTAACCCTTAGAAGATGCAATTACAGTCAGAGATAACAAGAGCCTTCTGTCGTTTCTTATTAATTACCTCTCTCTAGTAGAGCTTTGTAACAAGCTGAGAAACTCAATCGAAAGTGCGGATTCATAACTTTCAGTATAAAACACATACCATGACAAGCAGAACCAGATATTTAATTATAATGAACATTATTTTTGCGTTTGATTTGAAAGAATGAGAGGACTATGACTTCATCATGCGTTGGTAATTACTGGACTTCAAAGGAAAACTAAACATGTGCAGACTGTCAATACAGAGTAACACAAATAAAAACTGACTTTGGTGAGGGCAGGGGTTCAGGTGTTCAAAAGGGCTCTTTGTGGGTGCACTGGGAAGGCTGCATGTCAGAATTAAAATAAAAGATATAAGACAAAAAATGTGACTAATTTTGACATTTTAATTCTAGAATTTAAAAACTGTACGGTGACTGACAAGGACACCGACACGGTAAGGAAAACAGCTGCAGTATTATATATATCAGTGCAAGATACAGCACACAAACTAATTTGACGTTCAATAAGAACTGACGATGGTAAGCCCAATAAATGCGGTCCTAATTAAAACAGAGAAATATGTCAATCATTCAAACACCATTTGCATTAGCCAAGGTATTCGGCTTTGGCAAGGGAGGTATGAAAGACAACAAATCTTGTTCTTCTTTCTCGGGATATGATGAAATCAAACCATTTTCCAAAAGGCAACCTATGCCAAACCAATGTGTGATGCATTTCCTGATGATCTAGCAGTTTTCTGCAGGCCAGCTTGATCAATGCCATCATTTCTTAATGAGTAATTAGCCTAAAAAAGTCTTACCAGGCAGCTAAAGCTGTCCATTTAAACTCATTAAAGTTTTATTATCTAACAACAAAGGAAATCACCAGGTCAGATGAACAGCAGAGGCTGATTCTTCAGATAAGCTGCTAGGCTAACAGTAGAGATAACCGGTGCAATGTGAGATGTTGATAGTACATGGTAACAAGTTGTCTTCTTGGCTTATGTGCCAACAGGTTGAAGAAACCTTGAAATCAGTAAAATATCTGAATCTAGATACACACATTAAGACACCTGTGCTTCATAGTAGCAAAGGACCATAAAATACAATTTAACCAAATTATTTGGCCTATCTTCCCATGATGTAGTTTAACATTGATTTCAGTGTATGAGTTCTGAATATATGAACACTCATACACATCCCCATTCAACAAATTAGCAAAACCTGTCGAGTAAAACATTACATGGCTGACCAAAAAACAAAAATCGTGAAAACCCTTAACAAATATGTGGTGCAGGAACCTAGAACTCCTGAATACCAAAGTTCCCTTCAGGTGCAGCAGAGTTTCAGCCCAAGATGAAGCAGCTGTTGTGCAGCCCTAAAAGAGGAGCCATTCCAGTTCAATCTGACGAGACAGCGCCAGCACAGCAAAGGCTGGATTCTTACCCCTCCATCAGTCTCTGGTCAATTAGCCCTCATCAAAAAAAAAAGGAACCATGTTTCCCATGTATAATACACGCGAGGAAGTCTTTTAATCATTTCAAAAAGAGGCCCAAGCAGCACATGTCTGAGGAGCTTTCAAGGAAGCAGCCAATTAGAAGTGTGAAAGTCGGAATATGCTTGGCGAGTTTGATAACGCTTACATATGGCATATGCTGCCGTCTATCCATAATTTAGTGCTCGCATAATTAACAGCTATAATGTATGGCGATGTCACTTCATCTTCAGCTGAGGAGGCTGTGATTTGAATGCTTTGTGCGTTTGCATATGAAATGCGAAATATCAGTTTGAGCAGACTTTGTTGTGACGGCGGCATAATTCACAGCGGCGTAATTTACGGCGCGGGAAACACAGGAGTGTTTATCGCAAAACAAATTGAAATGCCACAGTCAGAGTGATCAAAACAGACACGGAAGGAATTATTGCCAGTTTGCAAATCTGGAACGATTCGCCTTTTCCGCCACCCTTATGGCTGAATTCCACTCAAAATATTGCAGGCTGTATTTGGCAGTAGAGGACGTTACCTTTGTCACTCGAAGTCGCCTTTTATATACGGACTCCCTCTTCCATCAGCCCTTAAACCTGAGCGCACTTGATTTCGCTCAGATAACACGAGGGTCTAGGACAAGCGTCGGTGTCATACGGTTTGTTTTCTGTAGATTAGAGTCAGGTAGCAGGTAAGCCTGTTGTGTTGTATGTGTGTGTGTGTGTGTGTGTGTGTGTGGCTCCGAGAGGCTCCTGAAGCCACCTGGCTTTTCTGAGCGCTTAATATCCCAGATATAATCCATTTATAGCCCCAAATCTGCACCTGAGTGCTCAGTGACACTCCGGTGCCCCTCTTAAAGCCGCAGCCTCTGGTGAGCAGCCACCAGCATAGTGCCGCGTGCGGTGTGTATGCGCCTGGGACGGCGAACTTTTCAAATGTATATGCCTGCTCACTAATCTCCCTCCATTCATTCTGATTATGCAAGCGGGCCGGATTCAGCGGCAAGGGGAGAGAGAGCAAGAGAGAGAGAGAGAGAAGGGGCGAGAGAGAGAGAGAGATAGAGAGAGAGAGCAGAAGGGCGGGAGGGATAAGCAGACCACAGTGTACTGGGGACTGTATTTTCTCCAGGGTGTGTGCCTAGCTTGACATGAAAAACCTGATTGAGCAGAAAATATGTGCTAATGTTCGCAGCGGCACTCTATTATATTAAAAAGTATGCTGGTAAATATTTGCCACATGTTATTAGGCCACGCAAACCACAGGGTATTTGGAAGGGCCAAAGGTCAAATCTAATGCACTCCCTGGAGGGGGCAGTTTTGAATATAACCAAATGGAGGCGAAGCCAAGAATACCCCAAGGAGCCATGGAGCACATTGTAAATGATTGCGGCGTATGTGCGCGTGTTTATCCGAGGACAGTAAGTATCTCGTTCGGAATGGCTCGCAAGCTGTCATTATTAATAAAATGACACGGCTAATGGCAGCCGCCGAGTGGGAGCCCTCCTTTCCTGAGTACGGGCCCCATTAAAAGTCTTTGCTACAGCAAATAGCAAGTTAGGTTATAACCTAACAAGGTACAATTTCACCCCCTCGCCACCTTCCGATCTCACATGTTTCTTCTTCTTCTTTTTTTTTTTTAAGGCAGTTTAAAGTCAAGAATAGCTTCTGTTTAAGCCCTCTTGATCTGTACGGAAAGAAAGTTGAATATTTAATGCGAAGGCGGCTTTGATAAGACTTCTTCCCCTCTAATTAAAGCCACATTTCTGCTCGGCTCAGGCTAAGGGAAAGCGAACGTGGCAGCAGCTGGAATATTGAACATTTCTGGTCAGCAGATTCTTTTTTTTCTGCCTAAAAAGCTACCCATTAAGTCGGGCTTAACAATGCTCTCAAATAAAAGAGGTTGAGGTTCAGCGAAAAACAGGCCCCTGTTCGGAGCGACGGAAGGCCTCGTTTCGGAGACGCGGCGCGGTCGATAAAGGGGCGAGGGGGAAAGCGCAGCGGGGACAGGATCGTGCCTCATCTGTCAGGGACCGCGCAGGATTAATAAAAGATGCCATGTTTAAGTAGGCATGTCCATTAGCAAAGAGCCATCATTTATTCATTCAGATGGGGTGGAACCGACCACTCTCTCAAACGCAGCCAAATCGCCATTTTCAGCTCAGTCAAACTAATAATGTATTAAATTCACTGTGGACTAATGTTTTTAGAGCAATAATAATATTATTACGAGCTCTTGCCTGATACGGAATATTCCTGAATATTGTATGTTTGGGAAAGAGCTTTAGCAGGGGCCCTGCTCCTCTGTAATAGAGCCATTAGCCTATCCCACTGACCAGTCACTAATCTATTTAGAAGGCCAGAGCTCTGGCAGCAGGCCCACTTCTACACTACTCTGCCAGGACAACCTGATAAATGTTATTAAACCGATGACAGGGCCTGTACACTTTCTAAATCATGTTGCCTGGTCAAGACATGGAAAATTATAAAGGTGATGCCTCTTTTAGTCCATTCTATGATGGAAAACGTTTAAGTAATTTGTCAAATTTTGGCTGACGGAACCAAATTGAACCCCTGTATCAGTGACATTGTATGCCCTTCAATGAAAATGGAGTTTATTCCAAAATGTAATTTTGGACTCCTTTCTACTACGCCAATATGCATAGTAATTACATAATATTCTTGAATAAAATATAATGATTTAAAAATAAATAAATAAATAAAATAAGTATAGGAGGTTTGGACATATGATTCGAAAATATAAGTATTATTTGGAGAAAAAATGAAAGAAAAAAAAAACAAACGGGCATGTTTTACATTGTTTAAATCACCTAATTCCTTGGAATTATATAGATCGTTCCTTGCCTACCACAAAGTAACATGGAGGTATCACTTCCATGCTTGTTTTACATGGCTGTGTGTGTTATTGGTGCCTGCTGAGGGTCCCGGACCGGAGTTAAAACCACGCTGCCCTCAGGACATTTCACTGCGTAACCAAAGAGAGCATGACCCTTATTACATGGGGGGAGCATGACTAAAACGACTCGCAGAGGTGCATGCTGGCGTATATGCTCCAGTCAGGCCGTGTAATGAAGTGAGATTTATTTGAGTCTTGTGGCTTTCTAAAATATACCTCCCCTTCCTATCCGTCTTCTTTACACAAAGCACAATGACCTCATGCATGTAAAGCAGCAGAGGCACGAAAACAACCCAAGCACATGCAGTAGGCCTCAATAGCACACAGCACCCTAAACAGAAGCTCACTAATATATTAGCTTGTATGTACAGCATTCTCACCTGACTGATAACAAACAAACAAACACTTACACACTAATCAGATCAGCCATAACGTTCAAACCACCTGCCTAATATTGAGTAGTTCCCCCTCATACCTCCAAACCAGCCATGACCCACTAGACCCCTGGAGGTCTCCATAAGACCTCTGTAGGTGTTTTATGGTATCTGGCACCAATATGTTAGCAGAACATTCTTTAAATCAGCAGCCCCCCAACGTTTTAGTGCCATATACCAGTTTCATGCTAAACAGTGTTTTCAGGAACCGGTATAGATACAAGTAAAAACAAAGTACCTTTTTTTACACATTTTTAAAAGCTCATGGGCTAAACACTTGATGTACCATCTGTTTTTGTGTGTGGCTCTGTACCAAATGACTCACGGGACGATACTCGTCCACGGCCTCTGCTTTGTAAGGTGGGGCTGCAGAAAGAGGCCACCATTGTCATGAAAGGCGCACTTGGTCTGTAATTGTTAAGGTTGGTGGTACATGTCAAAGTAACATTCACATAAATACCAGGACTCAAGGTTTCCCAGGAGAACACCGCCTCTGCTAGCTTGCATCCTGATGGCATCTCCTCCACAACCAAGTGATGCACCCATACACACAAACAGAAAATCTGATTCATCTTCCATTGGACACGGGCTAGTTCTGACGCCCACATTCCCATGGTAAATTCATTCAGTGATGGATAAATTCAGCATGGGCACCCTGATGGGTCTGTAGCTTCATACACAGCAAATCACAAGTTCGTCTCCTCTACAGCCCAGAAGTCGAAGCTTTAATGCTGCTAGAAAACAGTCTCAGCTTGAATGCTAAGAGCTACTATTAGCAATCAAGGTTCATAAAATCGCTATGGTCAACAGATATGTTAAAAAATGTCTGGATACATTTTATTTGAGTACAGAAAGGGATGAGGTGGACCATGCCTGAAATGAGAAAGTTATTGCCATTTCCCTACAAACAAAACAAACTTTTACCTCTCTCGTCTTGCTTGTTCACTTCATTTTCTTTTTTCCAAAACTCCCTTAATAGCACCCATGTGAGCATTCTCAATGGTCCCATTTTACATCCACCAGAACATAATTTCTTACCTCTTTAAAATACACTTTTGTGGCTCTACAAAACCATAAATTGTCCCCCACAAATCTAACGGCCCCTTGTTCAAACACTGTGTCCCCGCCACTAATATCATTTTAACATTCGCCTTCTGCTCTGGGTCCTCGGAACGCTGTCGACTCTGCCGCAAAACCCCCAAACCGATCACAGACAGGAAAACCCCATTATTAAAAGCAGCAGCACACTACTTCATTCAGCACAGTCCTGCTAGATTGGGCCATATGGATTTTTATACTGCCGTTCACACTGTAGCCTGTTCAGACTGTCAGGACAAAGCTGTGTAAACGCACAGGCTAAGCTGCTCTTGTTAAAGGTTAGGCAGGCCTTCCAAACAGTAATTGTGTATGATAGGTTAAGCATGTAATGCGCTGCAGCCGGCGAGAGCACCTTTTCACCCATCCACACGCTGACCTATTCCACTTCATAACCGTAATGCTGTAAAGGTAGCCTGCCCTGCTGGGGCCGGCTGTAAGCTGTAATAAAATGTAAGACGGCTGAATGGTGAATATGGTCTAGGTCATGCTAAGCACCACTTGACTTGCTCGAATACTCAAGGCCCGGAATTTAACGGCCTAGCTCTCGCAGAACAGAGCCGTGCCACTATGTTTTGTCAATCAAACCTGGGTAATAAAAGTGGAATAATAATGAAACCTCTACCGATTCTTGAATTACACTAGACTCAATCTCAATAACAGGTGTCCACATGTACCTGCTCAAGGGCATTTTACATATATGCACACACACACACACACACACACAAACATATACTAGGGTTGTGCAAAAAAATCGATTACCAAAAGAATCATAATTCTATCTCTACCGATTCTTTAAGGAAACAAAATCGATTCATATTTCCCATGTTGGACTGTAGTTGTCACAGTTCAAAAGTTGTCTGCTGAAATGGAAAGTTTAGGTAAAACTGTTCACAATTAGTTTATGTTTTGGATATTTTACTTGTTACAGCACTTAAACAGTCTAATGTAGCAGCATTTTATTTATTCTAAAAGTGGAACTTAACCACCAAACACAGCAGCTCGTATTTGGTTTTATTTAGTTTTATGTAATTTTTTCATTTGCTTAATTCATGTTAAAGGTTTGCAGTTTATATTTGCAGCAGTTTATATTGTAGTATTGCAACATTTACTGTTATTCCAGGGCTGTGTTTCATATCAGACTGATGGAAAACAAAAAATAATTCAAATAATTTAAAATCAAAAATCATATTTTGCATCAAGAATCGGTTTTGAATCATGAGGCAAATAATCGAAATTGAATTGAATTGTAGGTTTTTCTGAATCATGCACCCATAACATATATATTCTCTTTGGGGAAGCATTTAGCAATTGCAATGACCAGAAAGAACCTTTTTAAAGTTAAATAGCAAATAACCGTTTAATAAATAGCATCACGTTAAGGCTGTCTGAACATTTAAAAGGTTTATCACACGATCAAATCACTTACTGAGGAAATCATGGCTCTTTCAGGAAATTAAAGATTTTCTTCTATGGCACTATTTAAAGAACTCTTGGCTCTATTTTGAAAGGAAAACAGTCCCATAGCCAAGGTAGTTACAGTAGCTTTAACAGAGCTGCTAATGGGTGGTAATGCTGAAATACGATGTTTAACAGGTATGCTGGAAAGCACCTGCCTAATACCACTGGAATCATTTTAAGAAAATAGGGGTGTACTAATGCTTTTTGACACTTGGAAATAACAATTCAATCACTGCTGTCCAGGTAAGCAAAAATTCTCTCAATCCATGTGTCCTTCCCCTGCTTTCAAGTGCAGGGGGTCAATAGAGATGAGTGCTAATAGCTGTCTCCTGTGGAGAGAGTTCAGATTGCTGAGTGTGGATTTATAATTAACTGTAAATAACACGTCAATCATTCTAATTGGTAACACACACAAAAAACCCATTCAATTTTAATTTATTAAAATCAAACATTTCACTTTAAACAAGATATGGTTATAACCCTAATATTGTGAGGATATGAAATTAATGGAACAGAGGAAACGTAAAGGCTATAGGTGGTTTAAGGGTTCAGGTCGACGTTGGGACCGCTCTAAAGCAAATTCGAGGTCAATGTTTACTTTATTGTTGGTGCAACATTTGACACCCATATACATATGTAGGTGTATATAT
>JBBKCR010000101.1:36270118-36291686 GCA_037577295.1 Ladigesia roloffi
AGAGAGAAGGGGGAGAGAGACAGAGAGAGAGAGAGAGAGAGAGAGAAAGAGAGAGAAAGAGGGAGAGAGAGAGTGAGAGAGACAAGTTAAAGAGGGGTAGAGAGAAAAAGAAAGAGAGAGATAGAGAAGGGAAGCGAGAACGAGTAAAAGAGACAGAAAGAGAGAGGGAGAGTGAGAGAGGGAGAAAGAGAGAGGGAGAGAGAGAGAAAGAGAGAGAAAGACAGAGAGAAAGGAAGAGAGAGAGAGAGAGAGAGAGAGAGAATTTGCCCTCTTAGTGTCAAATTTACTTTATTAATATATTTATTTGCGCGTTACTACTGATTTTACTGAATAATCTTCATCCCTCATCTGGCCTTTAGACTGCACCAAGAATAGATTCTTCCATGTAAATGCGTATCAGTTGATGTGTGTATAAATATGTGTGTATAGATATGTGTGTGTCTGTCTGTGTGCATGTGCGCAATGAGCTCAAGTGATGTGCTCAGATCCAAATGCATTTTCTATGTCAATAATTAGTCTAAAAACAACAAGCGGTTATATTGTATGCAAACCATGATGCCAATGTACATGCTGAAAACTTTCTATTAATCAACAGTCAAGTATTGTAAGTTGAGACTCATACATAATGAATTGCGCACAAACCTCCTGGGCTTAACGGATGAAAAAAAAAAAAAAACGGGGGAAAACATGAGTACAGGCTGCATCTGAATAAAATTTAACCTGATAGCTGTGCATATTGTAATTGTTTTTTTAATCACCGGGGACTAAATTATTCATTTACATCCAGTGTGGGTTCAGTTTGAGGCTTTTTTGGAATTGTTTTTCCAGATTCGGCTGTCATTTTTGTGTGTGTGTGTGTGTGTTTGTGTGTGTGTGTGTGCAAATCATTCCTATTCATCACACAGTTATTCATCATGTCGTCTTGCCGTTGTTTGGGTTTATTTATAATGGATGCGCGCAATCCCTTGAACATATCAAAAAGTGGCGTCAACTTACAATTTTTGTTTTGTTTTGTTATTTTCTCTGGAAAAGCAATGGCAGGTTTTTTGAGGGTTGTGATTCTTACTGTTTTCTGATGGTTTAAATGCAATTTTGACACTTTTGCTGAAATAAATAACACTCACGTAGCTTTAGTCTGTATTGGGAAAATATGAAAAATGACATTTTGAGCAGAACAAGAACTTAAAGAGGTTGTCTGAGCAAGCTGTGATAAATGGAGGCGGTGAGGGGGAGATTAAACATGTTATTACATGATAAGATTATTATTGGGACCAGTTTCAGGTCACTACATTTTGAGGGAAGACCACATGCAGAGTTCAACTTTGCTGAATGTTCGATTTTTTGGGGGGAAAGGATTGTTAAGTTGTATTAAATATCATTTGCCGGGGTGGATAAGCTGATGTTTGGGAATATCTGAACTTTTCATGATGGAGGAAACCAAGAATGTTGTGTAAGGCCGTTTTGATTCCATGTTGACCAGTTTTCAAGAAATCGGAGTTTTCTTTGGCTACGTTCCGATGCTAGAATGTACTCTGCAAATAAACCTGTGACAAGTTCTACAAAGCGGAAAAGGAGCGGAGTGGAGCTTAATGGCCAGTGTTATGAAAGGGATATTTGACACCACATTACACCCGTCAAATGGGTAATGAAAGAAACTAGCACTGGTTTTGGCAGAGAAGGGTACCTCAGCAATAGAAATGCAATACATGTGTGGGTGCCTTATAACACTATATGGACAAAACTATTAAGACCATTGATACTACATTCAAATATCTAGACTTTAATATGGAGCTGGTTCCACTTTAACAGCTACAACAGCTTCCACTCATCCTGGAGGGTTTTCCACAAGATTTTGAAATAATTGAGGGAATTTGTACCCAATCATTTGTAGACTCTTTTTGAACTCAGGCAATCCTGTTGGATGAGAAACTCAGTTCATCCCAAATGTGCTGGATGGGGTTGAGGTCAGGGTTCTGTGTTGAAATAGAAAAGGTTCTTACCTAACTGTCATCTATAACGTTGGAAACATTGAGATGTCTAGGACTGCTAAAGCATTATGTTTGACCTTTACAGGAAATAAGGGGCCAAGCATACACTCTTAAAAAACAAGTGTGTACCCCCAATACTTTTAGCCCAAATACAAAAAACTACAGTGGCATCAAAGTCCTGCCTCTGCCTTCTTATATAGTTTTCCCACCCTTTTTTTATTGATTATCTTACAAAAAATGACACATTAGTGATGGTCTGTGTTAAAAATAGCACAAAACCATGCAAAAACACGAGCCATAATGGAGAGCATAGAACCTTCTTGAATCTATGTACTACTGTGGAATATGACAGTCTGAATGGGCAATAATTTTCTGATTCCATATATATGTTCTCAAAACTGAAATAGTTCACACAAGAAATCACCTGTATTCACCTGTTTAAACACCACTTAAACACGCTGCCAGTCTGGGAATGCGAATTCCCGTTTGGAGCTATTTCAAAGTGCAAATCAGCTGCTCTGAAGACGGATGAATGCAGAATTCCAAGTCAGGGTTCTTGGCCAAACCAGTGGAAATGCTATCCCGGACTAGCTGTAGATGTGTTTCTTTTAGAAGGTGAGTGAGGTCCTACATTATTGCTTGAAGGCCTCTGGTGTTGCAATGCCAGGGAAAAAAATGGCCTTGCTGTTTCCAACAGTTCCTGACTGGGAGTCTTAAACACCCAGCTTGCATTCCGACCCTGCAGTGCTGAAGCAGGCAAAGATTTTAGTGTGTGTCTTTCACCCCTGGGCGCTATGCTAACCTCAGTCTCTCAATGCTAACAACTCACAGATCACAGCCCCGAAAACTCCTGCTTTTCAGCTTCATTTAAATCCCAGCACTTTTTCTCTCTCTCTCTCTCTCTCTCTCTCTCTGTCTGTCTCTCCCTCTCTGCCACAGAGGCCTGCTTTATGGCACCTGAAAGCAGAGGCTTCGTATAACACTGCGCAGTTATGAAGGTTAGTTAGCGGTTAGCCGCTTCAAGTGGCTGTGTTAGTTTTGGCCGGGACCTCGCTTCATTCTTGGCACATGTGCCGAAAAGCAAAGCAGGCTCAACTCTTGACATCAGTTGGCTCGGCGAGTGAAAAAGCGAGCTGGCCTGAAAGTTTCAATGAGCCTTTTGTTTGCTTTAGAGTGCCAGGCAGCTAAAGAGCAGGACTTTTTTTCTTTTTTCTTGCTCTCTCTTGTTTTTTTTTTTTTAAAGAATGGACAATTACTTACATTCCACACGCCGAATGAAGCTAATTACTCACCATGAGAAAGCTACTTATTGGGCCACTCTGTTCCAATCTTACATCATTACACTGGCAATTTCCTACACAGAAGAGGGAAAAGTTTCAGGTTAGAATAATTAGCCCCCTTTATTTATTTTTTATTTATTTTTTTAAAGCCACCTCCATCTCCAGACCAGGCCCACGGCTTCAGAGGTGACACGCAGCTTTTGTGGTCAGGAATTTAAGTGACTGCCTTCGCCTCACGTAGACCACACAGTTGGACGGCGCTCGGAATGAGGAAAGCGGTTGAATGAAGGAGAGAGAGAGAGAAAAAAAGAGAAAAACGCACCTCCAAAGACTCCATATGGAAGCTCGGGCCGTAGCAGCTAGCGATGGTTTAGTGGGCTGTAGTTACAGCGGGGTATCCCCTCCTCTCCGTCCTCCCCTCCCTCTCTTCTCATCTCCATCAAAAAGACAGATGGCCGTGTCAGAGCCATACAGTGGCGGCCGTTTATAATTCAACAGCTTTTATTTCCTCCTCCTCCCCCCGTACTCTAATATTAAAAGTTATTTTGAAACTGTGAGGCTTCGTAAAATTATTACTCTCTCACTTCCCCGGGCCGGACGAGGCATTCCAATGATGAGGTGACAACGTATCATATTTCCGTTCTCCCTCCACTCGCGCCTGTCAACAGCAAAAATCAAATACGCGTGATTGGCAGGCCGACGTTTTTACAATCTCATGTGAAAATGTGTGTGAGGAGGGATGGTTGTGGGGGGGTTGGCAAGGTTTTTGGTGGGGGTGGGGGGTGCTGAGGTTGAATGTGCTTCTCGAAAACACTCTGAATGGCTTTTTTCCCTCCATTTCCCCTGCAGGCTCCTTACTGATGCGGTTTAATTATTCAACTCTTCATCTATTAGTGTGACAAAATGGAAATCCTGTGACAGCAAAAGAGCCTGTATGTAGACAGCTCCTCCACGCAGCTAGTTTAAACATGTATAAAGGCATGCCGCATTCGATATTGCTTAGAAAAACTCGGTTTCATTCTCCGAGACCGAGGGTCACACGCGTGCGGGCGCCACAACGCACATGCAAACTTTTCTCTTTTCCTTTCAGCCGATATTTAATGGATGCCTTGGACGAGCTCGGGCCCTCGAGTGGGGGAAGGAAAAAAAAGTGTGTTTGACGAAAGAGAAGAAGTGACAGTTCACATGCCGAGAGGTCTCGGAGTTACCCTTCACTTCATCATAATGATGCTACTCATCTCGAACAGGAATTCATGGATGTTTAAAAAATATCTTAAAAAAATACAGGCTTGTAGAGTCTCTCTCTCTCTCACTCACTCTCTCTCTCTCTCTATCTCTGTGCATATTTGAGTATGAAAACCTTTTTTTTTTTGATTGCCTCCCTGTCATTAGACTATGAATTGCCTCTTTGAAAATAATGACTGCAGAGGCTTCAAATCGTTTTAAAAGAAAATATCAAAATGGTTTAAGCTACTTAGGATGAATGCCAATTATATTTTAATATTCAGCCGAGCATATTTCAGTGCGGTGGGCGACGCATGCATAACTCATGGCTCGGTGGTGCTGGCCAGCTGCGGCTCGCAGCGAGCGCTTCAGTGGCAGGCTAATTTAGTGAAGAACTACCTGACTGATGGCATCCTCAATGAGCAGGTAATCTACTGAGGATTGCTGTATGGTTATGAGCTCGCCGCTTCGGCTTGGCAACACAAAAATACATCAAGACCAATTACGATATCAACTTTCAGTCTGATACCCTTGCCACGCAAGTGCATGTATTTCTGCCCCAAGCACTTCAAATTGCATCTAATTTGAAATCTTTGGGGTTTTAATTAAATTTCAGAATATATGGAATTCTTCATTAGTACCTGTTTAGAATGGGAGATTATGCGCCCTGCTCTCTCTCCATCTCTCTCACTCTCTCTCTCTCTCTTTTCCTCTTTCTCCTTTTCTCCATCTTTCTCTCTCTCACTCTATTTGTTTCCCTGTCTGTCTGTCTGTCCCTCTCTCACTCTGGATCTCCTTTTCTCAATCCTCCTCCCTTTCTCTTACTCCTATTCTGACTCATCCTCCATCTCTATATGTCCTCTTCTCTCTCTCTCTCTCTCTCTCTCTCTCTCTCTCTGTCCATCTCTCTTTCTTTCTTTCTTTCTTTCTTTGTCTTTTCCTTATTTTCATTTCAGCCCATCCTCTCACCATCTCATTCCTCCTCTCATTTTCCTTTTTTTTCTCTTTCTTTTCTTCCTCTTTCTCTCTCACTTCCTCTCTTTCTATCTAATGTGAGACACAGATTCAGCATTCAGCATTTGAATGAGACGGAGACATCCAGCTAAATCAAAAAAATTCATTGAGGCGCAGGGGTCCTCGGGATTTCAATGAAATCTCGCACTCCTATAATGATTTGCAAACTGTTGTCTGATTATGACTGGTATTGAGCTCTGTTTTTATCTTAATGGAAGTGAAAGCTATTAGCAGGGACTTTCTCTGTCTTTTATAGAGTGATTCCCACCAGCAGCTACATTCTGAACGCATTAATGTAGTCTGATCTATTTTATAGTGCTACAAGATGGACCACTCCACAGAACAAATGTGCCTTTTATAAGGGAGCGATGCGCTTGAAGCTGACGGTGATGGCAAATAAAAAAGACGCTTCCCTTCAAACTGCCTGTGAATGAATAACTGTGTGTTTTCGATTTAAGTCTATATCTATAAAATTAGAACAATAATAATTAGAAGTTAGACTGAGAATGAACCTTTCCTGCAACAATGGCCAAATACTGATGGAGAGAATTCAAGTACACTTTTGATATAAAATGTTTTTAATATTAGTGTGTAATATATTTAGATATCAATGACTATTGGAAAGTTTTAAAAAGATATAAAGGCAAAAAATATTAATTATCTTGTTTAAACTTGTTTAGCTGGCCTACTCCACAGTCTAAGCTACATTTTCTACACAAAAAGTATGCACTCAGTGTCAGAAAGCACCTGAGCAAGTCTATTTGTGATAAATTAACAACATGTGTGTGATGGTTTAGGCATGTATCAGGCTAATTAAGGGGTTTAAGCTTAAATTCCTTAGAGTTGCTTACTTAGACTTGGTGTCTGACACTGTTATCTCTTTGGATATACTCTATTGCAATCTTAGCTTCATATTTTGTCCAATTTTAAAGACAATATGATATGATATCAGTTTCAGAAAGCAACTAAAGCCTATTTAAAGTCACTTAAAGCAATTAAATTACATGGTTGTTGCATTAGAGTTCTACCTCCATTCCAAAAACAAGAAACATACTTCAACCGCTAATCATGTCTTGAAAAATGGACTGATCTTGAGGTAAAGGGATAGATATGTTGTCATGATTTCTCCTAGTAATTCATTCAGAGGTGACACAAAGTTTAAATGTGTATTTAGGTATGGCCTATAGTGATCAAGATTACTTACATAAAGCAAAATAACATAAATAGCCCCTTATATTCAAGCGTGATCAGTCTACAGAACAATTCTTTCTTTAACCCATTCACTAAGTGAAGCAAGGGAGCAGTGTGTGGGAAGGTACCTCAGTTTTAATAAAACACAAATAATTCAGGAAGCATTAAAAAAAGGATGTAAAAAAAGAATGATAAAAATGAAAGAGTGTACAGAAAATCAATAAAAGCAGACTCATGGTATGAAAGAAGTGCGGATGTTTTTAAAAAGGTGGAGTATATTGCAAATTTTAGCAGGTTTTCAAATTATAGTTGCTGAAGATCTGATTATGATGGACAGATAAGTGGATATACGAGGAATATGCCAGAAAGTTGCGTGATTTTCCCCGTACTGTGTGGACTGAGTGTAACTTCATGTTAGTATGCAAAGTGTGGCTGGTGCCTGATGATGTGTCCCGTAGAGCACACACAGGAGCATGTCAGGCCACAGCCCCCCAGCCTGAGATTACACACACACCCTCGCCCTGTGAACCTGCACGCCACACGCTGAGGAATACAGAGATAACTCACACACGCACGTGCGCCTGCACACACACATATATGCACACATTTTCATGCACTTCCACTAACGCAGAGACTTAGGGGACACTGTGGATAGGATATGTTTCTAAAATGAGTTTATATGCCAAATAATGAGAAAGCTACATTTTCTTTAGTATTTGTTATTTGTTCGGTACATTCAGTACTGTGTCAGCTATAGACAGCACTAAATACTAAATATGAACCTATATGCAAATATGTCAAAGCTACGGTTTATGTACAGTTCTGAAGTTTTTATAATTAATGGAAAATGTTTTCTTTAATATTGGAAGCTACATATATATATATATAATCGTATTAATGCTTTGTATTTTATTTAGAAAATTATATTTCACATTGAAAGATATATTTCATATTGAGTTATATATTTTTATATATTTTTATATATATTTTAATGCTTCAAAGTAAGTATTTACTATTAAAACACTATTTTCTATTTTTGATTAGCAGTTTTACATCTAATATTGAAAACTATATTGCCATTGCTATCAGAAGTTAAATAGGTGAAACAAGTGAAGCCACAAGTTTGCTCTTTTAGCTCTAGACTCATTTATTATCATTTATTTTTTTGTTTGTTTGTTAACTTATATATATAAACAGTCCTTGTATAGAAAAGAGAAGACGCTGGGGGGAATATATGCATGAGCCTGTGGGAGTATATCAGCAGTGGGCTCACTTTACATATGTAAACCAGGGAACTGATTGTTGACCTCTCAGATTCATCAACAGTCAGGAACTACGAGGCAGTGTGTTGTTGGGAGAGTCAACATTTTCTGACATGCTAATACTGCCCAAACGAAACCTTTGCTTTCCGGAGGTCTATCGAAGCTCCTTTAGTATTGGCCGAAAGTCGATGAAATGCCACTGAATGGCTTTTTAATCATCAGAGCACCTTTTCCCTTCTAAACACTGTGACATTTTCTATTGAGTCACTTTGCACTCACATAGACACTTCATCTGGCAAAGAGCATCGTTAATCTCACTCGTTTGGATTTAAACGGAACAGTATTTCTATTCGAAATGGCATGCAGTTATATAATATGAAGCCTATGATGTGGATTTGAAGTAGAATTATGGTATAATACCTCTGATAGAACGTAGCTCTTAATGAAAACATGACAGTAGTACTTATTGTACTTTCAATCTGTTAACAGCAAGACGTTTTTGGCGGCGTGTCATCTTTGTACAGCTGGTTTCATCACCCAGTGGTGTTTTACCCCACTGAGAAAAAAGACTGCCTGGTTCCCAAAACGGCCCTCTTAAACCACAAAGCTGACACCATAGAGAATAAAGGAAGTAGCATTTTTTATCTTCATTATCAACCTTTGGATTACAGCAAGATAATGGACAATCAATGGACCAATCAGTGGTTCAGAAGGCCAAGAAATTCCCTAGAAATGAATAATCGCCATCAATATCTCCAAACCTTGTCATTTTTGTCTCGTTTTTTGCAACAACAGACAATTACATTGCATTAAAACAAAACAAAGAATCAAAAATGCACGTACGTTTTATTTGCACTAATGTACATTATAGTTAAGAAGACTATTTTGGAGAAAAGAGGCTTTGTTACAACCGCGATGAATGGATGAGAATGGATAAGAGACTGAGGAAGCTTGTGGGATGACATGGGTAGCAGTGAGATGTGCAAATTATGCATAGTCTCATGCTCATCAGCGATGCATCCTGGAGTAATGGAGGCAGAGTCGCTCTGGGAGAAGGTAGGAGGAGAGGAGGGCTTCTATAAAGCCTCTGATTGTGCTATTCACCCTAAAGTTTTTAATCACGTCCTCTCGGCAGAGGAGCAAAAGGGTGCTGCTATTCCTCCCCTGTGATGTTAAGGGGGAATGGGGAAATGAAAGCCTCCCTCTCGAGCTAATCATTAGGGGGCCACACTGCCTTGATGCCGAGATCTTTCAAAGCACTCCAGCATGGGGCCTTACTACAGATGTCGAGGAAGCAGAAAAGAGGGATTGGGTGAATGAAGGGGGTTAAAGGCGCGTTATGAGCATAACCTAATGGGAAGATGTCTGGGTGAGAAACGTAGAGGAAAAAGAAAGTCCCACATCTTACCACAGGTCAGGAATGACTCTAATAATGAGCAAAGACTGTAATCCAGGCCAAATGAGGCGGATTTCGCCTTCAAATCATTGTTCAACAAGGAATGAGAAATCAAGGGCTGAAGAAGTGCTTTAGGACTTAAAATAATTGTCTTGGTTCAAATAATAATAATACAGAAGTACTGCCTCAGATTTACTTAGAATATGTTCATAATCATGAATAAGACATAGGACTTCAGCCCAACTTCGCCTTTTCATTTTTTTAGACAGTAGCGATGAGGTAAAAATAGAAATAGTAGAGAAACAAAGAAATAAACGAGAAGGAAAACATGTTTTGAACTGATTGAAGCTCTCTTAGCCTAGTAAAAGCATAATTTTTTCAAGTGGTCCCAGCTGGGTCCTCCCATCGCACAAACTCAGTGACTGGCTAATGCCTCCTTCATAAATAGTTGCCACAACAGTGGACATAAACCCAGGTGATTGGTTTTGCCTGATCAATACGGACAAATGCGGCCCCAGCCAATGGGACTGTACTAATTCCCCGGGCGCCACTAGCAGGGTAATCTGTTTTCAGGAGGAGTTTAACGAGCTGTAGCGTCTTTATGGCGTGTACCGGCGCTCCTCGCAGGGATACCATTTCAGAAGGGTCGGCTCACGCTTTATTTAAACAATTTACACCGGTGCTCCGGCTCGCTGTGGGGTCCTGACCCCGCGCCGTGCGCTTTAAACTTTTCATTAAGTATGGGAGATTACGGGGGTCCCGCTTCACCTAAAACAGCCTACATAAGAGGTGCTTTCCTCCAGCCGGGTCCAGAAATTGTTTTAACCCCACGAGACAGGTAGATCTGCAGAGATCGCTTAATACACTCCAGCTCCTGTATACTGGTCCGCCCCACAAAGCTGGAGGAGAGCTTTTATAGATTTACCTATTAGGTCATGATTGTCTGGCAGGGCACGGGAACACATCTGGATGGTTTGAGGAATTCAGAATTTCCCCGAGCTCATGGTTTACAAAAAAAATCTACAACTGTTTGCTTAAAGAGTGCGGAAAGTTTGGCTTGGCTTTTCGATGGTGTGGAAGGGCCTCCAATGACGTGCAGTTATTGTGTCATAAACGTTTAGGCTGTAAATCTGACCATGCAATATTACATCTGCCACCTACACCCTTAAAAATAAAGGGTCCTTAACTGTTCTGGTTTGGACATTTTCTTCTCAATTCGAGAGCTATGGAACCTTTACATCAGGTATCAGTTATTTAAAAAGGTTTTTATACCAATCATATCTACGGTCTCTCAAATAAAGTCGTTGAAAAGAGCCATCATCTCCTTTTAGGGAACCAAAACGTTCTCTTTGGCATTGCTGCAAAAACACACTGCACAATCCTTGTGTTTGCCTGTTTAACAATTTAAAAATACACATCTTCAATGATATTCAGATTGTTCAATCTTTCTACTAGATTCAGTGGCCCATCCAGTAGTTTGATGTGAAATATCACTACTTCTGAACAAGTCTGACTTGTTGAAAGCCTCATGTTATAACATAATGTCTTTACATACCTCTTAATAATGAAATTGTGAAGAAATGTTGAAAAATTGTTGTTAAATTTCAAGGAGTCAAGATCTGAATCTGCAAATGAGAAACTGGGATTGAGATAAACCCGTTTAATTCAACATAGCAGCAATTAAAAGGTTTATAGACCCATGAGAGCAAAGTGCTTTCTCAGAAAAGCAGAGGTCATAGCCAGGAAGCCATGTGCAGAGGTTTGATGTGTTGGATGCAGGCTGTCATTGTAATCAATACAGGCTGAAGAAGAGTTTAGGGTGACGACCCAGCAGGAGAGAGTGTACAGTGTCCTCTGTACACCAGCCCAGCATGCCATCTCACATTACCGCCCTTAAACATACACCACTCCCCCCCGTTTACAGCTACGCTCTTGTGCTCATTAATATTGAACACAAAACAAAACACGGCGGCAGCTGAACACAGGACTGTGCCTCAGGAAATAAAGCTGGGGCTGGAAGGGCCACACTTAGACATGTTCCCTTCACACTGATCTAATCCACTCAAGCACAGAGAAGTCATATTTATCGCCAGCAATGCCCGGTGCAGTTCCCAGCTGATCACTTCTCAGTCCAAATTCATCAAGGGAAGCAAAGGCATTCTGCAGGAAGAGAAAATCAATTTATAATAATAAATATCTTTATAATTGGAATACAATTTTATGAAGAAATCTGAAATATGTCACGATAATATGCATTTATTTGTGTATACAGCCTTTAATTTCTTTAACAATTTAAACTGTTTTGTGTTACTTTCGAATTAAAGATAATTTATTTTATTCAGATTATATTTATTTTCTGGGTTTAGTTTATTTTGTTAGATTTATTTAGACTTGTATTACACCTGATTTATTTATCCTAGTATAGTAGTAATCTTATTCTTATTCTAGTGTTATTCTTAATTTACATTATTCTGATGTCTCGTGTTGGTCTGTGTCGGTGTAATGTGGCGGTAACCACAAACAATTTCCTTCGGGATAAATAAAGTTTTCTAATTCGAATTCTGATAAGTTAACACCGATTCTACAGGAGACTTACCTAAATTTACTGGGGTTTAACATATTGGGAACATATATAATATAAAATATGTTATCACTTTGGCACAGGCCACATGCTGTGCTTATTGTTGTGTGTTAAATTAAGCCAATAACCAGCAGCTATGCAATAATCATGCAGAATTGTGTTCTCTCAGAGGATGTGGACATAATTTTATTAAGGAAATGTAAAAAAAAAGTGGAGTTTGACCGGAACGGACAAACTTTTGCATGTGACTTAATGTGCAATTAGTCACACAGATCATAACCACTGTTCCCCCTTTCTTCCATTCTTCTTTTCTGTTTCTGCCACCTCCTTTCCAGACCCTACTTATCTTTCCAATGAAGGAATCTAGCTGAAGAAAGGATGGAAACGAGCGATGTTGCGCTGCAGGTACTGAAGGCATCTGTTAACAAGTGATTACAGAATTGAGTTTAATACCAGAATATATACACCAGAACACGTTAAGGTTGTGGATGAGTCATTAGTAGGCAATGTTGGTCTTGGGTCGGCCTGAATGAGCAGCTTATCTAGAACATCTGCAGTTTGACTTGGAGAAACTCCCCACCGCTGCTGAGATTAGCTCCGAGGGTCTGGTTTCGAGAGTGAGACGGAAAATGTCAAGGAGCTGGCCTGAAGGCTGGGGCTGCACAGGTAGGCAAAGACAAAATAAACACGGCTGACCTTGCCTGCCAAATAACCGCAGTTACATGTTTCACGGCGGAAAAACAAAGAAATGTTAAGACCAAGGCTCAGCGCCGCCTCTGGTAAAGCTATAATTCAAACACAGCTGTCTCGACTGCGCAGACGAGTCCGATGCCTTCAGTGAACCGTGCCTGGTCGTCCATCCCTCATTTGAATAACGAACGCCCAAACTTGGCGCCTACAGTTCTGGCTTGATTCCGTCATGCAAACGATGATGGGGGTCCACAGAGAAGGAGGAGGAGGAGGAGGAGGGGTGTGAGGGGTGGCGGAAGAAGAGAGAAAGGAGAGAAGAAAGCAAAAAAAAAATGGTCACGATTTGGTGTGAATGGCGGGGGCGGCCCTGAGGCTACAGCTCAGTGTTGATAAGGAGATTAGTCCCTAAAGAGCTCCATCTTTACTGGCTGAGAAATTAAAGGCTGTCAGCTCCTCTCTCACCTGTCCCTCTGACAGCTCTCTCTGCCCTAATCCCTGTCCTACACTAAAAGAAGCATTTATTAACAAATTAAGAGGCCTCGTCTCGTACCCTCCCCGCCCGCCCTCTCCTTACAATCCCCCTCCGTCGGGTCGGGCTTCAAAAAGTTGTCTTGATAGCGGTGACAGGGTGATTATCAATGAAAAATTATTTAACACCACCGCAGGGCCTTCACTCTGACAAAGCCTAATAAGTCACATGGGTGGATATCAATCAAGCCGGGCCGCTCCGGATTTGGTAAATATTCCCCCAAGTTCAGGCAAATTACCTTGATTATGTGGAGGCTCGGCATGGGGCTGGGTGGCTGTAGGGTAGGGGACGGATTTTAGAGAGGGAGGAGGGGGGGGCCTGTTTTTACACAGAACAGAAAAACCGTGGGACGTATCTGCTAATAAAGCAGACAGCATCGGAGAATTAATTAGAATCAAAACAAACCTGAACAGAGCCGTGTGGATTGCCATGAGACACGCTGCCTCTTTCATTTCTTCAATACAACAGACTTAGTTTATGCAAATGAGCAAAGTTGTTTTATTTTATTTTTCTCGTGCAAAAGGACCTGCGAAAAGGACCTAACTCGCACTTAAAATGTCAAGAAGTCTTAAATGGCTCAATTCATTCAAATACACGCTGTCCAGTTCTAAATATTGGGGACCCCTGGTTGAAAATGAGAATACGATATGGCAGAGGAAATCATTTTAGTATTCAATCTACCTGCTGGAACTGTGAAATAGTTATGGCATATGCGATACTTTATATGTTATTTAATCGCAATATGTTGAATGAAATGAATAGAAATTGTGCATCTAAAAATGCCATCTTAAGTTTTAAAATTAATTTTACTTTTACTCATCTGCTTCCTTTAAGACTGTGTGAGAATGATGATTGGACCAATGGAAAAAAATCATGAAAAAACATTACACACAAGTTAAGTATGTTGTTCCTTCTCTAAAGTTAGGTTTTCACCGATTTTTCTCAGGTCTGTGATATATTAGGTCATTGTAGCGTATCCATTCAAACTGATACATTTGCCGCTATCAATTCACCGACCTTCTGTTAACGCCGCCGTCGTCATGAGAGTGGGCCCAGGGGCTGGATTCGCTCTGTCATCCCGAAATCACTCAGAGACGTCCACAAAGACGGCAGACTCTTTAATGACTCAAACAAAGTGCGGTGGCGGCGTGATTGACATATTTAGGCCTGCGAAATTCTCACGTCACACAAAGCCAAGTGTTCTCCTTTATACTCCTCCAGCAGTGTTGAGATGACTAAAGAGGCCTCCCTGCTCCTCTGCTGCCTCTTTCCTGCCCCAGGCCAAAGCCTAGCCACAATGTAATCAGTCCAAATTAACCACAAATAACAACCAATGCTACGGATACAGGCCTTTGAGCGTATCGCCTCCCGCGCGCGATTAAAAGGGGTTTCGGGGCTTATTTCATTGTTATAAATTGGCACTGAATTTGACTAAATCGGTAATGGGGAAAAGAAATGGATTTGAAATAAATCCCCTTTTTGAAAGCAATCACGCTACACAAAAACGGCGTTTGCCTAAAGGAAAGAGCGAGGGCTTCCGTCCGCCGACACGACGTAATGGAACCAAAGCTGTTAATGTGGTTTTCTTCAGTTAAATTGATTCATGAATTTTGAAGAGAACATTATCTAATGAATTTACTCTGAATAGAAAGCAATTAAAAGGACACATCAGCCTGATTAACCCCAAAGTCACCCACAAGCCACAATTGATGTACACTTTTAAATGATTTTCATGAGAAAAACTGGAGCAGATCTGCCGTCTTTCTGCCCTCGACTAATCCAGACAAATTAATGAACAAAAAGTTAATTTCTGTGATGACCCTATTGCACTCTAACCTGGATTACGCCGGCGCCTAATGCGGCTTGTGTCACAGTGTTAAGGACTAATCAAGGCTTTCTTTTTCCTTTCTCGTTTTTTTTTCTTTACCTTTCGCCGAAGCCGGCGAGGAAGTTCAGGGTTTCCAGTTAACCCGACGTTTCGACACCAATCACCCCTTCATCGCAAACAAGCCCACCATAGAAGCACCGAGATGAGCAATTCTTTTTTTTTTTTCACCTTTCCTCCTCTGGAATGATTCGACGCTGCCTGATAATGCTGAAATTGCCCTTATTATTTAATTAATAAGCTTTTCTCTTTCTCTTTGTGGTATGACCTATATTCATCAACTCATGTTAATAGTTCACCGTCTATAAAATGTTTGATTTTCATTTTTAATTGAGTTGAGACGCTGCTTAACGAACTTTCCCTCCATTTTCCCCCCCTTCTAAAAGCCAATAAGTATGGCGTAATGAAAGGGGAGTATTAACTCTTTAAGTGCTGGATTAGGTTCTGCACTGACACAGCAAGATTGCTTATTACTAGAAAGCCACTCCTTCTGCTGGAATTCATTACCATCAGAAAGTGTGTGTGTGTGTTGGGGGGATAAGATTTTGCAAACAAAATGCGATCTGTGCATCTTATTTGTTCTATCAAAATTCACGATATGCCATAAATAAATAAATCATTATGGGTGGGGGTGGGGTAAACAGTGAGAGAGGAATAATGAGCATTTCATGAAGTCATGAACAGCTTTATGAATAGTAATGCAATAATATAAGACCTTTTGGCCGCAGGTTCCATCATGAGGCCTTTTATCCAATATAAGAAAGGATTTTATTGTAATATCTTGGGTACAGTCAGCTCTTTTTTTCATCAGTTTGCTCTAAACACATAATTCATGCGATGACCTTCAGCTGAGAGGAGAAAGCAAAGAGAGACGCTCCTCACGGCAAACAGATGCAGCAATTCCTTTAGAAATTATAAGGAAGATTCTGAAGGATAAACATAGGAGGAGGACTAGAGCTGTGTGATGAATACAATATTAAAGTACATTTCATGCGTGCATTAGAATAGACACCTGAAATGCTGGCTAATAGTTGTGTATTGCACAGAAATATCCAATGTAGTTATTGCTTAATAAAGTAGTAATAAGCAGCCAATTAATTACCTGGATGAGGGTCTTCTCATTAATGTCCATATTGGGAAAAAAAGTCCTCTGAGTAGAAATCAGCAGAAACCATTGAAATCGTGCCTAATTGTGATATTTTATATTATTTATCATCTTAAATCTAGTCTTTTTGTCACATGGGACTACTCTTGCGACTGTGATTAATTGTATAAATGTTAAACGTTTAAAGTATAACTATACAGCACACATTCCTACACTACGATTAATATCATAGCACATCAGAAATGTCATGCAACACATATTTTCATGGTTTTGAAGAAGATTTGTGACAATTTTATCTTATTTTTAATATTTTATGTTTTAAAATGTATTAAAATCTGGCACAGACTGGTTAGTCTTTAATAAGGAAAAGAGCATGGCATCATCTTCTAATAAATTGAACGCCCCAACCCCAAGAATGTATCAGCCTCGCCCCTTCCCCATCCACTTTCCTCCATTAGGACACACCCAGGTGCCTAGTTCTGATCACTGACAGCGTTTCCACCAAAGACAGTAAATGAGAGACCCTCAGAGGAGCCTTGGGGGTGGGGGTTCAATTTCAATGGTTCAAATCAGATCATTGAACGCTGAAATGAAATAATGACGCCCGTACTGTACACCTTTCAGAACATATTCTATTGAATTTTTGCATCACCTTGGATGTGAATGGGTTAAAAAAGGCATTTTAATGGACTCCAACAAAATATATCAGCATAGCGGGGTTTTACAGTGGCTACCAGTATGAAAACATTGAGATTGATTACCCATATTTGTTGCCTGTTCTCTTTATTAATCTAATGCATCCATGGATGCAGTGGTGTGTAAGTACAAGGCAACCTGAAAGGCCAGTGTGAGAAGTGTATCCAGCAAATTAAAACATTTCCACCGCTGACATCCTGGGCTCACCATGGCGTCATATTGACCGCGATTTTGCTACCAGCAGTTCGATACGGGCCGAGAATCGATGCACGAGGAGAAGTTTGGCCCCCACATCTTTTTTCCACTTGACAAATCCTTTAGCGAGGAGCTAGTTTATTCAGTGCTGGCCTTGGCCATTAATGCCTGTGTCATGTTTTTCTGCACTCATCTCCATGGCCTGCTGATAATGATTTTGCATCATGTTCAGCTTGTCATGCCTGTCAGCCGCACTGAACCATTTGACCAGAAGGAGGGGAAAATGCAGGCGCGACTATTGATTCCAGCTTCTCCATGTCACTTGTTCACCAGGATTTAGCTATTGATGAGGCTGAGAGTGAAAACAAGCTCTCTCCCATGTGGCCCCGCTTGCTAAGAAGAGTAAAAAATGCAAAGTTGGGGGAAAATATTCAGGCCCAGTCCCAATCCGTGGGATTCCACCATCGATTGGAACGCACCTTCATGTCGTTTTCTTCCCCTCTCTCTCTTTGTCAGGCATACAAATCTGTGGGGTTTGGCCGCTTCATTCGACGTTAGAAGCGGCGCTCTCTGTAAATGATGGATTTGTGCATGGGATAAATTAGATTCCACAGTCATTGCTTCTCTAGAAGGCTGTCAGGGCTGCCAATGTCAGCAGAATTAATAACAATAATCAAATTGGGAGGTATGTGTACTGAAGTCCTCTTTACCGCGTCGTTTCGCTTCCAGACGATTGTTTAATGAGAGGACAGTTGTTTGTCAATCATGGGCCTTTGATTTTGCAGGTCAAAAGGTCAAATACAAATGGAGTAGACGTCTTTAGCATGAAGATGACCCTTCACGAAGCCCGGGTTAACTCTGCGGGAGATTGAGATCCCCGTCTCAAAATTGTCCTGCACCTAAGTGTGCTAAAAGACAACAAGAAAATAAATCCGGCCGCTTCAATTTATCATGCCACATATTACTTTGGACACAATTTTCCTCTAATCTGATAAAACTTTCAGACCAGAAACTCCGCAGTATAGATTGAATAGAATGCACTTAGGGTGATAAAAATTGAGTCTGAAGAAGAAGAAAAAACTGTAGTTAGTTATAAAATAGCACATAAAAAAAGTGGTATATTAAGCCCGGCTACTGCTCTCTCCTGCTCGGTATCATTCTTAGACGTCAATCCGGCTGTTAGATACTGTATTCTATTCATCCAGCGCTAAGATTACATTTAGATATGGGGGGAGTCTCTCAGTTTCAATCTGAACTTATCTCATTTCCCGCACAGCACAAACAAACCTAACACGCTCCCTCTTTCTCTCCATTCTCACTAGCCCTGTGTTTCAGCCCTCGCCCCACCCTTTCCTCACCAGGGCATTCTGGGTAGCAAAAAAAAAAACCCAAAAAAACCTAGGCCTGTCCAACAGTTGGCAGTAAAGTTCGCAATATGCCCAAATGCCATTTTACATATCTATGCTGCATATCTACTGTGACGTTTCTTCATAAGTACACTCTTTGGAGTATAGAGAACCCTTAGACCTTAGAGTGTAAACTTAGACCAAACTAAAATGTGTTTTTTCTCCACTTCAGTTCATTGTAGCTTCTACTGAAAGCCCTTTTGTCGGTGTTGAAATTGTAGGTTAGCTCTATTTCCCGTCCCGCAAGTATAGAAAAACAAGCACTCTCGCACTCACACTTCTCCTCATTTCGAATAAGGCCGTGACTCCCTCTCTCACTCCTTTAATCTCTGTATATTACAAAGCAGGCCAGCATTACAGCGTAGCAGCAGATGTTATGGCACTGAGATAACCTGTAAATATTTGAGTGACATGAGCCCTCAACACAACGCCCGAAATGAAATATGTGGTGACCAAGCTATATTAAAAAAAAGACAGACGAAGAAGAAAGAAAGAGAGGAAAAAGGCTACATATCCTGAGGGAGCAACATTGTATGACCCATGCTTGTGTTTTTAGAAGCTTTTACCATAGACTGAATTCTACATTCCATGTCTCTCTCTCTCTATCTCTCTCTCTCTCTCTCTCTCTCTCTCTCTCTCTTTGCCTTTCGCTTCTTGTCCTCTGTCCAGATTTGTTCTATTTTTAATGCCTGTGAAAGCAGGATTTAAAGGGGCGGTGTGGGGGAAGGGGTTGTAGCAGGGCCAAATTCGGCCCCAAAGAGCCACCCCTTTAAGGAAGCATCTGTTGTGTTGAAGGACAATATCCAGTCCGGCAACGTTAATGTGTTTCAGAGAAGGAAAGAAAACCCAGCCGCTCGCCATGGAACACCCGCACTCGGACGCAAAAAAAAAAAAAAAAAAAAAAAAAAAAAACCCCCCACCCCAACCCCCCCCCCCAACACCAAACCCAAACAAAAAAACAAAGTTCATTTTTATGCTTCTAATCAAATGTTGTTTGCACTGTGTTTAGAGTTCATTATAGGAGTTAATGACCTTGTAAAAATGTAGAAACAAGTTTAGCTGGAAAGCCGCACTCGTAAAACACCGCCTCACTTAGTGGAGCGAGGCCGCCTCTGAAGCGATGGACGATTTTTTTTCCCCTCCAAATATTTATTGGTGGAAAATCAAACTGCAGTTCATTCTGTCTCCTCGGGCAAAACCTGATTAGACATTAATTGATTTGTCATTAGTTGTGCACTTAATGTGACAAGCAATCAATGCGGAAATATCTGTAGAAAATTTAGCAGAGAGATGAGAGAAAACGAAAGATGTTTATTTTCTTTGGCACTGGTAAACGCTGAGGTTTTGGAAGGTGATTTTTTTTTACACCAGTGTATTTAACACCTAAACCAGTCTGGGAATGATCACCAATGGAACAGCAGGACAGGGTGTTTTAGAGTGTGCCTACAGAGTAATAGATATAAGCTTTACCTTGTCCTGATTCCTATTCCAGAGGTGTAAACGCTCTCACATTCAATGCTAAATGGCTCTAATCACTGTTTACGTTCAGAGCTCATTCTAGTTTGAGAGAGAGAGAGAGTGAGAGAGAGAGAGGGAGAGTATAGGAGCACATATTTCGTTCCAGGCTAATGCTGGACGAAGTGTGTTTACATGTTACAGAATGGGAGCCATTCAGGCGAAACCCAAGAGCAGGAAATGACAAATTAAGACAAACTTTCTTCATAAACAAATATTTGAACAGAAAGGCAATGAGATAATGAGGTGTGGATTTTTTACCCCCTTTTATTTTATTGAGGACAGCTGAAGTGCTGGCAGGAGGCCTCATGGAGAGGCTAAAAGTTTGATCTGATGAAATAAAGTGCAGCAATTAATTCCAATACAAAATGACTTTATTTATTTTATTATGGGGATTTACAGTTGATGAATGTGGATCTTCGGTGTTGCTAGCATACAAATTAAGCACAATTTGTGCAGGTGAACTGTAAATACGAAGTAAAAATCCTCTTAATGTGGATTTATTTAATTCCACAGGCCCCAGTTCTTGCAGGTGTGAGATAATAGACCTGAAATATTAATGAGCAAATATGTTTTAAAAATGTGGTCAAATAAAATGACATCGTTCATAATACCTTGCTATATTTGACAATGTGTGTAGTTGGGTTGATGAGAGAATGAAGAGCACCTGCATCTTCCTCTCTTCTTGTTCATTCATGTCCTGTTTGATTTCCAATAGAGGGCAGTACAGTTTAGAGGAAATGCACACACACACACACACACACACACACACACACACACTCACACTCACACACACACTCACACTCACACATACACATACAAATGCACACACGTGCAAACACACAAGCAGTAGTAATATTTCCACACAAAAACCGGCTGAGAGAACTGTATGGCTTCTTTTTTTGAGCATGTGCTAAAATAAGCCCAGGAGAGAAAGAGAGATGGAGACAGAGAAAGAAAGTACAGAGTAACAGAACAACAGAAAGAAAAATTAAGAAAAGGAAATCATGGCCAGAGATACTAAAATGATAGAAAAAGTGAGAGAAAGAAAGGAGTATAAGAGAAAGAAAATGAGAGACCACTAAAGTGTACAAAGAGTAAAAAAAGAAAGAAAGGCAGAAAGAAAGATAGAAGGAAACAGGCAAAGAGATGGAAAAGATGCATAGAAAGAATAAAAATATATAAATCTGTGTGTGTGTATGCATATCTAATATACTTTATATATAGTACATATATACAAATATATAATATCTGTATAGACACACACACACACACATATATATATATATATATATATATAGAGAGAGAGAGAATTGGAATGAGGGAGAAAGAGAGAGAGGTTCTGTCAGTGGTCATGTTTCTCGCTCGCTCGCGTGCGCCCTGGTGTGCACTCTGTGCATTTGTATGTATATATACAGCAGGAGCGTGGATGGGTGGATGGGTGGAGGAGTGAAAGAGTGGATGAGCTGAGGGGAGGATGGGGGTGGATGCTGTTGGCCATGGTGGCGGACAGGTAGATGAAGAATGACCCGTCGTCTGCCGCTGATTTCTGAGATTGCTAATGATGCCCGGACAGCAGGGCTGGAGCCAGCGCTAATGAAAGGTGCTGCG
>JBBKCR010000101.1:36311574-36347594 GCA_037577295.1 Ladigesia roloffi
CACACACACACACACACACACACACACACACACACACACACACACACACACACACACACACACACACACATTTATATGTATATGCTTATTTGTCTAAACTTCATGCTGTCATATAATATCATTTAGTCCTATTTTGAAAATTATTGGAGTTGTCTGCAATCCCTTTAATACAAACATCCTCAATTTGTAATAGGTTTTCAGAAATATAATCAGAATGAGAAAACTTTATTGATCTCGGAGGAAATAACTCACATTACGACTGCACAGTCACACAGAGACAAGAACAATATAACGTCAAAAACATCAAATAAAAATTCTACAGAAAAATATGGGGGTACAAAATACAAGTATGGTATAAACACAAAATGTGGTCAGCAAGGAAGATGGACAAATAAATAATTGAAATAAATATAGATAACAAACAAATTACAGGCATTTATTAGTTTTCACAAACTGTGTTTTATTAATAATGGCATGTAATACAGATCAGTAGTAGATCATTAGTAGTATTGCACATAATAATACAATATTGCACATAACGCTCAGGATTTAGCCCCCAATAAGAAATTGCATGGTGTTGCACATGGCAGGACTATGTCTTAACTAACACAAAGCAACAATGGGATTGCATTGTGCATTTGTGAAATCTGACTAAGCTCCAAAAACCTAAATACACCCCCCAGTCTGTCCATCTCTATCAGGTTGAGGAGAAGCCATATGCTCCGGTTATCAGGTTACATCTGAAAGCTTTGCCTCTGCAGCTCCTTAAAGAGTGAGGGAGCGTGAGGGAGATCCAGGGCCAGCGGTGATCATTTCTGCTGGAGTCAGGCCACCGCAGCCAGAGAGCTAAAAGTGCTTCATTTACCTGACCTCTGACCTTGGCTATGTCATGTGACTATTGATTTTCAATAGCTGAAGGATCCATACCACCCAGAGTGGAAGCAGCGTATCTATCCATTCTTCTCCGGCAGCACCAGATTGCGATTGGCTTTTGTAAAGAATGGAGGTTTTTCTCCTTCCTTTGACAAGAATCATCTGCCAGTTTTCTAATAAAAACTCTGCTACAATATTTAGTTTTCACTCCTGGTGTTTTTGTTTCTTCATTTTGTTTTGGTGCGCATGAAAAATGCAAAGATGCGAGACATAGATTTGGGGTCTGAGGTCACTCGGGTGACCCGCCTGACATTGTCCTTTGAACATGTACGTATTGATCCGGCCTTGCAAAACAGTGCAGTCTGATCTCATAGTGTCTGTAATGAAGTCCAGAGATAAAGGAATCGTGTTCAGGTTCAAACGCCAGTTTTTTTATTGTTTGTTTGTTTGTTTGTTTTTGTTTTCTGTTTTTTTTTGTTTACACAATGAAAATCCATTGTTTTTTGTTGTTGGTTTTGTTAATTGTCTGTTCTTATGATTGATCTTTTACTATTTTGTTGTACAGTGAACTTGAGTGTTTTGAAAGGCGCTTCTTTAAATAAAATGTATTATTATTATTAAAATCATGACTTTAAATCAAATGTGTCTTTGAAAACTTATTTTTTACACTTCTTATGCGGAGCTGCTTCTCACATCATCCATTTATTTTCACGTGTGAACTTACATCTTACATCATCAAGAACGCCATTTGGGGGCAAGACCTTGTATAACACTCTGGGTGTCACATGTGATCAGATTTGACTCAGATGATGTCATTACTTGTGTGAAACCTGATGTGAAATGTGTTATTGTTCTGTAAGGACACGTTCAGTAACGCTGTGCAGTATAATGGTGGCCTTAAAAAGCCGTCTGAAGGTAAAAGAGAGTGGAACAGCTGGTCACAGTTTATATTTTACTGTGTTTAGCACATGATGCCTTGAAGAAACGTTCTGTGCTTGTGATTGGCTCCAACCCAGGATACCGGACCACACAGGTATCCACTGGGGTGGACGGCCTTCATCCAAGTCATATGAATTTATGAGCAAATTATACACTACGGTAAACTCTCTCGTGATGAAATATCTCCATTACAACATTGAAAATAACATTTGGTAACTTTTTACTGAAGGCTGACATTTGTAAAATCACATGACACTGACATGATAACTAATGTAAACCTACATTAGAGTCTAAAAAGTCTAATTTAGTTAAATTAGTTTGGGCACATGTTGAAAAAAAGTCTTCAACGCTTTGTTGTTTTTAAAAATATGTTGACAGACCTAAATTATGTGGTCCATTTGTTTCGGTCCATTTGTCATAAAATGTTCACATTATAAGGGGTTTGCATTTTCAAACTACAAAAGAAAACAGAAAACTATCAAGAATTAATGTTGTGTTTATACTAACCATAAAATATTCTCTTCAGTTTTCTTCAGTTATCCACAGATAACAGTGAATGCAGATTAAATCAACTGAAAAAGTCTGAGTCAGTCAAGAAATTTGTTTAAAACTATTTTTTGGCAGTAAAACTTAACTGGATACAAAAAATTAGATGGTAACAATAAATATTCATGGAAAAGTTTAAGATAACACATCCACATGCGACCACAGTGTACAGTTTACAAGTTTATTCAGTTGCTTACCATATAAATGCATGGCTTTATAACTCTGGTTGTGTCAGTTTCATTCTGTTAATTATAATAGTTTTGGAAATAACGAGTTTTTGAAAAGAAAAAACAGCTGATGTAAAATGAAACATTTACTGATTTACTTTTGATGATTAATCAACATTAGAATTATTAATGAAATGCTTTTAAATTATAGAGCTTAGCCAGGATAGTGTATTAGGAAAAATGTTTTCTTGATGTGTTTAAAATGAAACCATTCAGATGTTATAGTTTCTTTAAATTTTTACAACATTTACAGCCCTGACTATGTATTTGTAATGCTGCAAAGCTTGTCCGTTATATTTGTTCCTATTACTGCTCCCTTGGCCATGGCAGAATGGTGAGTGTAATAGGTCGATGTAATGACTTGATTACTGGCCAGATTAGTTTATGGGGTAGCACAACTGGCTGACAAAGCAACACTCTGGTAAAGTAGATGTGTGTGTGCAAGTATGTGAGATGGTGGATGTACATGTGTTGGTCTGAGGGTAAGAGAGAGCAAGAGAGAGAGTGTAAGAGAGAGAGAGAGAGAGAGAGAGAGAAAGAGAGAGCGCAACAGAGAGAGAGAGAGATACATGGTAAGAGAGTTCCCCCTCAAAGACAGCTCAGATGGTGTGGGCCGCCTCGCTGAGAGCCGATGAAGGTTGTTTGACAGCGAGAGCGAGCGAGAAATCCAAAAGAGCACCTGGAAATGAAAATCAATCTCTCTGAACCGGCCCGTGCTTTCTCTACAGTCTCCACACACTCGCCGTTCCACAGCACACCAGCACCACGGCAGCGGGGCAGCCAGGGAAACAGCCAAATTGGTGCAACAAGGTGGCTAATAGGATCATTAACCCCCTTCTCTGTATGTTTTGGACGTTCTGTGTGAGCTTGTGTGTGTATATGTGTGTGTGTTTGTGTGTGTGAGTGTGTGTGTCTGTGCCATCCCGCACATGGCAGATTGCATGAACAGGCTGACTGTTAGCGGCTAGCTCAGCAGTGCCGGGCGCGAGCTGCCATCTTCCCGTGGATTTACAGCTGACGCTGGTGCTACTTCAATTAGCTCTATAGCACACAGATGTTGCTTAAATGTTGCTACTAATGATACCGCAATAAGCGTGAGATTCATGCCACATTCACAGGCACGTAAATTTCTCAAGTGGCACAATTAAAGGGGAAATAGTGGCTGGGCGAGAGAGAGAGGGAGCGAGGGAGAGGCAGAAGTGCTGGAGATGCCAGTTGGAAAGCCTGGTAGTCTATGCCATAATGCAAGCCGAGCTCCATTCCACTTTAATTGCTTATTCTCTCAAAGAGCGCTTTTGTTTCGCGCACCAAGTGCAGCATGCTTCTGGAGAACACAGTGTTTGTTTTTCTGCGAATCTGGCTCCCATAACATCCATCAAATACCAGCAGACGACAGAGGAGCAGACCTCCGAACTCATCCTAATTTGATTCAGGTCTAATAGTGTTTCAAATTTAACCAAATTCAATGATTTGATTACAGTGTTGAAAGAAACGATATGAAATAATCGGAGATTTCAATTTTTTTAAATGACTGTGTTCGATTTGATGACAGAAAATTATTCAAAGCAACATAAAATCACAAAACGTACCATAATTTCATGTAATTCGCTGATTCAATGATTCAGAATTATAATATTATCTCAAATTTGATCAGAAATTTATTCGGTTTGGTTATAGTTCTTCCATGACCACTGGGGTGTAATTGGCATATTTTATTATTATTTGATTTGATTAGTTATTAAGGAAATGATTCAATGTTGCAGAACACTGGAGAGTTTAACTCCAGTCCTGGAGGGCTGGTGTCCAGCACTGTTTGTTATTCCCTTGCTTTATAGCCAGTAAACCTGGCAATTAACAGTCGAGTTGAACCAGGTGTGTTTGAGCGGGAAAATCACCAAACCATGCTGGACACAGGCCCTCTAGGACTGGAATATTGGCACCCATGCAAAACATCATGAGATGTTCACCATAATTCAATAACGACTGAAGCTTGCTGGAAAATAACAAATTACTTAAGATATATATACATTACTTAAGATATATATTCATACATATAAACATATATATATATATATATATAATCTTTATGGAATCCTTTCCCCAATGCATTTTCATATCTTTATTGGATTACATGCTCTAATAACATCAGTTAAAGAAAAGTATCTTTAATAGGTGCTTCTTCAGGACAGCACCATATCTATGGAGTGGGAATGAGAACGTTCTATTCTTAGTCAAAATTACAAAAGAATGGACATTTGTGTGTCCATGGAACTGTCACTTGTGTATGTGCTGTTTCATGTTATAGCTTGAAGCACAAGCACACTGACAGACCCGTCAGGTGTGTATGTGAGTCCAGTATTCTGTGTGTCAGTGTTATGTGGGAGAGTCAGTTCTCCATCAGCATGACTTTACCTCAGTCAGGCCTAGTGACCCGAACACAGGAGAACTATCACTCTCCATCGTTCCCTGTGGAGAAAAGAGAGAGTCTCTCTCTCTCTCTTTCTGTCTCTCCCTCTCTCTCTCTCGTCCTTCCCTGTTGTTAGCACCTGTCTCCCAACATTACAGACACTTCTATTGTGGTTTTGTGTTCTAGCTGTCAAAAGATGAAGTCTTTTTTTCAGTTTTTTTTCTCTCCTTTAAGCACGTTTGTGATTCCTCCGTCAGGCTGATTGATGGAGAACTGATGAGAGTCAATGAAGAAAATGAGTAAAATACACACTGACAGACGTAGGGTAGACTTCTCAGCTGCACTGTAATCCAACTTCAGGTGCCTTTTTGCAAGGTCACCGTAGCACTCAATATTTGCATTAAAAAAAAAAGAAAACATGCAAAAGACAAAATTGTCCATCTGCGGTGTGTGATAAAAGCAAACCCATGTCTAGCTACACCATAGGCCTTTTTTTTACCACACGCTACCGCTATTTATAGCAAGCATGTTTCATTAGGGCTGATTCATGTCCAACTGGATGCCATTTCTTTGACATGCTTACAAAATGAAGGATAAATGAAGAATGTTTGGTATGAAAACACACGCGCAGCCAGTCGGCAACGCTAGGTGCCTGTATAAGCTGTCATGCCAAGAAGATCAATGGAAATCATCATGAAAGCGCACTGGCGAGGAGTGGAGGAGTGTAGAAACAGCGTCACGTTCTCTTAAGAGGTAATCTCTGCTCATTTAGCTTTCTGACAGCCTGCTAGATTCACATACTGGTTGTGCATAATAGGCAGTTAACCCTGATAAGCAATTCGGGCCGCGCATTGTTTGTCTTAAAATAACTGAATGCTTGCACAAGTCAATCAAACTCAGTTTCTTTTCAGAGAAAGGGGAGAAAAAAATCACAGATAATGACAAGTGTGATGTGGCTCTATCAATGTCAAGATGCTGAGACCACCTCTTTCTCTCATCCTTTGACTTTGAAAATCTATTGCTGAATTTGTTAAAAAAAAAAACATTAATAAACGTGTCACAGCTTTTCTAGCTGTCGCTGTTAAGGTGCCGTCCTTGTTTCTGTCATCGTACTATTGGGATACCAGAGAGACATTGTAAAATTTGCAATCCTTGCAGTCTTTGTTAGTGACATTGTAGTCACTGTGTGTACATGTGTGGTGTGTCGACATACTGCGTGAAGGTTATTGTGGCATATAAGCAAAGGTAGAAAGGGTTATTTCACAGATTTTTGAAAAATGAGGTACATGTAAGGTGTAAGGCAGAATAATTGCCTAGCTTTTAACATGATCACAGTTTTACCAACTACATTTTTTGTAAAAACCCAGAAAGAATGTTTATTTCCATTGTTTTTTTTAAATAAAAAATAAAAAGGCAATGGTTTTGCAACCCCTGGTTATAAAGAAAGGAGGTTTGTCTACAGTGCAGCATTTTAGGTCAAAGCATTTAGAATCTCAAATCCTGTGGAGTTTTGTAAATTTGTAAACTCTCCATTAAAACTGTTTTTTTTTTTAAGTAGGAATAATATTTTTTGCCATACTGTCACATGCAAAAATGTTATAAAATGTTACTATCTTTGATAAAATCGGTAATATTCTTGCAGTAATATTAATATTCTGATTATATTCTTCATTAGTTGCCCCCACCCACTGGGGACTTCATCAAAAATAATGACCAGGAGCATGAACCAACATAGTATAAATGATCACTTTTGATATCTGGATGATTTAAACATGGTGTACACACCTGTGGCCAATTTTGGGACTTTATTAACAACATTCTGGCCAATGTTCAGAAATATAAGGCCTGCTCTGGTGGACCAGTATCTGAAGATGAACCAAATAAAGCTATACAACTCATGAAGCATTTATATGCTTCAGTTTCCTGTAGGTTATCCTTACCTTATCTTCAGCTTAATACATACAATTTTAATTAACCAAATATTTAATCAGTGAATTATTCATAGTCATTTGGACCATGAATAAAGTAGACACATCTTCAACAAGTAAAGAGCCAAGTAAAGTGATGATGAGCAACCTTCATAGGAATGTATGTAATGGCAGCCAATGGCATCAAACTCCCACTGATATGCTCAAGGGAGCTCATGGAAAAGAAAAACTGGACAATGAAGACAATCTGGGCAATTATTGCAGAAACACATCAAATGCCAAGTGTTTATAGGCTTGAAACTGAAGTCATGACAAACCTTGTTAGTGCTAGCAAACTCTAAATGAACTTCAGTGGGCACCATCTTTACTTGGGGCGTGTTAATGTGAATGGGTTTTATATTCAAATATTTTGTTTAATGTTAACCTATTCATTAATGCGGTCCATCTAGGCTAAACGACAAATGCATCTCTCATAACAATTGACTTAAATGTACATAATCATTTCTAAAGGATAATTTGAAACAAAATGTAGTAAAAATACACCAAAACTGGCCAAAGCAGCCTTTATGACAACTGACACTTGGAGAAAAATCTATAGAAATGTACATTGTCATGAATGGAGTGTGTATGTATGGTACCCTTGAATGTAACGCACTACCCTTGAAAAGAATCCACTTGTAACGGCAAACTGGTCAATGCAAAAGTCTAACAATGCGCTTAAGCGCAAAAATAGCAGTCTTCAGTGTTCAGTGGAATATTTTGATGCCCCACAAGCTGTTGAGGTATATATGAAAGCGCATACTCATACATCCAGAGTTTAAATGCGTGTGTCTGTCAGTCTTCTGTGTGTTTCATGCATTTTGATTCTTGTTTGTTTTGCAGGCATACAAAGCTTTGGAACCTGCGAGGCAGACGGCTTTAAAGTTCTTTTTCCACATGCTTTCGCATTATTCATCAGCTTTAGGTAAAGAGAGACAGGCCTTGATGTCATGGTTTTTCACAGCATCAGCACAAACCAGCATGAGTGCTCCAACACTAGAGCCCATCCACCATCTGTCTTTCACTACAAAGTCACCCGCAGCCTCTACACCACCGCAGACGGCTCGGCACGGGACTGTCCAAGCCAGCATCAGGAGCTGGAACGCGCTGCGGGACCTTGCTAACAGCGCAGTAAGTAATGGTAAGATTTAGCATGGTGTGTTCCGGCTTTGGTTGGTCAATGATCTGCACTGAAGATTGTGTCTGGTCAGCAAGCTTGAGATTTCTTACGAACATTAGTCAAAGCACTCACACCTGTTTTGCATAGGGGGGGCCCACATGTGGAGGCTGCTACCGTAAGAGGAACGAGTGGTGGAAACGGAGGCCTACTGCTGTGAAGCTTATTGAACCATTTACAGAAAGTGCCATGCATACATCAATGTTTTCTGAACCACCGAGTACAAGCAGTAAAGAAAGCTGAAAGAAAGCTGATCGTTCAACCAGAGAAAAGTGGCTGCCTGAAGACTGCCTTTTGCCTATAGGCTAAATACGCTTGTTAGCATGGATAGCATTAGCTTTTGTAGCAAGAATTGGCCAAGCATTAAAAGAACTGAACTGCAGGCCATGAGTTAGCCTTAGATCTGTCTCAGTACAGTAAGCCGCTGCACACTTCTCTGTGCCTGGATCCGGGTTTTAAAGGTTAAGCTCCCCAATGTGATTCATTGTCACTTTAGCATTTATAGTCAGCTTAGCATCTCATGATCCGGCTCTTTTTTCAGGTCTTTAAGCCTCTGCGGTTATCTGCACTATGACTTATTATCTGAACTCCACACAGCAAATCAGAGACAGAAAAAAGAGAGAGAGAAAGCAAGAGAGAGAGGGGGATAAGTAGAGAGGGAGAGATTTAGCCTTTAAGTTTTCTAAATGCCTCAACAGTCTCATAGAAGAAAAGCGAGTAAAGGAAAGCCACAGACATTCATATAGTGAAGTGAGAGGTGAGTTTAAGTATTTTCCTGAAAACGATGTGGGAAACAGACCTGAGGTAAACTAGATAAATGAACACTGGAGCCTCAACGGACCAGTTATACCTCTTCTCTAATCAGCTTCAATAACTGACTGTTCACTTGCTGTCTAAATATCTCTAAAGCTGATGCCTAAAACAGGCCATCTCCAAAGAGAGTCAGAGCATCTCCAAAACAGCAGGTAGTGTGGGGTGGTCAGTACCTACCAAAAGTGTTTTTTGGAAGGACAATCAGTGAACCAGCAAACGGGTCATGGCTGGTCAAGGCTCACTGATGCATGAGGCGAGCAAGGGCTAGCCCATCTGGTCCGATTCCACAGAAGATCTCCTGTAGCACAAATTGCTGGCTATGATAGAAAGGTGTCAGATTGCTTGCTACATATGGTGGATCAGTCAGAGTACCCATGTTGAATTCTGTCCACCTTCAATAGGAGGGTGAGCATCAGAACTGGAACATGGAGAAATGGAGGGAGGTGGTCTGGTAACATTTTCTTTGACGTCATGTGGAGGGCAGAGTGTGTGTATGTTGTTTTTGTGGGGAAGAAATGGCACCAGAATGCAAGATAGGAAGAAGGCAAGTCGGCAGAAACAGTGTGATGCCTTGCAGCGATAGAGCACCTTCAGACGTCTTTTTGGAGTCCATGTCTTTATGGGTCACTGAGAAATTCTTAAATATAAAAATGCCAAAGGGTTACTTGAAGTGAAACTATAGAAGAGTCAGTTTTGTTTTCCCAAAGCAATAGTTCTCAAGTTTGTGCCTGACACGCATAGTCAGGGTTCTCTTATTTTAGTTGTCATTTTTTTAATGCCATGATATGAGTGGGGACACCATTATATGCTTATAAAGATAGCCCATCACTCCAGAGTTAAGCGCTTCTATGTATATTTTTTGAGCCAGTAGCACACAAACCAGTATTCTTTACAAGAAGTTCAGATAAACTATTTATAATCTTAATGAAAATTGCAGTTAGTCATTGTTCCTCAACTACTGACAATATGTGGGATACATTTAGAAGAGTATAAAACCATAATGTAACAAAATGTATATTGAGGATGGTAGATTATTAACCTATTAGCATTTTAGCATCCCTGTATGAGCTAAAACCTTTTGACCCAAAACAATAAAGTCAGTGTGTCTATGATGCTCATTTACTAAACACAACGAAACCTTAGTGTCCAGTGCAAACAACAATATGCTACAGATGCACTAGATGGAGATTTGATTTAAAAACATTAGAATCAAGGTCAACCCAAAAAGCAATAAAAAAACAATACATAATAAAAGTAAAGTCCATGGACGTATTGCCCCATCCTGATCAATGGGATTTGTTTTTACAGATAATGGCAACAAAACAAACCAAAATAACAAAACCTGTTCGATTAAGTAAAGTGTCCCCTTACAATCATGTGTGACACACAGTGTGAACAATGTTAAATCCTTTTTTTGCATTAAACCTATAAACCATGTGAAGCAGGGAGCTACCACAAATGAGGGGTGCTAGGGACCGGTGTGTTGGGATGGTCTCCTACTCAAAGGCTCCTCACTGATGACACTAGCATTGTTGGTATTCAAACCCACAACTGTCTGTTTGCAGGTGCAACCCCCTAACCACTAGTCCACCAACTGCCCTAGAGGTATTTACGATGTTGTAATTTACTTAACATTGCTGAGGAAAAATCCCTTAATTTTTGTACAAAATGTGATTCTACACAGATACTTTTTGAGCCAGTAGCTCATAAACCAGTATTCTTTACAAGAACATAATTTTGGACTTTTGTTTTGTTTTTTAGGATGCTTTTAATTTGAATTTAATGCTACTATTACCACTAAGTGTGTTAGCTGTGTTCTGTTTTGTTATCAGGTAGCCAGTTTTGATGTGATATTTCTTCATTCCCACCTGGGTGCTTTGTGCATCTGCTTGAATCTGAGCCCTTTCCACCTTTTTTCTCACATCCCCTTGCTGCTCTGATGTTTAACATGCATGCATTTGTGGCGTGCACTCAGAGAGCAAAAGGCGACTGTTACTGCGTTTTATCTGTCAAAGAGCGCGTTTGTCAAGAAATCAATTGCAATAAATCACGAGCCCAACTGATTTACAGAACGATTGTGGAATTGATTTGCCTAATGAATCATATCATCCACCCAATTATCCTGCGAGACCCGCTCAACAATAGGCCACTGAAGATCAATCAGGGGTGGAGGGAAGAGAAGGACAAGAGAATTAGCGCTAGACAGGATGCTCCAGTTAACAGAACTAGGACAGGGTGAAGAAGAAGACCTGCTGTTCTCTTATATCACCTACATGTAGTGATAGAAGAACAAAAAACAGATCACGTCACTCCAGAAGGTTTTGGTACAAAAAAATACTAGGGTCCACGTCAAGAAAATCTCAATTATAACATTATCTCCATTAATTAAGTGGAAAACAAGTAGGAAGTTGACAACACCTTATATATTTTAGCGTCCATTTCTATTTAAATCTGAGTTCCAAGTTCATGACTTGATCTTGCTCCATAACCGTGACCTACCACACATGCACACGTCACATCACAGTGCAAAAACAAAGCACATATAACATCTCTAAATTCCCAAATTCCACAATATCAACAGCAGCAGGTACTACGAACTTACCAGGTTTTGTTTTATTGTAAAAACTCATCAAGATTTATGTCTCCATTAATTTCTAAATTAGACCACCTGCTTAATGGGAGTTATCACTACGAAACCAAACCCCTTAATATTACCCCTTAATACAACCTTAATTTTTACCTTAATTTCCAGAAAAGTAAGGAAAATTAAGGGGAAAAGTGCACAGATTAAGTCTGATTAAGGGGTAAAACTATTGAATTTTTCCCATATTTTTTTAATATGCCCCTTAAATAACTGAGCCTCCTGAAGAAAATGTCTTATGTTTAGGATTAAGGGGTTTCACACTCACACCTTAAATCCCTTTTAAGGTAAAATTAAGGGAATGGTTAATAAATGAATGGCCACTTAATTCAAATTAAGGTGTTTGGCATATTTTCAGGAGGAAATTAAGGTAGAGTTAAGCATTGTTTAAGTACATTGTGTTTTATAGTGTATAGAATGCATTTTCATTGCAGTCAAGGAGAGAAGTGGATAACATTGTCATTTTGTAAACTAGAGATTGCTGGTTCGAGGCCCTGCTCTGGCAAGAGCACTCCCATATCAGCCCGTAACTGGATTATTTTCGGCTGCATGAAAGGGAATATTGGGCAAGACTGATAACACTACATTTGTCTTCCTCTGAAACGTCGTTAGGCCTCCCCTCTGGGTAAATGCACGCCATACTCTGCAAATTAATTTAAATTTCATTTACATACATGTCCTTTTTTCCCCTCTGATCTCCTGCCCCCAAACCGTCTGCGCACACTATATATCCATCATATATAATCATGTATAGTATAATCATGTAATCATCATATCATTTCAGGCAAATGTATGATCATTTCAGCATGACGTTTGTGCTTTTTTATTAGCTACGCTAACTCAATCTGAAACTAAAAAGCCAAACTAGCATGAAACAAGTCTTGGCTCGTGTAAGCTGAGGGAGAAACTTCGATCAGAATTTTTTGCTCAACCGTTGCAGGCCAGTTCTGAATACTCCAACAAGTGCCGACCACCCACTAAAGTACACAAAGGGTACATTTACCATGCTCTCCTGTTAGTCACTGGGCAGCTTTGACACTGTTTTGGCAATTCCTGAACGTGGGAGTGCAGTAATATGTCCATAAGTTACCGCTACAGTCTTTCCTTTTTCTCTGGTGGCTTTCAAACAGCCATTTCTGGGCTTATATAATGTTTCGGAGTAAAACGCGGTGATTATATGCTTTTTTTCTCCACGCTGTGATAGTACAAAAGCAGTAGTGTCAGAGTTGGCACTGGTTTCACCCCATAGCAGAAAGCGAGTGTCACTGGGCTGCATGTAAAAAGGCAGTATGTATGTTCTGCTGGATGCATTTTTTTTTAAGCCCTGCAGAGTTGTGTCTACAGAGGGGACCACTGGAACAACTGGTGTCGAGTGTCAGAGTGTCTGCAGACCTTGGGAGAGAGAGCAAGTGACAGAGAAAGAGAGAGAGAGCAAATCAGAGGTTGGGGGGGCATCAGAGAGCACAGCGTCAGACGAGCATGGATATCACCATGGGTACCGACAGTTGAGACTGCAAAAACAAAGATTATGCCATGTAGAGGGAATGTGTGTGTGTGTGTGTGTGTGTGTGTGTGTGTGGGGAAGAGGCGGGGGGGGCGATATCACTCATTGAAAAAAGGGAGCCTGCAGTTGGCCTTGTCTCGCAGTGGTGCCCATTAGACGCCACAGACAGGCGGTAAAGGGTGTATGTGTGTGTATGTGTTGCGTTTGTAAAATTGTGTCTCCGTTTTGTTAACAGGGAAGTTTTCAGCACAAGTCACCATGACATGACATGACACGCATGCATAACCAATGTCAAACGTCTCCAGCCTTTTGTTCTGTGGTTACTCAGTAATGGACACCGCTGCTCGGACAGTGAGACCATACAGAGGGAACAGGGTCATAAATCCCTTCAGCTTTCAGAGAAGCCAATACACTGTTGACTCCTCCTGATTCCCTTAACGAACATCCTACTGATTGGAGAGGCTCCAATTATAGACAAATTGGCCTTATCACAGAAACTGGAATGAACAAATGACCAGAATTTCTTTAGGAGCCAAACAGCAAAGACAAATAGCATTTTTGCCCCTCATAAAATAGACAAACAGTAGTGTGAAAATTATATTTCCAAGCTGTTACTACTGGGCAGTAGGGTTACATTACTGTTAAAACACTAGCATCACAATAAATACAAATAACAATAATACAGTAAACAGGGGGTTTATGTTTGGCTATAAATTTCTAGACCTCCTCGTCACAGCACAGTATTATTGTAGATAAAATCAAATACCTGGATTGGCTCTTTTTACGTAAAATTTATAATAAACATAAAAAATCCACACAAAGGCTGCAGGCACGGAGCAGGAATCCAGAACCAAACCTGTGTTCTTCTAACCAGCTCACAAAACACCAGAGAAAGAAATGTTGATACTATGTATTGTTTTCTTTATTTATTCTACTCTAATTATTCTACTGCTAAGACTTTTGCACAGTGCTTTTTTGGCAAAATTTGGTAAAATGTCTTTAGAATATGTTTTAGAAAAGCCATAGGAGAATGTAGAGATTCACCTCCTTGTTCAAGAGCTGAAACCTAATGAGGACATAGCCTGGATGTCAATAACTCAGTTTAAGCCTCTCTTGGTGAAACTAAGACCCAACCATGATGAAGCAGAGGACAAACAAGCCTCAAGGTTCTAGCTGCTAGGACACAGTCAATATGTCAGCTTGGATGTTTCCAGACAAACATCAGAAACTACAGTGAGAGGTTGAGTGAGTTTATGTCAGCTATACATGTGTTCCAATTCATGTATTGATGTCTTAATATATGGCAGTTGATTTACATTCTGTATTGACAGGCCAGAGTCTTCACTGACTTTTTGTGTTTTCTGTTTACTGGAAATGACAGCGACACGTGTAGAAGATAAAAATGTTCCCCCTAAACAAACATGAATGCTTAATAAACACAAGCTCTCTTAAAAATATATAATTTAGCAATTAGCATTATAGTGTGATATACTGGTTTGCCCAGTACACCAATGCCAAGGCAACATACAAAAGTGCAAACCATGCTAGAATTGCCCCTTTTGCTATGAACGGGCTGTTAAAATGCTATCAAGTGATACCATGTTGTTTTCTTTTGTTACTTTATGAGGACTGCCAGTGGTGATGTCACCAGGATGCACTATGAGAGGAAGAGAAGCTAGCTGATGCTAGCTGATGCTCTGAGCAGTGTTCTGTTGTGTACTGGCTTTCAGGTGAACGTTCCACCTGCCTAAACATTGCTACAGATCAAGTGTACATCCTTCATGGCGATGGTTTTCTTTTAAATACACTGGCCTTTTTGTCTCTTTGGCTTTATGTAATATATTCTCTTCCCAGTTTTCATGTCTGTTGTTATAAGCCTTTGTTTATGTGTCTGTTCCATGTGACTCTGTTGTTCTGGCCTTAGTTGTTCTCTGCCGTAGCCCCGCCCCCTTGTTATCTTGTTCACCTGTGTCTTGTTTCGGTCTCCGCCTCTCCTCAGTTGTTTCCTATTGTGCAGTCAGTTAGTGTGTGTGTTTGTGTGTTATTATATCTAAAATGATATATTATGTAAAATGTTATTGCCTTTGTAACTGTGTAAATTGTGGATGTCTGTGTAAAATGTGCATTTATACACTAATGACCACACTTGATAATAAAATCTATTACAATAATTTATTAAGTAATGGAAATGTTAAACTACACAACACTCATATTATTTTACTGCTGCAACTATTAAAACAGTGATGTGTGTGTGTGTGTGTGTTATTGAAATACCTGAAATACAGCGAATAGAAAAACTGCTCTACAAACACTACTGCACTCACATATGGAGACGATTGTTATTTTTCACACAGCTCCCACAGCAATAGTACAGAAAAGAAAAGTAACCTGTGCATTTCACACACACACATACACACACACACACACACACACACACAAACAGACACAAACACTGCCACAAACTGTACAAACAGTGAACTGAAAAAAAGTAAAAGTGGTCTCCATTTTTTTTCCATGGCTGTATATACACACACCTTGTTTTTTTAGTCTGTATTATAACTCTGTTTCTGACATTTGTATTTGTATGTATTTTCTAGTGTTTTTGTTAAACCCGTTTATTTTCCCCTTTTCCCCTGTTTCTGTGTTCCTGTTCATATTATCCTTTGGACCATCTTGTGTTTTGGTATTTTCTTGTTGTTGTAAACCCCAGATCACTTGTTTTTGTTTGAGTAACTTGTTTTTTGGTATTAAACATGTTAGATCTTGCAATTACATCCTGCACGTCTTGTCCCTTACAACATTACACTCCTAGAGCACCCTGCCACTCTGCAAACACTTTTCAGGAATGGTATAAATGACAAAGAGTTCAATATTCAGATTTTCCAGATTTCAGTACAATCAAACATCTCTGGGAAGAGCTAGATGAAGTATGGAGGCCCCACCTTGCAACACTGAGAACTGAAAAGATCTGCTGCTGGTGTCTTGGTACTAGATATCACAGCACACCTTCTGAAGTCCTGCGGATCCATAGCTTGAGAGTTCAGAGCTGTTTTGGTGGGATGTATGAGCCTGATGGCTTTAATGTTATGTTTGATCACTCTAAATGTGTTTGTGTATGTATATTGTGATACAAACTGTATATATATATATACTTTTATTAATTCTGTGATGTAAATGTTTGCCCAGACTGCCAGATCCTGTGAAGAAGAGACAATATCACATCAATACCATTATTAATGTTAATAATAATACATTAGATTTGTTTCAAACCTAGAAAAACTGTGATAAGTTCAAAAATACTGTGATAATTTACAGTGTTTCACCATGTCTTAGTGTTTCATCTTGTTGACTGTCATTAAGGTTATGATGGTTGATCTAAAACGCATTACCATCCATTCTGCAGGCTGAGGTGTGTGTGTGTGTGTGCAGGGGGAGGCCTTTTTGCCGATGGATCTTCTCCTTTGGGAGAGCAGAGGCCTGATTTACTGCCGGCGAGTGTTGTATTGAAGGGAGAGGCTCTATGATAGATAACGATACATAAGCCAGTGTTCAAAGCAATGCTCTCAACAAAACACACATTCACGTGCACACAAACAACAACAATGACAAAAAAAAATAAAAAACACAAGTCAATATTGTCTAGCCTCACTTCGCTACAAATTTTAGTGACTGAAGAAATAATTGTCCTAATAATAATGATGGCAGATGCTCCAGGCCGGCCTAGCCTGGCTTTGATTGTGTGACCTTTTGACCTTTTGGCTTTATTTCAGAGTGCATGGGCCACAGTAAATGAATGAGTGGTCGTCTCCCACCGTCTGGGGTTATGAAGGATTATTGACTGGGGTTTTATAAATATTTAATGCTCACATTAAAAAATATGGCAGAGGACAGCCATTAGGGTTCAGTAATAAAGAGGCTTTCTGGGTGATTGAGTGAGGCGCTGGGCTGACCGGGGCCGAGGCAAGGCCACTCTTTGATGAACAGAGAACACATCACGGCCTGGACGACACTGCCTCTGCATTAACGGAATCCACTGAGGACGAGAAGCAGGGCTGGACGTTAGAACAATGCTGGACCACAGGCCTGCAGCTGCCGCCGTAATGGCCTTAATGGCCGTGGCTTTGTGGCTTTATGACTGGTGATACTGCACAGATTGTTCTGAAGAGCGTCTACTTCCATGCACCGTTTTCGAACGAATAAAATAACTTTAATAACATTATTGCCTCAACATGCTTGGCAAACGTATACTTTGCGAATGCATCATTCTTCCCGTACACGCTCTTATACTATAGAAGTCCCTGATACATAAACCCATTTTAACTCGGAATACTAAGCCTGGTTATATTCAATAAAGCTATAACATCTCAAACCTGTCACTCCGCACTCTGGAAGCTACCGCACACTAAGGATATTTCCCCAAATGGCAAGCGACCAAAAATCGATCCCTAATCTGATTGGGGGGTTGTTTTATTTCCTCTGATAGAATTTAGATTTACTCTGAAGTGCTTTTCTCAAGTAGATAAAGGAAGTTATTTGAAGGTAAAACAGACCAAGTCTGATTCTCTTCGGCTAGTATAAAGACAGGGGCCTCTCCATTGTCCAGTATTTTCATTGTAATAATTGTGTGAGACACAGATAGGCGTCATGCAGCGTCCTCAGCAGGTTGGCGCTCACTTATCAGGCTGCCGATCATCCATTGGAGGCAAATAAGCACAACAGCTCACATTCAAATGTTGTTCTTTGGCATATTGACACTGCGGCTATCAGGCAGCCCTATTATGTGCGGCAGGGCCAGATCTATGCCAGCGGGCGGTTGCATAATAACCTGCAAATCACTGATGCAAGCGCTCTGCATCCTGTTAATTGTCTAGGTTGTGGGTTGGGGGAAAAATGCAGCAGGCACCGTTGTCTTGATGAGAAATTGACATTTTCTGACCTGCTAACCAGAGGCACTCAGAGAGGCAGATAACATCCGTGCTTGTTTTAAAAGAGGGAGGCCATTCTTCTGTCGTCTTTATAAGGCCTCCGTTCCCCAGCTGATGAGTATGGATTTCACCCTGCGCCTTTTTAAACATCTGAACTATGAAGGGTTCAAAATGATACCACCCCTTCTTAGACAAGCGATAACCTTGGCCTTTGAATTTATCGCCTATTTATTTTTTGCTTAATTAGAAAGCCACCAAAGAACCTTGGTTGGATTGTATCTGATTCGAAGTGCGTGAGGCACTAGACGTGTATTTTAGGTTTTGTTTCATGTGATCAAAAGTCATCTTGAAAGAGATACTAATGCACAATAAGCAAAGATTCACTAAGAAGTGCTTTAAGAGCAGAAATCAAGGTTTTCAGCTATAAAGGTCACTGAATAGGACTGAAGTTGTCCAGTAGTCCAGTCCAATGTCCTTATTAAAACACTACTAGTGTAACCAAAAGGAATTCTGCAGTCAAAGTTTTGGGATGTTTTCATCCTGGAATAAATTCTATCCTTCATTAACTTTTGGCCGCCTATCAAGAACGCTGCCTGGAGCAGCTGCCCTTTCATCTACATCTTTGTTATAATTATGATTTCTGATAAGTGTGGGTTATATGTGTCACTGTTATCAGTATAAAAATAGTACATTATGGGTTTCGTAAGTATGTCAACAACATAAAACAATTTTAAAATAGCCAACTCTAAATAGCCTGTAAACTGTATAAGCTGCATAGAAACCAGTGACTGATTGGAGTTGACTGATAAGAGCTGTTCTATGTTTGTAGGGGACAACGCAATGTCCCAAAGTGCTTTTTCTTTAGAAGCATGACAGAAAACCCCCTTAAAAATAAAATAAAATAATGATCCAGTCCCAAGAACAACAATACAACCACAAGTAAGTAAATAAGCAAATATAAAGATGTAAATGTAAAGACATTTAGTCATAAGATGATCTTTACTAATAGATTTAGTTTCACATTACACAATTTTTCACATTCACAATTTTTCATGGCTATTTTCAATAAGGCTCTACTTTCTTAGGGGACATTCCATCCATTTTATCTTCAAGTATGATTTTTTGTCATATCTTGTCCTTGGATATTCTGATGCTTCTCAGAACCTCTGATAGAACTTTCCTTGCTGATTTTTTGCCCATTTCTATGCTACAGTAGACCTTCTAAAGAAATGAAGAGATGTTCTCATTTTTTTTATCTCCACTTCACACAGTTTCCTCAATAGTGTTTAATGTTGGAGGAGCACTCAAGCTGTCTACAGATGGAATAACCTGGGCCAAAATCAAAATCTCGCTAGCATAAATCCTGCTAGCATAAGTCACCCTTCAAATGCGACGGCCTGAGTGCCTGAGCGAACCGCATAAGTGCTCTGGGTAGAGCTAACTGCACTCTTTCTTGCCTATAATTGCATAACTTACATTTCCAACATTGTGCTCAATGAGGCATCCAGTCGAATCACTTATGAAGCAGGTTCCTGATGAGACAGACAAGTGGTGGTGAACGTGCTAGTCACCTAGCTTATGACCTTCATCAAGGTTAGCACCGTCCTTTCACTCTGCCTTTCTTGAGCTAGCGCTGCTGCTGCTAGTTAGCTAATGAAGCATAGATGAGTGACAAACCCCATGTGTGCCTGTAGGTTGTAATTCACTTCATGAGGAGTTGAAGAGCTTCTCCTGGTCCACTAATGATCTAGTTAACACTGATGGAATCCACACTTCTTCTTTTTTTTGTGGTTACCTTCAACTCACAGTCAATGGAAAGTACTACACTGGAATATCTGCCCAGACACTATCAAGCACAAGGCAACAACAGCTAGTATGGAGAGTCCGAAGTGAAATGGCAGTTGTTCTTCAGGGATCAGTGGGCTGAGCAGGGCTGCTCCCCCCCCAAGAGACTGCCATTTTCTTCCAGGAATTCACAGGAGTGGAAGATGAAAGCCTTGTGTTACCAGCTCACCCCAGAACACCCAGCCCTAAGTGCCTTGGCCAACGCCACAACAAGAACAAGGCCAGGCTAACAGGGCAGCCATCTTAATCTGCTCTGTTTCATAATGGCACAGATTTATAAACCTCTGCTTTGCTGTTTCAAACCAGACTTCAGAGGATTTTCAGAGGGCCCCCAGTGTCTGATCTTTTGGAGTGATGAGTATCTCTCATGCTTTTATTTGGATTTGACTTTTTATTAGACATGTCCCTCAATATTCAAAGGTCTCTAAAAGTTTGAGCACTCCAGGCAAGTGTCTTGTTTTGTGTGGCTTAGGCTATAGCATATTTAATATTTTATGTTTCTTTTGTTGCACTAAAATTTGCAGAGGAATTAATTATTTATATACTTGTAGAGGTTGTGTAAATCACTTCAAACCAGTCAAACATCCAATTTGATTTGATTACTTAAAACTATTGCTCATGGTTATATGTTACACTTTGCATCAACGCTCTGTATCTCTAGCATGATGGGGAGCTTTCAAAACTTTTAACCCAAAATGTTTATGCACTTAGGAACATTTCTCTTGGCCAGTTCACCACGATATGTTCATATAATGGAACAGTCAACAGTGGAGCTTCAAGGCTTTGTCCAGACTGCAACAGGTTAGTTTAGCGTTTGGAAAAAAGTGGAATTGAGCATTTAGTTGTGGGAGGAACACAAAACACATATTAATCAAATTTCCATCATTTTAGACTCTGTAGGTGTCTTATTTAGGTAGATTACATTAATAGTTATTATTTAGAGTCCTACAGTCTAAATTTTATAGCTCTGTTTTAAAAAAAAACGTGTGTTCTTTAAGGGACAATATGTAAGAATTAAAATTAAGATTGCAGGGAGAAACTGGTCACAGACAAGAAATACTTTAATTAAATATTGTGTAAAATGAACATCTTTGTACAGTAAAATGTAGAAATGTTGACATAAACATAAAAAATGTATACATGAAACAAAAAATAGTACTTTTTTCCCTTACAGAGTCGTTCTACCATTTTTAGTGAACTCTTCAGACTAACGGCAACAAAACACGGAGTGCATGGTCTAATTAGCCTAAAACACAAAAACCAGATTGCAGAAATGATGATATTCACAAATGCACTTCATGTAACCTTGGGTTCCTCTCACTTTCAAGGTGACTTCCCCAGCTCCTCCACTTAGCTAAGCTTTGTTGAGCTATCACAAAGCAAACGCATTGCACATTCATCACTTATTCCCTTCTACAGCTGCCCTTGCTTCCCGCTGCTAAAGGAAACTTGTGTGCAGATTGCCAAGAGGGAACATCCCTTTTGGTTTTCCAGACAGACTACTTAGCAGTACAACAGGAGATTTACAAAGTGTTAAGTGCAAAGGAAAATAAAAGATACAAAAAAGAGAGAAAGAATAGAAATAATCGTGCTTTATCTGCTGATTTTGGCACAACTAAAAAAATCAAACTCATTTTTTGAGAGAGAAAGAGAAAGAGAGAGAAAGAGAGAGAGAGAGAGAGAGAGATGGGGAAGGGATGATGTGAACTGATTTACTACTATGATCAGCTACTGTGCTACCGTATGATGGAGTAATTACAAAATGGCATGTACAATATAGAACATCTTAATCCCAGCTCTTCACATATGATACAAAAATCTAACCCTTTTTCTTTCTTTTTTTTTTTTTTTTTGTTTTATTTTTATTTCACCCTTGGATTTTCCATCTAACTTGAGGGGGGTACGGCAAATTCAATGTTTTTTAAAAAAAGGAAAAAAAAATAGGGAAAAAAAAAGAATAAAAAAAGAAACCGACAAAATAGTCAAAAAGATGAGGGGTCACAATAATTCTTTTTTATTTTTAGTAAAAAAATGCTTGTGCTTTTTACACCATTGATCATCTGAATGGAGCAATGACTGGCATTGTGGTGCAGGGTTGTCATTAAAACAGCAGAAATGCTTTCTCTCAAGAGACTTCCACAGAACTTTCTTTTTTTTTTCTTTTTTTGTTTATTTCTGACATATTTTAATAAACATTAGTGACTGGCGTACGTTATGTTTCCATTCCAGATTTTTTTTTTCCCATTTTTTTCTTTTTTTTCCTTTTTTTATCCTTTTTTTTTGTTGTTGTTCCCTGTAAACACGGTTGAGCTATGTGGCAAATTCAATGGGTGGCAGGTAAAAATGACTTTTTACATTCTACAAAAAAAGAAAGAAAAAAAAAAGAAAAGAAAAATTTACAACCACAATTGAATCTTCCCCCCTGGGGCTGCTTGACATGCACATTTTTTTTTCCCTACTAATATTATTACAACCATGTGACACAAACAATTTATTTGACTATACAACAAACAGTATTTTTATTTAAAAAAAAAAGGTAAAAGTATCTGATAACTTAAAAAAATAATACAAAAATAAATGATAGATTTGACGGTTCCTTGTGAACAAACGAAAGGAAGCATGGACGGAATTGCTTTGATGATGGAACAAAACATCTGGATTACAAACCAAACGTATAGACGCTGCGATCTATTGATAAAAAAGCGCGAGTGGGTCTGGCCGCGACGTTTTGTGTGACGCCGCGGCGCCGGCCGCGATGGACGTAATGCATGAGATCAAATAAAAACGATGGAAAGCAATATACAAAATTTCAAAGATAAATACAATATTTATAATTGATATGTTACAAAAAACCCCCTTCGTGACCGCAAGTGTTTGTGTGAAAGTGTTTGCGATGTATAAGACTATTTTACTCCTAGTTTAATAGGAATAAAACTCTGTACTAAATATTTAAGTGGATCTGGAAAATTCAAGACAAGTGTATAAATATTTAGCTACAACTTTGGCAAAATCACAAAAGTCTACAATTGTATAACCACATACAAAACACATTAGGGAATAAGGAGCTAGAAGTAAAAGGACAACTTTCTGGTACAAGAAACAGACTCCACAGTAGCCTAAGAATGCAATAGTATACAGTGCTAGCAAAAGGTTGAAAAACATTGCAGATCACACTTGCTTTACAGGAAGCTTTAGCAGTGGAAGTATTTTCTGTCTTTCATTTTTTTTTCTTTTTTTTTTTTGTTCAACCAACAGACAGTGGCGTCTCGTCTCTGTTAGTGTGCTTGTTGAAGGCGAGAGAAGAATCTTTGCAATATCAAAGTTACAATTTCTACCTACAATAAGTTACAAAGTTCATCTTAAATGAAGTATGCATGATAACATCTCCTCTGCCTGCCCCTCTCCATTCCGTCATATTCATTTAGCTTTATTTTCTACTCATGGTTATGTTTCATAAAATCATATATTTTAGGCTATATTATTTCCAGTTTGTTGGCTCTGCATGTGTTGGCTTGGCCCCCTTTTTTTCTCACCACAAATTAAAAAAAATTTAAAAATTAAAGAAAGGCAAAGAAAAAAAAAAAAAACAATCGAAGGAAGGAAAAAAAAATCATGAAAATGACTTCACATTATAGAGATGTGCGACGGCGGCGCATCGTTCGAAAAAGAAACATTCAGAGACATTTCAGTCAGTGTTTTCATCAAATGGCATATCCACAAAGTTTCTCCCCACACATAGCAAGAACTAGACATAGCCAAGATCAAACCAGAAATGTTTATACAAAATAGGCTATTTTTTTTTCTTCCGTGTTTTTTTTTTCTCTTCAAGACTGAGAAATGTGAAAATATGACAAGAAATTCAGTCAATAAAATTAAATCGTTCATGACAAAGTTTCTTGCATGTCAATTTATATTAGTTTGAATAAAATTCTTTGAAACAAAGTCTCTTTCTTTCTTTCTTTCTTTCATTCTTTCATTTCATTTTTTTCCCCTCTGATTTAGACTCGATTTTACTTCATGGTTGACGACACAGATTCCAGGAGAATGCTCTGTGATGTTCCCCGAGGCTCATCTCGTGGACGTTGTTGCTTCACAAGTGCAATTTACATGGGAGGGACCACCAGGCCGGACATAGCTGAAGATAGAGAGAGAGAGGGAGAGAAGCAGAGAGAGAGAGAGAGAGAGAGAGAGAGAGAGAAAGAAAGGAACAAAATTTTAGCACCAGAGGTCCCTGGATACCAGGCGAAGGACAAAGAAAGCACAAGGCACAAAAGTATGTCGCTTGCATTTCACAAAACACTCTGACTGACGAGGCTTGGCACAGTCCATGAAAGTGCGAGATGTGTTTGTAAGATTGCAGCACTGAACCGGAGATGGGGGGCCACAGGGGTTTAGGGGAGCTGGAGTGTGTATAGTGTGTGTGTGTGGGGGGGGTTGGGCATTTGCGTGTATGTACTTTTTCCAGCAAGACAAGCCAGGAAGCCTTCAACGTTCTAAAGGAGGAGCTTTCTGACATTTTCGAGGAGAAAGTATCCCCACTCCCACATGTGTGAGATTTCTCTTAGCGTTTTGTTAATGGCCATCAGAGAGCCCAGACTCCCCCGGGAACGGCCATGCTGACAGCTGAGAAACAACATGGTCACTTCGCCTAACGTCACACAGACATGTCCTCGCTGGCCAGCCTGCAGAATGCACTTAGGATCCACCGGATCGAAAGCCTGGGTTCTAGGACAGTACAGTCCGAAATACAAAAAATAGCGGCTTATTTGCATTACCTTATTATTGCCTTTCCAAATTTCTCTTTTAACTTCTTTATTGGGTCACATAATTCAACTAGGGACACATTTGACCACATGTTGCACAAATACATATATGACAAATGCCTTAAATCCCAAGAATTTTGAAAAATATTGTGTTTTAGCACTATTGGTTGTGTCTAAACATTGAATACACAATGCAGGTTTCAGTGAAAACCCAGATTTATGGACCAAATTGCATTTCAGGTCTTTTTGGAGTAACACCATCATTGCAATCACAGACAAAGAATGAAATGTGCATCACATTCATGTCTATGACTAGAAATTAGGTAGAAACTCAAGCCTATGAGCCACCTGTGTTGTTTTCAGTCATGTGACTAGTGAATATAGAGACACATTTTGATGGAGAATGTGGCCATTTAAGTTCTTTTAGGGAATTAAATACTTCACCCCTATAAACTGATGTTTAAACAGCTAGTCAAATAATGGTTTCCAAGGTAAAATATCAATTAATACTCTCCATGGGGAACAAAATTAAACATTATCATTTATAATAAAGCATTTATGTTAGTTTTAGTACACAATTTCCATTTATTTTCATCATATAGCCAAATTAATAAAACCATCTTTTATATAACTTACATATCAGATGTTGCCATCTACTTCACTGTAAAGCAAGAGGAAGCCATCACGGCCCTGCTGTGCTGAAGTGAGAAAAGCAAGACTGATGAACTCCACTCAATTCCACAATTAGGTGGCTAGTGAGCTGCCAGGCTGTTTTTTTTATGTTTTCAGAGGGAAAAAAATGAAAAATAAACATCCTTTAGCCACTTTCAACTTATTTGTAGAGTCATGGTTGAAGTGCTTTTAAGTTTGCCAAAGCACCCGATGCCATGGCATTCCTCATTAATTTCTGCAAACCACATATTAATAAGTGGATGCATGTAGCAGCATGAACTTTAATTTCCCAGTTCATTAGCTCTAACATTATTAATCTTGGATGCACACACTATGGCTCAAACATGTTTTCAAAGCAAACAAGTCGGCCTTGACGAAGAGCAAATACGAGCGCACTTAGCGGCCTCGGGAAGTCGTTAATTTGCTGAATGACGCTGTCCTGCTGAGGATTCGAAACTGTAGGCTGAGCCCTCATTCTCTTTCTCTTATCGTGTTCAGCGCGGCTTCTGAACATGCTCTGTTTGTCAAAACAATGTCTGGCTCTGCCGGTGTGGGAAGCCCAAGCCCAGCGCCTCTTTATGAAATCTTAATGCCTCCGCCCTGTAAGAGCCATCGTTTTCGTAACTACTGCAGGACTGCATGAATATTTTAACTGGCTACCAAATTCACAGGAAATCAGGCGAACTTTGACGTCTGCATGTAAGCTACGTGTGCTTTCGGAGGACCCGGCCATCGCTCATCCAGGTTCCATTATAATAGCGTGCCAGACATAAGCGGCCTGTGTTCATCTGTGACCCCGGAGCGGGGGCCTTTATAGGAGGGAGGGGCTTGTGAATATTAATATCCACAATGTTCTATTCAGACGAAATGTAAAAGAGGGGGAGTGAATAATGCATCGGGTCGAATGGGAGGAACATGTTTATGTTAAGGTTGGTTGGTGCTGATACGCGATCGATTGAATCCTTTCCCTGGCTTTTCCGAAGGACACTATCCGGCCGACTGTGCCAAACCTTTTCCGAAAGTCAGAGTCAGGAAGAGTCTCGGGAGACACTTGAATTCCCTCAATCATTAATGTCGGATAAATAAACCAATACATAAACCACACATGCACATTCATGCTACATGCCCACATGCATAATGTGTTCGTTCTGAACGCATCCATCCGTCCATTAATTGACCCATCCGCGAATCAAGCCATCCACACACAGATACATAATTCATACAAAGCCAGCCATGTTGGAGAAGGGCAGCATGGTGGTGGGTTAAAAGAGAATGGGGGTAGCTATTTTTTTTTTGTATTTTTTTCTGGGAGCCAGAGAAAAAGATTAGCCAACAGGTGAGGCGGCTGTGCGGCATCATAAAAGGAGGGAGGCGGCTCTCACCTTGAAGTCCATTGCCATTTGCACTGGTGCAAGAAGGAGGTGGAGATGCTTGGGGCCTGACAACGGGGGCAAAGGCGCTCTTTTGTTTCACTGCAGAGATGACATTGGCAGGTGAGAATGAGAAAATGCCGTGTGTACTGCTACAGTTTGAAGAGAGGCTGACCGAAGAGGCTGCCATGGTAGGGCTCGACGGAACTACTGCAATAAAGCAAACATAGTCACCACTCAGAGAGAGTTTCACTTTTGTTGTAGTTGTTGCTTTTTTAAATTGAATTATTTAAATAGTTTGTGTTTTTTTTTTTTCTTCTTCATTTTTTTTTTTTTCCTCATAGACGAGAGTCAGGGAGAGCCAGGCCTCGCCTCTTTTTCAAATCATAATCACGGGATGAAAACAAATGAGGGAGGAAATGATAATGATGAGGATGTGGTCAGAATTTAGTGAGAGGGTTCTTGTCTTTCAGTTCAAAAGGAAACAAGTTTGAAAAATGAGGGGAAAAAAAAATAATCTGGGAAACTGAAAATAAAATGTGTCTGGGATGGACGGTGAGATGTCCTGCCTCGGCCACTTTCTGGATAATAGGTGTTTGAATCGACTCTGACTTGATTCCAAAAGGGAGAATTTCGAGGGACTTTTGAGGGGTTTTCTTTTTTCTTTTTTTTTGTGAGCTGTAATTTTTGGGGGGGTTTGTCGGTGGCCTGCTCGCTTGAGTGTAAATTGTTGCCTTTTCTTTTTTTTTCTTTTTGATTGGTAGGATTGCTATGTGGCTTGTTTCGGGTGTTCAGCCTCCAGAGTCACCCCTCCTTTTATCCAGTAGCACACATTCCCAAAGGAATAAACCAAAAAACAAACAAACACAAACAAACAAACAAACAAACAACAACAGAGGAGTGTCAAAAAAGGAAGGAGAGCACAGGTGGGGGAGACAGAGAGAGCGGAGGGGAGGGGTAATTACCTTGATACTTACTGCCGTAGGGGGAGTTGGCGGAGGAGCCGTTGAGGAATCCCGGTGAGCTGGGAACGCCCAGGTTGGGCATGCCTGCGTTTCCGTAGCCGTTCATGCTGTTGCTGACTGTGTTGTAGTTGGACTGCTGCGGGGTGCTGCTGGGGACATAGCCGCGAGGGGACACACTGCTCGTGTTGCGGCTGTAGCCCACTGCAGGTGAGAGACACGGTGTGGTAATGTTGGCATTTCCTTTTCGGCTAAAGTAGCTCAAATGATTCAGAACAAAAGGTCTACGGAATACATGTAGGTGCCATCCCCTGTCCACAGGTCCCCATACATATGTCTCTACACACTATAGGCCAAAAGGAAAAAAAAACACTAACTTACCATTAGAATTCATTATATTCAGTATATTCATAAAGACTGGCTGAATGGCTGCTTGCTATTGGACATTAATCTGTTATATTAAAAAATCAATTTCCACAGAATATTGAATCTGTTTGATTGCCAGATTCTTGTCTTCATCCTGAAGTCAATCAGGTGTGAAGAAAAAAAAATCAACCTGTTTTCATTCTTTTGGCCTCTAGTATGTATATATGCATGTGCTATGTTTGTATATGAAATGCATCAAAAGGCTTCATGTTATCTGCCTTAACCCGTGTTTGCTGCCAGCTTGCATTTTCATGACTAGAACATTCTACATCTTTTGTCACTATGCTTAGCCTGTGCCCTAACCTGCACATTAGCAACAGCAGAACAGGTGTAAAGCCATTATCAGCTGCGTGAGTAAGTGCAGGATACACCAGCAAGCTGGCAAAGGGGGGTAGGGGACAGGGTCAGGCACCTCCAGGGACCCACACTACACCCAGCCAGGGAAGATAAAGCTGCAGCAGGACTGTGCCACCTTCAGCAATAGTAGGTTAGTTGCTGGCTTTCATGAACATGGCACTTGGGTGCTCTAGAAACCAAATGCTCACAGTCAAGTGTAGCACATAGATCCTAAGCTTCATGAACGATCTGTCTGCTACACTTGTACTAGAAAGCTAGTTTGGCATCTGGCTGTCTGATAGTGCTATAAAACTGTGTTCCAGAAGCCAAATATTCACAGCTAAATTGAACAGATCATTCATTAGATGTACATAACCAGCTAGCATGGGAGTTAGCTTAACGTTAAAAAGGCTAGCTGATTTTTATTTTATTTTATTTGTTATACGATTTGTTTTCTTTGTTGCAGCTTATCTTCACACATGGCCACATACCCTGGTCATTACCCTGTGAGGTCTCGGAGACGTTGACCGCCAGCTGGCTTCCGAATGAGTTGACCCCCATCATGCCGCCGTGGGATGCAGTGTTAGCAAGAGACGGGATTTGGTTGTGATTGCGTGGTACACTGTACAGAGCCTCAGCGATGTCCGCCGCCCGCTTCAGAATGATCTCCTGGACGGGACAAAAGTGATAGAGCCTTAAACACAACTCTCAACATCATTTATCCTCCTACGTTTCGTGAAACATGACTACATTTCTACGTTTGTTTTGTTTTGTTTTGTTTTGTTCGTACAGTTGTATGGCTAAGCTCTTTCTTTATTTTCTTTCAGATGCAATGTGAGTGGATTGTAAAGCGTTTTGCCTCTTGCAAACCCCGGACGACTGAAGAACAGGAACATGGATCATTGCTTTTGAATATGTATTAGACCACTCAACCACATCTGCAAAGCAGTGCTTTCGACAACGTGCCTTTTGGGCCAAGTTCAAGGTTATCCTTCCATTTAAATAAACCACTCTGCATGTGAGAGTGCGTGTGTGAGTGTGTGTTGGGAGTGATTAACTCCTCTATCTGCTCCATGAGCAGCAAGCACAAATAAAAGTGAGGAAAAAAAAGAGAATGGGAAGCAAAAAAAATAAAAAAATACTCTTGGTGCAATGACACCCTGCTACAGTACCATGGCCTGCAGCTAGCTTTGAAATGTACAAAGAGGAACATAGCAGGGGGAGAGAGGCACTGATTTAATTACAGCCACTGTACAGAGAGAGAGAGAGAGAGAGAGAGAGAGAGAGAGAGAGAGAGAGGGATATTCCTTAGTGTGTTCTGGTGTTCAAGGTATTTTACCTGGTTGTTGTGGGGCATTCCATACAGTGCTTCCACAAGGTCAGCTGCTCTCTTTAGTAGAACCTCCTACAATACAAACACACAAATACACACACACACACACACACACACACACACACAAATACACACACACACACATGCTCTAATTAGTCACCCAGACAAATACAGAGAGCCGTATCACTACAAGCTATGTTTTATATGTGGATTTATGTAAATTCATTTATACTGTATAAATGAGGACTTTACTTAGGTTATAAGTGAGGTTGTGAATATTTATACCCCTCTTTATTTTTACTTTACTAACATTTGAACAATAATAACTTTTTTCCCCCTCCCTCCAATAATCGAATCAGAAAATTAACAGGGATTTTCTTCCCTCTTGGACCCATTTGGGTTCTGGTGCCAAAGCTAGTGAAGTGGTGTGCAACATCCGAGCTAAAATGGATCAAATAAAAAAATAAATAAAAAAATAAACAAATAAATAAAGCAAGCGCTTGAGTTTTTAATGCCGCGGCCTTATGGGTATTAAACAAACAAACACGCGTGCGCGCGCTCCTGCTGCAGCGATACGTCGAACGCAGGAGCCGCATTCGGCCGCTAAATCCACCCACTTTAGCGCCAAAGAACAATGAGTCATTTTCCATATCTTAATTAAACTGGCAGAGTCCTCAAAGACAACATCTCACCCTTTAATTCATGCACCAAATTTGTAGTGGAGTTCAATGCCCATTCCTCTTTCTTCGGAACAATAAAGTGAATTAGCTCGGGTTAATCTAGTTCTTTCATAATGACATTAGGAAATTTTTCAATTAACCTCTTTCAGTGGCTGTTGTAAAGGACTTCATAAATGAGTTCCCTCGCAGCGCTGCCTGAGAGGCTGCGTCCTGGGACCCGATGCCCACAACCCTGTCTTATCCATGTCTGCATGCCTCCCCCTACTTATAGCACAACACGGATTAACTTTCTGCTTAGCTTCCCTTCAAAAATTACACCCAGCCTGCCAACAGGCCTCGCAAGCTTCTTCAGGAGGTCTCGCTTGGCCTGGCCTATTGTTTTTCTCCTCCTTTTTTCTCTCTTCTCTTCAAGTGGCAACAATCGAGCCTGATGTGTTTTCTTAAGGTGATCTCTAAAATGATTAATAACATGAAAATGTGTTTCTTTATGATATCTGAAGATCTATTTCAGAGGGTCTGGGAGAATCCCAGTCATTCTATTGTAAGACTCCTAGTCGCAATAATGTTGTTGAGTTTCGTCATACCAAAAACTTGGACTGACATACAAATTGGTGATTCAATATTTGCTTGGTTATCCAATCCTAAAATGTTCATTCGGCGCAAAAGGTACTGGGGGCTGTCAAATTGCGCAAATAATTAGAACTGAAAAAGGAGCTTTGGATGTGTAGATGGGTCTTTCCTTGTTTTTGGCAGATCAAACGGTGCTGGTGTCCAAAATAAATGAAGCAAAGTTCAGTTCAGACCTGGGACTAGTTGTATAGACCAGTGGGTTAGGAAGACATATTTCATTCCTTTTGTATCAAGGTTACCAATGGAAGCCCCTGAGAGTTACAGGCTTTTCTCTTTTGACGCCTTCCTGCGTGTGATGGGTGTGTAAAACCCATGCCGAACGAGTTGAAATCTCTGAGTGGAGTCCCGAGCCCACCCCTTGTTTTGCCCTTGCCCTTGCCAGTGCACTCAGAGTGCACACAGTTTTCCCTCCACACGGCTGGCTGGCTGCTTCAATCGCGCGCCCGGCCGCCATCTTGGATCTGTATTTATTAAGATTAATCGCAGAAGTCGGGGGCCCCGGCGCGCGTGCCATACGTTTTATAGAGACACACTCTAATCCTGAGAGGGAGCGGATGAGTGGCTCTTAAAATGGGCATTTACCTCAGAAATTGGTGTCTCTGCTTCATGTTGCATGCATCTAGTTTGCATACAAATAAAGAATTACACTTGTCACGCGGCAGGTACAATCAATGAAAGGCCCAGCTGTCTTAATCCCGTCCCATCAGCTGGCTCTGGTACTCTCTCTCTCTCTCTCTCTCTCTCTCTCTCTCCCGCTCACTCTCTCTTTCTCTTTTTCTCTCTCGGAGCGAGATAAAGTGTTTTTCAGCGCTGCTAATAATTACTCATCATCTCCACCCGTCATATCGCGAGGCTCCTTATATGTCGCCCAATTTTTCCCGACGATTACTACAATTAAGACGGTTGCCACATCCGCCAAGACAGAGGAGAAGCCCGTCTGGGCCAGCCTCTCTCGAACTCCTCATCCATATGGCGCCCGGGTGGAGGAGACATAAGGATAGTTTAAGAAAATCACGTTCTCCTCTCCACTCTAATCTGTCATTTGCCACGAGGTGTCTCTACTAATGAAGCGGATTTAGCGGCTGGTGCTGAAGTGCAAAGCAAGTGCAGGGGCCCAATCATCGGAGCCTCGATGGGTTTGTTTTGTTCCGAACGTCCCCCCCCTTCTCAGCTCAGCCGGCCTCATGCTGGGAATATGATTAGCGGTGAATGGTGTTTGAGAAGCATTTCAATGTAAATTTCGGAGTGCCGCTACGCTAAGTGTAATTGACTCCTCTCTCTCAGACTCTCTCTATCTCACTCTCCCTCCCTCTCTTTCTCCTTCGCCGAGATGTAAAAGACTTCAGGTTAAACGGAAACTATTAAAGCTCAAAAAAAGAAAACGATCCCAGAGCTTGCTTTCATGACAAATGTGAGGCGTTATTATTACAAGTGTTCGACAGTTCCGCCTGTGGACGTGAACCGTTTAAAATGTGGGGGGGGGCGCTCATAATATTACTATTATTATTATTATCATCATCATCAGCCTCTCAATATCTGGAGTGGGGCACAGGCACTATATCAGCGGCAGAAACCCAGGCGAGGTGAGCTGGCTGGAGGTGCTAATGTCATTCTAAACTGTAAAGCAATTATTCTGTTAGTTCTAGCCTCAGGTTATGAATACATTGAGGAGTGTGGGGGCCCAATAGATGTAGCTACTTCAAAATACAGGGAGAAAGAAGATGAATTTTAATGCATGGGTAATTGCTCGACATGAATGCATTTCTAATAAATTTTCTTGTATATTAGATTGAGAAGGAAGCGGAAAAGATTTGTGTTTGCCAGGTCGAAACGGAGGGGGAGAGGAATGGGGAAAGAGGGGAAGGGAGCGATTAATTCACCAGTAAAACGGGCAGGTTACCTCTATATGATGGCAATAAAGATCATTTGATCAAGCATAAGCGAACGTATAGCATCTAATCAGATTCCCATTCCTCCGTTTCTGTCTATGGCCCGCGTGGAGGATAATGGACGACACCGTTTCCAAATAGAAGAGAATAAAGGGAGCGGACTGGAAGGTCCCTTTAGCAATCTCCTCCTTCATCACATGACTGACTCCTGATATTGCCTTTATTCTCTCGCTCTATCTTTGTATATAAATGCGTTGGCTCGACGCCTCTCAGCCAGGATTGGGCTTGCAAATTTTGATGTTATCTAAAATTAGGGAGGTAAACTTCAATTCGGGCGCGCTGCCGCTAAGAGCGTACATATGTAGCCGAGACGTTATTAGTGTACGTCGAAAGCAATACACGTTCGCCATATTGGTTTTCTGTCCCAACCACAATTACCCATCAAACCATAGGCTTTGCAGATTCCCTAGAAAAGGAGGGAGGAGGAGTTTGTACGGAGTGGGGTGGGGGGTTGGGGTGAAGGTGGTGCTTGGAGTCAGGCACAGTGGAAATCAATATCAGGTTAGTATTATCAACTCTGTGCTGAAGTGGCAGAGAGAACAGGAGTGTGACGCCTTCACCTTATTGCAAGCACACGCTTTACATTCCTCCCTCCTTATTACCCGGGCTTGTCTGGGACCTAATGCTGCCGCGCCCTCACACACACACACTCTCTCCTCGCGCTCTCATTGAGAATTCGTGTAAGGGTCAATTGCTGCTTTGCGCGGAGCCGGCTGTGACCCGGCGGGTTTCGCCGCCTGCAGCAGACGGCTGCCGTAACTATGATAAATCACTTGGCACTTTCATTTACATGCCGCTGAACTCCACATTTGGGTCCATTAAAAGCCCAAAATCAAATATTTATGTTGTTTATTGGAACTGCTAGAATCCATCTCTCCTCAGCAATGGGCTCAAGCGAAGGCCCCTGGTGTTGAAGGTTTGCCTGAATTAGAAAAAGAAAAAGAAAAAAAAAAGCACCCCTCCTTTTCGTCCTCCCCCTTTCCCATCATGTGTTTGTGCCCTTTCCTGGAGCCTGCATTTCCACGACAACTGTTTGGGACGCTGTTTTTTCTCTTCTTGTTTGTTTGTTTTCAGCTGGAGCCTAATGGAGATGTAAGTACGGGTTTGAAACCCAACAAAGGCAAAAACACAATGGAACAAAAGGCCTAGAAAAGAGGCTGGGCAGGGTTGTGGTGCTTTATTGGTAATGGATAGTTTTAGAGCATTTACTGGAAGGAGATTTCCTGTACAGATATCGCTCTCCATAGAGGGAGAAAGCCAAGTGTAATTGAAACACATCATGTGGCGCAGGCCGAGGGATTCCCGGTTCGGCGGGAGTCGACAGGACGCTCAGGCCGGGCTCGGAGCCGCCCGGGCTCCGGGTAATGATAGCAACAGCTCCCATGCTGGGCTTTAATAGATATTTGTATGATATCTGTTATTAGAGCTCGCCGCTGGTCAGCACCCACGAACTGGGTACAAAATAATCTCTCAACGTGTTATTAAGAAAAGCCCTGGGCTCGGCTCCCGTCTCAGATGGGAAATTAACGTGTTTTCTATTAGTCTGGGTGCGAGTCACAGATCATATCAAAGCCAAATGAGTGGAACACATAAAGAAGAAAAAAAACGGGAGTGAATCAAAGAGTGACGAACAAAGAAGAAAAGAGAAATGATAAGCGTGGCCTTTTTCTTTTTATGTCACACATCAAAAACAAGTGTGATATGCGTCACCCACATGGGATCAAACGTGGGCAAACCACTCGGACTGTGGGATTCAGATGAAAAAGAAAAACGAAAGTAAAAAAAAAAAAGACCCTCACACACTCAGATTCGCAGAGAGCCTGCTGCTGATATTAACGTGGATTGTGGACCTCATTTATTAACCCGCTAAGACAAGGACTTATAACGGGAAAGCTTTGTAAACAAAAGATTAAAGTGGATCTAGCTTTGGAAAATGAAAGGAAAACAAGAGGAAAATAATCACACATCAGAACGAGGGCTCTGCTCCGATTACAATCGCCACTGCTTACTGGAGTGGAAAAATGCTTAATTGAACTATTTCGCCACATTGAAAGTTTTTCTCGCAAAATCCAAACACATTGCCTGCTGAGTATGTGTGTGTGAGTGTGTGTGTGGCCATGTTTCCGTGATTGAATAGTGATGATTTGCCAAAAGAGATTGCATGCACTAACATCAAGTCCCTGAATTGTTTCCCATTTTGACATTTCTATGATAAATAACTCTCTCTCTCACACACTCTCTCGCTCACTCTCTCACTCTCTCTCTTTCGATGCGAATACTGACCTTTGGCAACCTCTCTGGGTCACCTGGATGTCTGGGGATGACCTTCTGCAGTCTCTGGAAGCCGTAGTCAATAGTGGGCTCGTTCAAAGCTAAACCGCAAAATACACAAGCAAGAAGGGCCAACCGTTAGTCTTCTGGAGACACACACACAAACATACACACACACACACACATACAAAACAGCTTTACGATTTTGCCGCACCGCAGTATACACAAATGTTATTGCGTTTATTCATCAAAATGTTTGCACATATCAAATGAGCACAAATATGTTGAAGCATTTGAATACAGGGCAATAACATCATTTTGTTTTACCGTGTGCAATATCACACACACACAAACACACACATACACACAACACAACTCAGTGATGGAGGCATTTGTGGTTTTCCAACACCTTCCTTTTTCTTAAAGCAAACTGACTGTAATTGATCAAATAAATTTCGAGAGCTTACTGGATACATTATGAATGAGCAAGAATGGGAGCGTAATGGTAACACACACACACACACACACACACACACACACATGCACACTCACACACACAACAATCACGGCTGTCAGTGCTCTGAGGTCTGCATCAGTTCCTTCCTCCTGTACCGTTGGCTGGATTTATGGCAAACAGGCGATGATGACATATGTCTGGCTATTGCCCCTCTTAGATTTATCCCCTCTCTCTCCCTCTCCCTCTCCCTCTCTCTCTCTCTCTCACTCTCTCTCCATATTGCCCCAGTGCAAACCAGGCAGGAGGA
>JBBKCR010000101.1:36352254-36366639 GCA_037577295.1 Ladigesia roloffi
TGAATCCATATGTGTGAGTCTGTGTGTATGTTCACTATTGTGTGTGTGAGACTGTGAGTGTGTGTGTGTGTGTGTATTTGAAGACAGACTACTTTGACCTTGATCTCCCAGACTGTACAATGTCGTTCCTCACAGGCGACGTGTGACACAGCAGAAGATACATATCTCTGACACGCTTCCCTTTCTGAATAACACAGCCATCCCATAATAACAGCGCGGGGAAAGTGACACACTCGCCGTAAATCATGATGAATTACAGCGGCGCCGGCTCTTGAAGTTAAGAGACTTGACAAAGTTAAGACCAAAGCTTGGTGCACCCCCCAGAAAAGGAAAAGGAAAAGGAAAAGGGACGGTGTAAAACTCTTTTTCTTTTTTCTTTTTGCAAGAAAAGGAACTTCTGTCAATCATGTGTCAGACGGGTGTCTGTGAGGAACGCGCAGGGGTGATGTGATCTGAAATGTCTACAGTGTTAATGGGGATCAATATCAAACCTAAAGTAGAGTCCCTGACAGAGCGAAGTGTGGAATGTGGAGAGGGAGCAGGTTTTTAGGGTGAATTTGGTGGCGGGAGGGGGTGAGTGTGGGTTCTGATGAGTGTGCAGGCTTTGTCAGCTCTTTTTCATGCATTTAAACCCAGCAAATCCACCTGAATCAGGGAGGAAAGACAAGAGGGCTGAACGCCTGCCCCTTCTTCCGCATGCTGAGCAGCAACAGTGCCTTCGCTTCCTTTGAAAGTCTTTGGAAGGAGTGGGCTCTGATCTTACCGGAGCAGGAATGGAGTGAACGGACCCTGAGAAACGAAGAGAATGAAAGGAACGGGGGGCCAAACTTTGATAAATAGATGTTGGTGTAATTCTCTTCCTTTGAACAAACATGGGTGAAAGCGGCAAGCCTTGTTTTTTTGTTTTTTTCTTCTTCTTCTTCTTTTTAAATTCTTTTTTTCCGACTGCCTGTTCCGTTCCACGCCCCCATTACCGCCTATTATGATAAGGCTATATCTTTGGGCAAGATAATGAGTGGCTTTATTGCTGTTGCTCGCTATTACTTTGTCTAATTATACTTAACTGCTCCGAGCTTATCTCTGCTCCACCTACGCCATCAAGAAGTCTTACCCCTGCCGCACACGCTTGCACTGCTTTTTTTTTTCCTCCTTTCTTTCCTTTCAAAGCCCAAATCAAGGAGAGGGACGGAAGAAAGCACAGAAGGTTCTGGGACGGCCGAGGTTTCGGGTTCAGGTATGCTGTTCCTTAGCAGGAGCAACTTTTCTCCAGGGAAAAGTGGACGGTCGTTTAAAACAGGGATGAAATACGGAGGCTACAGGGTGTGAGAGATGTCCACTTTTCTGTCGTCTTTCCTCTGTTTCTCACTTTATCTCTCATTTTCCCTGTATTGCTGATTTAAAAAATTATAAAAACATGGACGGGAAGCATCTTTTAACACCAAAAAGCTGTTATTCAAGGCCCGACGGAGGAAAGGAAGGAGTGGAGCGGCGAAATAAGGGAGGAAAGTAAAAAAAAAAATCACTTCTTTAATTTACGAAATTCCTCCCCCGGCATAACAAAAACAGGAAAAGATTCATTAGGTCCTGAGCAGCCGCAGGATTCATTTTTAAACCAATTCAGTTTTCAACTCAATAAGGCTCTTTCCCCGCCCCCCACTCCTTACCATACGCTAGTAATAATACAGTTAGTTTCCTCTCCCCAAAACAGACCACTGCTGTAATTATAATTTCACTGAACAGACGCACGAATATAATCTGCGCCAAACAACGGGACATTTGTTACTGTCAAAACCAAACAGAGACGTGGACCTTGAGAGAGAATAGAAGACAGAGAGGGCTGCTATGGTTTGTGTTGTCTACAGGAAAGGATGTTGCACACAGCAAAAAAAAAGAAAAAGAAAAAAAAAAGTAAGTGTAATGTGTAAAAATAAAGTCAAGCCCAATCACATTGCTCAATACTGAGCTGTGCCTCTAGAGGGGGTTAGTGATTTCGGTGACAAAGTGTTATTTGTCGACAAGTGCTTTACACGTTAGCCTCCCCAATCCAGAGGCAAGACGCCAATACTGATTATATCAGAAGAGGCTTATTAAATGGCCTGCTGATTGGTAACCGAGTAAAGCAGAGCAGGTAAAAAAAAGGCTTCAGGAGCAAAAGCTCCAACAGAGAAACTGCTACTGCTGCTCTTTCTCCAGCCGTTTTCGAGTTAACGTGGGAAACACTTCCTTCTACGGAGCACCAAAGGCAGAGAGAGAGCTGGAGTAATAGGTACCAGCAAGCTGAGCTGAATGGGTTTTATACCATTACATGGCTCTGAACATGGAGCTTGGGCGAAGGAATGGCGTGAAAGAGAAAAAAGAAAGAAAAAAACAAAAAAACGGGAAAAAGTCTCCCAGAGTTCAGAGAGCCAGCGCCTCTTCGACGTGCTGCTAACTTCATTTTATTGCCAGCTGTCTCGGAGGAAGCTATTTCATCTCCAAGAAATTCAGATGCTCCGGAAATTAAAATTTCAAAGATCTGCAGCGGTTGTGGGGGGGGGTGCGGTGGGTGGAGGAGGATGGGGTGGAAAAAAATCAATGGCATCAGATCAATGCTCATAGAAATTTCATGAACTTTGAACCGATACAGGCATGATGATTGGAGTGGGAATGGATGGAAAGGTGAGAGAAGACAGTGGAGAATAGCCACTCTTCTCCAACACCGTACACGAGTAACTTAATATTTTATTTCACAGACACAAATTACATTTCGAGTCTATCTCTGGAACAAGGAGGGTTAAAAAATGGTAAAAAATCTCCTCCCTCATATTTACCCGTGACCTGGCTTGCTTTCTTCCTACTGTAGAAGTTTTTGCTGACTGGTGGTTCTTTGCAGGGTGGACAATAGCCACCTCCAGCACAGCTCTCGCATCTTAACAGCCCTCCCGTAGCGAATCTACTCCTCAGCCCTTCGCAGGCAAGAATTAATATTGTAAAATGAAGATCAATACATGGACGGGGTTAAAGGAATCGATGGCTCTGTTAAATTATTGCTGCGTTTTTTCCTACTCATTCGCGATGAGTTGTGTTTTCCTCCAGCTGTCGATACGTCGCAGCTTTCGGTATTAATCTATAAATAAAGGCCGAGGTGGGCAAGCGTGAGTGGACCTGGGTCTGAAGAGGAGAGGATGGGAGGATGCACGTGAACGAGTGGGACAAACGATGGAGAGTCATCTATCAGAAGAAAAAGGAAGAAAAAAAAAACAGCTCTGGCCACTGGAGCAGGACTAATGTGTGTGACTTAGTAAGGACAAACCTATTTAAAGCAAGCAGAAGAAGGGGAAAAAAAGAAAAAACCTGGCGAAAATAGCAGCTACCAAGCTCGGTTATATCTAAATGTGTAGGGTTTCTTGTGAGAGGAAGGTTAATTACCCTCTGCTAGAATGTGCCGGCACCTTTTTTCACAGCATAAAAGAAGGAAGACTCTAGTGGTCAAGTAACATGTGTGTGGGTGGGTGGGTGGGCGGGTGATGGTAGGGGGTGGAGGGGTCAAAACCTTTTAACCTGTGGATTCCTGTAGTTCAGGGGTGACAGCTTACTGATGACTGAGAAAGAGAGAGGAACAGAAAGACACAGAGAGTTTGTGTGTGTGTGTGTGTGAGAGAGAGAGAGAGAGAGAGAGAGAGAGAGAGAGAGAAAGAGAGATCCAAAGACAGATGTGGGTGTACTGAAACAAGTCTCATTATATAATCTCTAAAAGGTTTGATTACTGATGTGTAAATTTGCATTTGTGTGTGTTGGAGGATGCCGATCTATACGATGTACTTATGTAACCACTGGTGGCTCATGACTGGGGCAACCAATGCTTTTTAGTAAGTATTTTACATAGTGGAATCCATCGCATTGTAAACTATACAACTTTGTGTGTGTGTTTGTACGTGAGAGAGAGAGAGAGAGAGAGAGTGAGAGAGAGAGAGAGAGAGAGAGAGACGGTTCTATCTGATTCAGTGTGCGGCCGGTGGCAGTGGGTGGAGAGAGAGGATGATGCCCTGATAGCCTCCTTCCATATCGGCCCGCTGATCCCTCAGCGATAGGTCGTTTCATGTGCCGCTGTTTAAAGCGTTTGTTTACCACCAGGCTCCTCCACTCTCCCTCGCTCCCTCTCTTTCTCCACTCTCTCTGTGCTCCAAGACTGTAACGGCTTCTTCAGAACCTCAGGTGTCCCCTATTTAGCTCTATTTTTTTCTTTTTTCCTGGCCGATGGGCCATGCCTTTCTTTCCTAGCTATCAGATCCCAGCCTAGAGCGAACCGGAGCACTCACCAGCAGAGGAGAAGCGAGAAAGAGCCACTCTGTACTGTTGTAAATGCTCATGTCTGGGGTTAATAGCTTTTAAATGTCAGTAATTAGTCTAATGAAGGACTGGGTTTGGTGCCAGTGCATGTGTTTGTGTGTGTGTGTGTGTGTGTACGTGTGTCCGTGCCAGGCCCCGGTCAGGGCATCTTTAACACTTGGAGGCTCTGGCAGTAGCTTTGCAGAGTGAAGTGTTTGAGACGACCCCTTTGTCCTCTTTGGAGGATGATGAATGGCTGTCTCCTCCTCCGTGCGTTTTGTCAGTTTTGGCGCAGCCGAGTCGATACCTTCACCTTGACGAGGAAACTTTGTGATTTATCAGGGGCACCGGCCAATCAGCAGGCCAGGAGAGCCAGGCCCTTGGAGAGCACGGGAGCGGGTCGTGGTCAAAGTCTTCCGGAGTGGAATCGGGAGAAGGTGCCGGCGCTTGATAGACAAATGGCTCTTGTTAGAGGCGGCCAAAAAAACCAAGGGGAGGGTGGTGTAAGGGGTGGGGGTCAGGGAGAGATGGAATGGGGAGACCGAGAGTGAGAGAGAAAGAGAGAGAGAAGAAAAAAAAACGCTTGACTTGAACTAATAACAGAAAGGGGCCGTGGCGGTCACTGTGGGTCCAAAGATGAAGCACCCTGTCACGCAGCAGGTTGGGAAATTAGCAAATAATGTTCCTCAGCCCTGATAAATGTGTGACAGCTCTCCCTCGCCAATCATTTTTTAACATTTTGATGCATGTCTACAATCCCATCGGAGGAAAGGAAAAGTTTACTGGCCCTCAATTTCCGCGTGATAAATGGCAGCTGGTAAATGTACGATTTCTGTATGAGGTATAGTTCATTTTAAGCAATTCTGGTAAATGGGTGTCACTGATTAGGACAAATAGTCCAGAGGGGTGATAGCTCCGGCGGTACGTCTCTCTCTCTCTCTCTCTCTCGCTCTCTCGCTCTCCCTCGCTCTCCCTCTCTCGGCTCCAGTAGAGCGTTGAGGCCAGGCTCTCATGGTGACCATGCCTAAATAGAAAGCAATAGCTTTGATGCAATTAGAGCCCAGTGCTGAGCTTTATTTATGATTGCTGTCATTGTTCTAAATGGTTTGTAAGGGCGCTCTGGAGGCCTGCTTCTGTTAAGTCTCACATACTAAAAGCAGCCAAATCTTTTCCCCTTTTTCTTGTCTTTTTTCTCCCCTCTGTATTTTCTCTGCGGAGGACTTTCGCCGTTGAAAACACAAGGAGAGCTTACTTCATTCCCACACACCCACTGTGGCCACTTTTTAAGTCTCTCGTACGGCATCAAAAACAAAAAAGAAAGGCAAAAGAACAGTGAACGTGCGCCTGTCAAATCCAATAGGGGAGCTTAAAGGGAACATCTGGACAAGGATTTTAGAATTGCCTGATCAGCTTGAGAGGGCTTCTTGGAATGACTACTATTGGCAGAAGGACAAACATGTCTGTGCCTCTTTGATTTTTTTTTATAGACCCCCTTGACAGTCTGTTGTACGCCAGGCCTGATCAATGGATAACCAATACAGGTATCAGAAGTGGCCTTGTGCTAACAAAAGCAGCCGCGGCGCAAACAAACAAGGTTAAAGCGAGAGGGTGAGGAGTCCGCGAGAACGCGTTGATCTTAAAAGGATACAAAGTAACAGACTGAAGAGGAGCAAGAGGCAGCAAGGCCAATAAAAAAACTGCACCACAACCAGTGAGGGCCTGGAGCTGTAAATAACCTTGCACACACATGCTCAAAAACACAAACTCACCACACATCCTCACACACTCACACACACACACACTCTCCCTGCATCCATGGATGACCGGTATTAAATGACACTCTGTTTTAGACAGGGGGACTCACAGCTCATAAAGCAGTTACACACTCTCCTAGTGTTTGTGTAACCTTGCGGTCCACTCCGACACCGCATCATATCCCACTTTTATTGCAGTCTGTCTTGCCTGCAATGACCAGGCATGCAGAGTGTATAATTTCACTGTTGACCCCGCTGCCCCTGTTAGAAGTGGCAGGGAGAGATGGAGGAGACTGGCCGTCTTCTCTAGCCAGCGCAGAGTCATTTGTTTAAGGAGGGTTGACCTCTGAGACAGCCGGCTTGTGCTGGCCTTGATGGAAAAGAATTATCGACTATTAGAGTAGCATGTCGTACCAAGTCACCTAGGTTGTGCCTGAATGAGTGCTGAGGACCTTTCTGCCACCTCTGCCATCGACATGGGGCTCAGCAGTGTCTCCTCACTGCCACTTATGCTATGGAGACTCTGCTGCCACTCGTACTGTGGATACTCTTTAGCCGCTGACTCCATCAAAACTTTTTTACTAAGACTTTGGATGCTCTGATGCCACTGTGAGCAATATGCTGCCATTAACATCTTAAACAACTGCCAATAATACTATTGAGATAGTGTGGCCACTAACATAAAATAAGCTGCCATTAATATCACCAAGACTGCAAAGATGCTAACAGTATCAGACCTTTACTGACATTACTATAAGGAGACCCTGCTGCCACTAACACGGCAGACAATATACTGGCATTAACACATCATAAAACTTTGCTGCCGTTAATCCTGTGGATATTGTGTGGCTTTGATCCTAAAGGAAGCTGCCACTAACATCACGGAGACTCTACAGACACAAAGCCTTTGCTAAGTTTATGCTAGGCATTTACTAGCATTACTATTGTGGGACACTGCTGCCACCAACTTTATGGAGATTTCACTGCCACTATCTTGTCTGCTGCCATTCACTCCACGAAGAAATTATTGTCACTAATACTACTGTTACAGTAAATCCTCGGACCACCATGCTAAGTGCCCGCGTTGTTAGTAAAATGATTCACAGGATGCAGCATAGTTAAGCACCAAAGGATCGCTAGCTATGTTTGTGTGTGTATGTAATGAGCAAGCTATATTTGGCTCCATAACACCCCCATCGAAGAGACCTCTGCTTTGCCTGTAATTGGTGATAATGCATCAGCTAGAGAAAGAGGGTGTGACTCTTCAGATAGGGGAGGGCGGTCAACATGAAAAAGATCCATTGCACATGGCAGCAAAGCGTCTCTGCTGCGCTGTTTACATTCTTTTTCTCTAATTCCTTTTGTTACACAGCCATTACTCCTTTTAACCCAGCAGAGCTCTACACATGCAGACCCCCCCATCACACACACACACACACACACACACACACACACACACACACAGAATGTTGCCAAGACCTCCTAGCATTCTTAGTTCAAAGCGGCTGTTTATGAACTAATTACAAGCACAGGCAATTTGTTCCGATCGATAGCACTTACATGAGTTTAAGAACTGGAAAAAATATATACGGGGGTGGGAGAAAGAGAGAGAGAGAGAGAGAGAGAGAGAGAGAGAGAGAGAGAGAGAGAGAGAGATGAAGGCTTAGGAATAAAACAAACAAATGAAAACGAACTGCACCTCTGAGCTTTGGTCAAAGAAAACAACCATAATTACAGTAATTATGAATGCTATTGTTGATAATGCCTTGTGTTTAAACACATTCATTAATAAATACTGCTTTGATGGTGTAACTCAATTGGCTCTTTATTGGTGACTAACTTGCTAAAGCCTTATTTAACAACAAAGCCACACAGCGCACAGTTCTGCGCATGACTTTATCAGTAATATCTGTCTAATCTGTACCTTATAACCCCGCAGAGCGAGGTAAAGCATGCTGGGAAATGAAGTTTAATAAGAAAGAGAGGGCTGAGATGTGTAGGATTTGACTTTTCCCTTTAATTTGAGGGGATAATTAACTAAGTCCCTCAAAACCTCCAGCTGGAATGAAACTTTCCTGCTGATGACCGGGAGCAGGGATCAGACAGCATAGACAAATAATAAACAAATAAAAACATCATCATAAGGGGAAAGGGGAGCTTTTCAAAGGCGGTGTTATTCATTATGTAGAAAACACCATGGAAGGAGATCAGTTAAAGTCGACAAGCATCCACAACTGTGTTATATTTTGTCTCCAGTTCTTTTTACCATTGGAAAACTTACTAGAAGTCTTTTAGCGTTCCTTTCTCTCTGTATGATATTTAATAAATGATTCTATGTGTTCAATACATGTTTATATATTGAGCGAATGGGAACGTTTTTTAAAGCGTTCTCATGTTTCATCAGTTTTCTCATGAAAGCAATGGTGCTGACGTAAGTGCGCCAATTAGAGTCTGAAGCAGAAACGTGGCTTGACGGGGCTTGAAATTCAGCTTGATGAAACCGGGTGTCAACATTTTTTCAGGACATCTCAAGGCCTAAGTATTAACACATGAGGCTGAGGGTGTATGTGTGAATATTTGGGAAAGTTTGCAGGGCTGTGGAGCAGACATTAGTGTCAGGGCTCATATAACAGGGCTAGTTTTACTCACCCCCCAACCGCCCGCCCCCCACCCCGCTCGGGTTTCATTATCTCAGGGGCTCGTTGGCCTGTGGCCTGGCCTTGCTGAGGGGGGTTAAACGGGCCAGACTGCAGCCACACTGGAGCTGAAACAGGGAACAGCTGCCCCGGGGGGACCAGGGGGCCCCGAATAACCCCTGTTCAACCCCCTACCCACCTCTCTCTCTCACTCTCTCTCTCTCTCTTTCTCTCTCTAATTCCTGATGATTATCTCATTGTCCTCCCTGGTTTGGGATCAGATACTGAGCTTCCAGGTCAGACATGGAGTGACTGCATCACCTCTGCTATCAGTCAGCCACACTAAGGAAGAGATTAGGTTCAACTTGCACACACACACACACACACACACACACACACGCTCACTGATCCAGAGGAGTACAAACACAATCACCCAAAAATCCTCCCTACACACAGAATATGACCTTGCTTGCTGTACACACACACATACACACACACACAGGCCACAGTGATGGTAACCTGTGCATTAGAGGCGAGTGAATGTACGCATGGAGGAAAAGAGAGGGAGGAAAGGAGAGGAAGGGTTGGGGACATGTTGTAATGGTTTGAGATTAACAGGAGCTGGCAGCTGCCCCCTTCGCCCCTCTGATGGAGAAGGGATAAGGTTACACAGAGAGAGAGAGAGAGAGAGAGAGAGAGAGAGAGAGAGGGAAAGAGAGAGAGAGAGAGAGAGAGAGAGTCATTCTCACAGGATTTTCCTGCACAGGGTCCAGCTCTTGCTGTTACAGCTGGGTGGGCTACAGCCAACAAAGCATGGAGTAATGGTCAAGATGGGAAAGAGCAGGAAAGACAATAAAAGGACAGTAGGAGTGTAGTGGAAGTTAGAAAAAGGGCGAGAGAGTGATAGACAGAGAGAATAAACAAGGAGAGGTAAAAAGGCCACCAGAGGGCCAAGAAAGATTGAGATGGGGATGGAAGACACGACTGATTCTTTCCCAGGCAATAATCAAACACTTGACAGATCGAAACAACTGTGAAAGTTCTGTCATTATAACAGAGTTTACATTCGGCCTCGTTTTGTGACGGACTGAGTCTGTGTGTGGTATGTGTGTGTGTAAGGCAGTGAGGGTGGGGGGCCTGGGGGGATGGGGGCACAGTTCCTTTCCTTCACAATTAACTGGGAACACAATTTCCTTTGGTTTAGAATCTAATAAATATAACGATGTAAAAATGAAAAATCTTAGTAAATTAAACAGGCATCTTGGCATCCATACTGTAATGAATGTATTGGCATGTATGGATACTTAAGTATATAACTTCACAAATACAAATACTTCAGTAATGTATGTATCGGAATCTATGTATTTATGTATCAGAATACATTTCATATCGGTGGTATCAGAAATACTGGTACTTTAGTATGAAGAAAATATATAAAAATTGAGATACTTAAGAATCATAAATATTCACGCTTAAGTGTCTGGATATTGATACTATTGCATCAGGAATACAGACATGTAAGTATGCAAATATTGATACTTCAGTATTAGAGGGAGCAATATTATTGTATCTGAATGATCAGTACTTTAGTAATAACAATATATTTTCATTTGAAATAGTTACACTTAAGCATTAGAAATAATTCGATAATTACTGGTGCTGATAGTAATTATCAGCCCCACCCCCAAGACCTAGTAAGAGAAAACAAAAAAGATGTAGATGGGTTTGAAAGAGCTGGAAGTCGTTTTTTTGGCACTCACCAGTGTAGACGAATCGTCCTGGCGCTCCTTTGCAGAACTGCTTGGACTTATAGGACAGGGTGACCTCCACCACACCCGGGATGTGTCTGGGTGGAGTCTGCACGCGGATGGCGTGGGGCGTTATCAGCTGCCAAGGACCAGCAGGGCACAAAACAGTTAGCGCATAGTCTGCCATCACACATGCTCAGCTAACACATGCTAACCATGTTAGCTACTAAACGCAATTACCGCTCTGATGCTAAATTAGCCTGTCAGCTAGCCACTTCTCTGCAACCCAGCAATATAGATACCCCCCCACCGAACACACACACACACACACATAAACACATACACATTTTCTTTGCCAGCAAATGGAGCTTGGCTTAAATTGACTTCAGGAAAAGCCAAGGGGCGTGAGGCCGGTTAAAATCACCTCCACATGGCTCTCTTTCCCTGCTCGCCATCTTTCTTTTTTCTGTTTTTTTTTCCCTCTTTCTTTTTTTTTTCCCAGACATTTCACTCCTAATTGCTTGATTGTTTTGCAAGAGCGTGCAGTTCGGTGCAGAATGCAGCCAATGCCCCAGTGGATACTGGGCTGCTTTGCATGCTCGGTTTATCTGATTCCTTATCTGCTCCTGTGATTAAGTTGGAAAATAATAATAAAATAAACAAACAGATGCTGATTGGCTTTCAGGGCTCCTTATTAAGAGATATGTGTGAGAAGACGACTTCATCAAAACTCATTAAACATAAAAACGCTATTAAAAGTCCGGGCGGTTGTACTGACAGAAAGAAGTGGGGGCAACTTCAAACGTAGACGAGAGGATTACGAGTGATCACAGTTTTTAATGATGTTTAAAATTGGTTTTGTCTTTTATATTTACAATTAAGCAATCAGTTGACACATTTAAATGTATCGGACTAATGCTGCCTTCAAGTAATGTTGCAAAGGTTGTATTTGTAAGATACGTGGACACGAATTGTACCACAAAGTCATTATTATTGGAGGGAAACTTTCCATTAAGACTTTCTGAGTTAGAAGCCTGTCAATGCCTAGCAATGCTAGCCAATGCTAAATGTAATGTAATTCAGCAGGCCCCTATGAGCGCTGCAGGCATATTTATATAAATATAGTACTAGTATAAAGTTATTTTTAATGTAGTCTTGAGGAACAGTCCTCCAGGCCTCCTAAACGACTTTCAAAGACTTTTCAGACAGTTTCAGAGGAATATTTTTTGTTTGTTTAGCCACACAGTGGCCTACGGAGCAGAGCCAAGCGCATCCAACTTATGTTGCAAGTCATGAATAGGATTTTCTGTGAAGGCAGCATTTTACCAGGGATTGTCTAGTCTGGTCTAAAGCACAAAGGGCTGCAAGTTTTCATGCCAAACAAGCAAGAACACACCCGAATATCTTCATTTAATCAGTTGGTCTTCAGATAATCGTTTGCTTACAGCTAATAAAGTCATTGTGGATAAAACTGGACACTATTCTAGAGAATATGGGACACATTCAGTACTACTTCTTTTGATCAGCTTCATCATAAAACTACAAAACACTGTAATAAAAGTATAACAGAAGTCCTCACCTCGCTCCATACTAGCATGGTGCCGAACACAACCTGGAGGCCATCGAAAAAGTTGTCTCCGATGAGGATGACCGTGGCTCCGCCTGTAGTCCAGCCTTCACTCGGGCTAATGGCCTTTATGCACGGGGTAGCTGCTTATGACAGGAGAGAAAACACTCCGCTCAGGACCATGCTTTATTACTCACACACGCACACACACTCCCTCATCACAGAGAGAACACACACTGACTCCCTCACAGGGGACAATTAAACTCAAACGCAGACAAAACATGAATGATTTGGGCCACGCAGCAACAAAAGGGCACGGCCATACATCAGGCCACTCTGTTTTTTTTAAAGCACCCATTAAAAGCATGAACGGAGGGAAGGAGGAACCATACGAGCCCCGCAGACCACAGCCTCTTCGGGACCACTGTTGCGATCAGTGATGATTAAGGCCAGCACATGTGTGGAAAAAACAACTCCACCTTGCTTTCACACATCTGACAGCAGCCAATCAAAAGGTCGCCATGCGAACACTGCTTCGATTTTTCCCTCACACACAGAGCCGTGCTTGCAAACACACATGGGCATGTGCACTAATTGGGTCAAGCCTTCACAGCTACCAAATTTCAAAGCTTTCAGTCTTTATAAAGAAGTCCTGGAGCTCCAGACCTTCTACATATCTACAGTAATAACTCGGAAACACTCTAGAACTTAATGGTTCACGACTACGATTATTTTTGGGTATAAATGAATCGGATTCGTATCGATTCTCCATTTCTATTCCATAAAGGTGAAAATAAAAGTTGGCTTAAGGTTAAGATAACGAAATATCTTCATTCTGAACATACATAATGCAATGGGAGTAAAATGTTGATTGAGACATTAAAGAAATTGTCTATTGGATTGTCTATTTAATGTACACAGTCTCAGTGCTGCTCCTGTGCATTCTATGAAATATCATACTTATGGTGCAATTATAGTCACTCAGAAAGGTTTAAATCTGTACATTCACACTGTACTGTCTATTGATTGCATTGTTGTGTTTTATTGTTTCTGTTGTAACTTTGCTACATATTCTCTGTGGTCTGTGGAGGAATCTTTCATGACGCTATGTACGTGTTCACAGGTCACAGGACAATAAAATAACCTTGAATCTTCAAATATTAATACGTTAATGCATGATGTTTTGGCTCAAACAGGTCCTGGCAGAAAGCCACGCATTTCCTTTCAGATAGGAAGTGATACGCAGAAACTAAATTTGAAAAATAATATCGGGTACCTGGGTAAGTAGGATTTTATTAGTTCTAATTCAGAACCTATTTATTTCCCAACTGTAGCTAAGATGTATAGTTCTAGGAGGAACCGTCCACTGGAGCCATATCTTTAGCATGTAGCTGCTATACTGTTCTTCCAACGAGTTCATTCTTAACACTGTTGATTTTGTAAAGAATAATCCATGTAAATTAGGGAACCAAAATAGATCAGGCGAAATGTATTTGAGCAGGAAAAGCATCAACCTGTAAAAAGCGGTGGCTCCTCTAGAAGTCTGGATGACCCGGGTTGCTGAGGTTGGGTCTCTAGGCAGTTACTCAGTGACACGAATTAGCCGAGTTACCCCTCAGCTTTGTTGTCAGGTGCGACTGATCATTTGCACAAGTAATTAGCATGTAGGCCATCACACTCCCTCCTGATTTCCAGATGAACCAATCAGGCCAAGCACTGAAAAACTCTCATCGTTCCCTTATTTTGGGTTCCAGCTATCAAAAATGTTTTCTTTTTGTGGTTGATGGAGGGAAGAGCCACTGCTATGGCCGTCCTGTCCCTTCAGTCTTTCATCATCCCCCCTTCCCCACTGTGTGACGGACAGACCCCCTCCGGCCCCTGCACAGCAAGTCTCAAACCCGCCCCGCAGTAAAGATGTACGCTTTAGCCACGACATCCAACACTTGTCCTCTTATCTCTCTATCTCAACCACTTCATCACTTTTTATTCCTCTTTCCTTCATCGCTTTCACTCATTTCTCTCCCTCCCTCCGCTCTGTTATCATCGGGGTGGGTGAAAAAGACAATCAACCCTCACACTCCTTCTGCTCTAAGCTCTCAGGGGGTGGTTAATAACGCACAGGAGACTCTAGACCTTCCTGCACAAACCCTTCAGCTGCAAATCACCATGGATGTGACATCATCAACCCTACCCCAACCTCTCCTCACACACACCTCGCCTTATTGGGCTGGAAAAAGAGTTTGTAACAGGAACATTTTGGATATTCATTTTGATTCCAGGTGAATTTTGTTAAAAATATTGGTTTAGAAATAATAATAATAATAATAATAATAATAATAATAATAATAATAATAATAATAATCATATTATTA
>JBBKCR010000101.1:36446442-36464704 GCA_037577295.1 Ladigesia roloffi
TCTGCTGAGGAAACAAAGTCACCTTCGACTTGGATGCCCTGGGGGTAAACAAATAAACATCAAATTTTCATTTTGGGATGAATTATCCCTTTAAACCGAGCTGTAAAAATAAACAAAACTTTTTTGCAGTTAATTGAGGCAACACTGGGACAGTGTTCCCAGAGCAGTAATATATTAGACCTAAATCACACTGACAAGTGTGTGACTGGATTTGGGTTGACCATGGTGAAAAAGACTTTGGTGATTATTCAGGGTCTTTGGGTGACTATTAAGTTCTAGGGTTTTAGCAACATGTAGAAGTTGCAAAGCTGAAAAGCTCCAGTTCTAAACTAAATAAGCGAAATTTGGCCTCCTGAAGTGATTTTGGGATAAGTGCAACATCCTGTAAATGAGATTTCTCAGTAAATCATTCCTTTATCATTTTGTAAATCATTGATATATCATTTCAGTTACAACCTAGAATCTGCATACATATGAAAGCTAATTTGTAATATACATAATATCACTTAACATAGCATCACTTCCAACTTTACTTTTATAGTAACTTCTTATTTGTGTAAATATGATGCACACATTTTAATCAAAGCATCACTTTAGGACAGCATATGTCTGTCAGGCCTAGGACAGTTCAGTGTGAATAGCCCAAAATAGCCCGTTTTATGAGGGCTGTAAACAAAACTTTTATTTTAATCATTTTTTATACTGTGTGATTCTGACCCCTCATCAAGAAGTACATTATATCAATGTTAGCCCCACATGGATCCTCTTAAAGAGGCCATTTCACAGCACCATACCAAGGGATGGGGAACATTCAGGAGACATCTAGCACTGTGAGGGTTTTACACTGATTTGTATTTGCATTTAATGGAAGGTGTTGGTAATAAAACCTTTTCTACTGTGTGTCCATTGTCTATTTCACTTTGACACCACCTACTTCAACACTGCCACCACATATTAAACACTTGATAGCGAAGATTTAGATACGCTTAATATCAAAGAGAGACGTTTCTGAAAAGAGCTTTTGAGCGGGGAAAATTTGATGCCAAGTGCACAGTGTACTACTAAAAAACATTCACAAGGATTTCTCTTCAACAGGTCTAATGTGCGCACATCACATCTATAACCCTTTATTCAGAGTCACAATAAGGAGACATTCAGTGAGCCGAGACATGTTCTATGGTGTGTATAGGTGTGTGTGTGTGCGTCTGTATGTGTGTTGGGGGGGGGTTACAGGGTTACAGAGTAGACTCACTCACAATAGCTACCTGTTCATAATAAAGAGAGCAGAAAATAAGACAAATTTCGTCAATTACGGCAATTCTGGTGGGCTACAGATGAATGTTTGCGACATTATCTGGAATCGATCGATTATTCACGTTTCCGTGGATTACGCCAGCTCTTGAATACAAGGCAAAATCTGCTAATGTATCTTTAAGTGGGCGCAGAGGTAGCATCTGAAAGGGAGAGCAAATTTGATTCATTAAAGGAGCATAAAATTGTGTCTTTGTGCGTGACCTTTTGTTCAGCATCTTTGGAGAATTCTGTTACTAAAGAGACTCGTTTTTTTTTTAGTGGAGCGAGGGAAGGCTCCACGGGTATTGGGTTCCTATAGGGAACAATGCCGATAGGTTCACCTTGCAGTGCATGGGTGTAACTTAGCCTGGAATATTGTGGATCAAAGCCTCATAAACAAAGTAGGTGGAAACGCTGTAAGAGTATATGGGATCCGGCAAAGGACACGGGCATGAAAGGAGCAGGCCGGACCCTAGGAAGCGTAGGAGGCAAAACTGATTTTGTCACTCTGGCGCGTTTCCTTCACTCTCTTTCACTGGGACCTTTTTTAAACTGGCAAGAGAAAGTACACAAAGCTGAGCTTAGTGAGCTCCTTTCTGAGGCTTATTCATTTATTCCATTGGTCACTGGGAGACTTTTGAAGTTATGGTGATATGAGCTCTAACAATAAGGATTAAATGTTCACTAGCATAGATCGGACAACCTACGGACACTTCTTATTTATTATCGTTTTTAATATAACAGCAAATGCTGTGAAACAAATATACTAACATTTGTGGAAAAGAATGACCAAAAATGTCTGGGAAAGAAAAAACAGAAATAGCAATAAACAAATCAAAATAATCTATTATACATTCTTCAGAGCAGGGCCCCTGTGTTTTGATGTGGCTTTGCACACTCCACATTTTCTCATGCGGCTTCATGAGGAACCACTTAGGATTCTTCTCCAATGGGACTACAGAAGATCATGAGCAAATGATGCTGTAACTCTACATGTATATTTCAAATAGATGTAGTTAAATTAAATGGATTTTGGATGCAAATTTCCACACAGGCATCAATGCCGCTATTCACATTTGTTTTGGACGTATTTACTAATCAATTATGTAAAGATCAATGTTTTTAAATGACGATGCATCCAAACCTTTAACTTTTACTGTATATTCCAAAAGATATCACTGCAAAAACTCCAGCAAAGTCCATTTAAAATAAAAATATAGGATTGTTATGAAGTTGGCACTTTCAGTAATTAAATAGAAATGTCACAAAAACTGAGTGATCAGTTTTCAATCCAACAGCAATAATGTATTGTTTGTTAGTGTTTTTTATTGCTGTGAAAAACACGTTCATTTTAAAACCAATCAATAAATCAATCTATCATATCTCACACTTCTCTAGAACCATTACATATTGCAGGTCTTTATTCAGTTGTCTCTAAATTTCTTTAAGTTACATGCTACATATTTAACTAAATTGTATAATTATTTTTAGGGGAAAAAAATTATACTTTATTGATAAAATAATGATTTTGTTGAGGAAATATCTTGAGTAAGCCCAGTTTTCTGGTATTACTGAGATTGTGTTCATTGCTGGGATTGTAAAAGTTGCAAAAACAGCTCAAACAATAATGATTCGTTACACAGACGTGTGAACTTTTGAAATAATCAGTATATATGTGTTCATAATGCAGTCACATAGGTATTATATATCTGCCAAATAAGCTCTTCTGAATACTTCATGATTTAATTTTTATCTTCTTGTTTGAGTGGAAAAATACAAGAGCGGAAATGCTCCTTTTGTGTGTGCAGCATGCTCCGTGACCTGCTGATCTCCACAATAAAGCCATAATAGCCCCCTCACCTCCCCAAGGAGCACCCCTGCAACCTGGCGCTCTTAGGGAAGCAGAGGGTCACCGTGCGCACTCACCAAGAGCAGCCAAAAAGAAACCGCTGATGCGTCTTTATGAGGACTGACATCAAAATAAACAGATGTGCACCTGTCATAAACCTTCAGAGGGGATCAACATAGAGCCCTCATTCATATCCAACATGTCCAATGGCAATTGTCAAGCTTGACCAGCAAGAAAAGCTCCGGGTCTGCCTCTAGGCCCCACTCAGCATCTCATCACTGTCCTTATGAAGGGTTCTTATGGGCCGCACAGCCAAGCTTGATCTCCAAATATGAGTTTGGAAGATGAGGGGTTTTTTTTCCTTCTTTTTTTCCCTGCTTCTCATGCTCGCTGGCTCCTTTATTAGTAGCTAAGCTCTTTACACTTGTAGCATATTGCAGCAGGTTAGGAGCCTAAGCCTTATTGTCCCACATTATTGAAAATCTAGGCTGTGAGAGCCGGCCCCTGGAGGTCAAGCTTTGTCTGAGCGCACGCTCGCTCTCATTTCTCAGGCGACAAGAGGCAACACTGGGGGAGGACAGACAAGATTGAGCTGGTAATACACTTAAATCCATCTTGGTTGACTTACCACAAACTTCCACCTATCCCCACGGCTTCCCGAGAGCTGAAATAATTCCTTTATAACTTACAAGAGCAGAAACTATGACTTATGAATTCATGGCGACACGGGTGGTATTAGGAAGCGGCCTGTTTTATGAGGTGGTCTGAATAGGCTGGTACTTGTCACAGTAAACTGGAGAAAAAGAGTCTTGTTTCAAAATGAGCGTCTCCTCCATGGATACAGGGGCCTTTCATCAACACCATAATAAAGGCAAAAGTGTATTTTTCATATTTGTTTATTCTATTCAAAGACTAAAGTAGAGTTTATGCTGCATATTCGATCGATACACATTATAAACTTAACAAAATCAAGGCAGATTATTTCAGAAAGACTACTATTCCTCTTCTCAGGAAAGAAAATGTACATCCATCTTTTGTGTTTTAATATATGTAATTGCGAAGGCATACATTAAAGCTGGTAGTAAGGTCCTGAGAGCAATGTGTCAATGAAATATGCAACATCTCAGAGAGCAGGTGCAGTTCAGAGTGGCACAGCACCACCTGCTGTTCACTACAGCAACTACTACTGACTCAAATATCCCAAAACAACAGAACACCAACATGGTCTTACTCAAAGTAGTCTTTATGTAAAATGTTACATAATCGTTAGGTAGAAAAATAGAGGGCCATTACATTAAGAAGGCTACTGACCCAAAAGTACAAGCAATGTCTTCTCTAACTATTCACCACATGGGAGAATTTAGGGACGTACATATGACTGGTGTTCAGCTCTAGGATCCACTGGAGACTAAAAAGAGATTAAAACATTAATATATGGATATTATATATTTCTGGAACAAATTAACTGCTTACTTTCAGTGTCATTTCAGTGCAAATCATCAGTGTGGTAAAACTGGGACAAAATCTTTAAAAACACACAAGACAATGTGATAAAACAGTTATCTAAAGGAATTCGATTTAAAAAAATACAAGGCAATCTACAACTGAAATGGCTATTAAACATTTTAAGTAAAACATTTCCCTTTCTTTAGGTTTCACAAAGATTAATCAATAAAATAATCTATCACAATGGTTAAATGTCCTTCAAACTACACTGTAGTAGTATCCAAATTACCATTCATAGTGAATGTTAGAATATGAAATTAATACCAATGTCCAGTGGTCAGCCCTTCTTTTAACTGAGCAGTCATAAGGGTGCTAATAAAAAACTACAGGTCAGATTACCTTAGAGAAATACAGTACTTTGGAGCAATAAACAAGGATAAACAAGGCACAACGTGTGCTGCGATATGAGCTGGACAAAGTGCAGGCTGCTGCTCCTCTCACCGCGTGGCCTGTTCCCTTCCGTCTCCTTCCTTATTCATCGTCTGCGGGACCCGCCTGACCCCGTGATCAATACCTCTGCATGATATGATTTATATGGCCCTGAGAGACACACACAGAAAAAAAACATTGATGTGACACAGGTCACCTTTCCGCAGCACTGGTGTCATTTCCCACATAATGTTCATTAACCCTTCGCAAATTGATATTCATATATGCTGACTTCTGTTCAGGTGAATGTAAAGAGCCTGGTGGTGAGATCAGCAGTTAGCTGCCCCCGCCTGCAGGTAAACCGTTCAAAAAGTGTTTTTTTTATTTATTTATTTTTTTTTTTATCATCGGGAACACGCATCGATCTGCTAAAAGTGAGACGTTTCCAAAGGCAATCTTAATGCACTCAATAATGCCGTGGGGCATATGGATGCGCATGCTGACAGTATACAGTTCACGGGAAAAAACTATCAAGTTTGCAGTGTGTGTGTGTGTGTGTGTGTGTGTGTGTGTGTCTGTTCAGTGATAAGTGCTCGTTTTTATTAGAGTGTAACATCACAACACTGCAATGGTATGCAAGCGTCGTAAATGAGGTAAATAAGACAAGAGAACCAAGAAAGGCCACGCTGTATATCTCACCGGTTCTCCTGCCATGCATCTGGGGCAACACTGTTGAGCGCCATTCTGAGCTGGCAGCACCTGTAAATAAAATAAATAAAAAACAGTCTCATGAACATGAGTTTTCAGTAAAAATACACTCAATATTCTCAGCTAACAAATTATAGCATGTTCCGCATACCAGAGTACCTTCATTAACCAGGAAATGTCATTCCTTTTTCATCACTACTGACCTAAACCACTACCTAATACAGAAATTATTATTATAATGTGGATCACCAGACAACTGTTAGAAGTTAAATGAGGCATTAAGTGGCAGCCAACGGGATGAAAAACAGTCGACGATTGCATTTAAAGATAAAGGACACTGTAGAATTTGGACTCTGCATCACTACACATCCAGTTAAAAAGAGTCAGACTGTTACAGATTCTTTGCATGTCATACAGGGAACTTGTTATATTTTTAATTTATCATAGTTATTCACTTAGCTACTTTCCAATTCTTAAAAAGAATAAATCACTTATGAAAAAAGGACAAGTGGTGTGCAAAAGTATACGTGGTTGTGTCTCAGAATCAGCATATTTATCCATTCAGTTTTAGCTATAATTGTTTTCACAAGTTCCTTAAATGTTTAAACCCAGCACTTGGTCTACATTACAGTGTGAAGCTACTGGCATTAATAACCAAAGGTTATGCATTCCTTAATGGTCTTGTTTGTTTATTTAATGTTTTACCCCTTTTTTAGGCATCTGCTATTTAAATGTATTGTATTCTATTTCTGTTAATGATGTTGTTTCTCAAAGCCATACATTCTTATGAAAGAAAGTGACCTAACTGAGCTGAAGATACAATCAATAATCGAATCAATTCATTTCTAAAGGTGGAACCATACACTCAGCTTCTATCGATTCACTATACAGGGAAAGACACATGATGACTTTATGCTAAAGCAAGGAGGTGGAAGACAAGAGTATAAAGATGCTGACTGCTTCTTAATGTTGGTGTTTAAACAATGTAAATGCATTAGACTGTGTAATCAATAAAATGATTATTCTGTACAGTGCTTTATAATATTTCATGCAGTGTAACATTTATAATCATCTTCTCTTCTAGGAGCACAGAGGCGACTAGTCCTCATGCTTATTGCTAGCATATTTTCTACATATGTTGGGGGGGAAATAATGGCCTCTTAACTCTTGTCTGTGTTTCTTTATAACTGTGTACCAACCTCAGATTTTTTTCTTTCCAACAGGGTTTGTTAATATGTGCAACTTAGTTAACATGACATGCCTAGATTTACAGGCATGAAGGACAAGTGTAGACTAGCACTAGCACTAGCACTAGCCCTAGCACTAGCACTAGCGTACGCTACTCTGGGTTAAGAAACAGTCTCTCCTATCTGCATGCTGTTTAAAAACAATTTAATGACAAAAAACAGACTTTAGAAAGAATCTGCTTGAATGTACTGTACATTTTTGTTCGCTTTTTAAATAGTGGGATCACGAAACTCTAGTTGTTTACTGAAATTATTTGCTACTGTTTCCGGCTCTCTAAAAATAGAGTATCTGGAGTCTGGGCCACTGTCCTCAAGTCATAACACTTAAGATGTAGTACTCTGGACATCATCCAAATTAGAGGGTCCAGTACTCAAGAGTGCAACGGCACTGTACTCTACACCAATCCAGATGATATTTGGCATTGCTCATAATGATCTTGAGCAGCGACAGGAATCCATTTCATGAATCTCTCTACATAGAGATATTATACTGATGTATACATTTACATTGACAGCATTTAGGAGGTGCTCTTATCCAGAGCAACGTAAATCAACGATTAAATAATCCACATCTGTTCTTCTGTTCTGATGTTAATTCCAGATGCCGGTTATCCCAATACCTTTCTCTGTAGTGAGCGATACAACAGAGGATAGTTGATACCAAACTCAGTAGCCCCGCTCTGAAAGTTTGGGTCGTCTGCCACTTTATGGCCATTAGACAATCCATTTTACAATAATTGCACCTACAGGATTAATATGGCAGAAATTTCACTTGTGGCAAATGTGACAATCTATAGTATGTTTTAAGTTATTGACTTCTTCAGTAGTGCCCATTCCATTGGATTGGATACACCTGTTAGTAATAGGTGTGGCTAAAACATCTAAATTTAGCTAGAAGGATATAGGGGAGGGGGTAATGTGATCCCATCATACAATTATTGTAATCCTTTATCCAATTTACAATGTATAACAATCTGATGCTGTGATACATTGTGCATCAATTCTCTTATATGGCATTCAAATGCATTAAGCTTAAATAAACAAACTATTAATTTCTTTGCAATTTCTCCTATATGCAAGAGAAATACATATTTTTTTTTCAGAATTAAAATTATAAATAAGTGAAGAGGCTCGCCATCACACTTAGGAAATATTGAAAATGTTGCAATTTGCAGCTATTTTGACACATTGGTTTTAATTCATGTATTTTGGTGATTTCATTTTCAACCTGGCAACCCTGTTAGAGCATGTGTGTGCAAGTAATCTCTCAATTTACTCTGACAGGTTGCATGCAGACACCTGGTTTGGATCACTGAGTTTGCAAGGTTGAAAGGTTGCAAATGAGAACCACTCAGTAGGGATTTGGGGGCGGAGGGGGGGTGTACAAACATTCCATTTACTGCATTAAAATTGTTACACCCTCAACATCCACACTCCTTACACAATTTGAAGTTCCATTGGAAAGCAGCATTTTCACTCCCTGTGGCCTGGGATCTCTCCAAATCCCTCATGTAGGGAAGATAGGGAAAGTAGAATGACGCTTCTTTACCTTGTGCACTCTGAGTGCACTTTGTGCCAGTGACTCATCGTCACTTGAGTGCACTCTTGACTTTGGGCAGGGCAGCAAGTCAAAGCCAAGGACCCTACCTTAGTGGAGATATTGTGATTGTTGATGGTGTCTAGGGGGTTGACCTGCTGGGCCTCCCATGTGTCCATTGGGCTCTCAGTCAAGGCGCCATATTCGACCCGGACACAACTTTCCAGTCCATTGCACAATCTTTTCTAATAAAATCAGAGGGAAAAAGCAGGTCTGTGGGTCAAAAATAGGAGTCAAAGAAAGGGTATGTGCAAACAGCCCGAATGGTCTAGAAAGTATAAAACCCATCAGTTATAACATACACTAGGTGAACAAAAGTATTTGTTTTCCAGGGTTTAGGCTAGGCTGCTAACTTCCAGTGAAGGGCAATCTTAATGCTTCAGGTTCCCAAGATTATTTGGACAATGCAATGGTCCCAAGTTTGCAGACACGGTTTGGGGAAGAACCTTTTATGTTTCAGCATGACTGTGCCTCAGTGCACAAAGAAAGCTCCATAAAGACACGGTTGGACAAGTTCGATGTGGAAGAATTTGACTGGCCACATAGAGCCCTGACCTCAACCTCATCCAACTCGTCTGGGATAAACTGGATCGGAGATTGTGAGCCATGCCTTCTCGTCTAACATCTGTGCCTGACTTCATAACTTATCCACAGAATGAATGGAGACCAATACCCACAGAAAGACTCCAAAGATTTGTGGAAGCTGTTATAGCTGCAAAGGGGGACCAGCACCATATTAATGTCTATGTATTTTAATGCAGTGTCATTAAAGTCCCCGTTGGTGTAATGGTCAGTAGTCCCAATACTTTGGTCCTTATTTCAGCTAATTATAGATTTGTCACGGAGCCACTGCTATTAAGGGCAGTGTGGAAGCAGCCAGAATAAATGACCTCTGACTATCATACAAGTGAGTGCAAAGTCACATTTCTTTCTAAGTTGGGCATACAGAGTTTTAATGAGTTTCAAACAATTTAAAAGCTGTTATTTACCGACTGGGGGTCCAGGTCTTCATAATCTCCCTCTCGGACCCTCTTGCAGTGCAGTGTTGTGCTTATATAATCCATGGACATGATCTTATTAGTTCTTCCGTGCACCAGAAAAGCATGAAAACTTTACAAAGAGTTTCTCAAACTAATAATAACGTGAAAAGCTAAAAACCAACTGGCAGCATATCATACTATTAACATATTGTTAAAAAAATGAAAGCGTAACTTCCCGCACTTCGTCTCATATCATGTAATTGCACGTATAACAAACTGCATCTAATAAAAATGCCTAAAATACGTTTAAATCAATATAAAATTGCAACCTGTTCCAATTCCCGCTTCCCACACTGTGCAGTACTCTCATGTTCAAATTTGTTCCTGTTGTGGTTGTGTTGAATGATTGACGGGAGTTTTCGCCAAGGAGTTACGAGTATTGGCTCCTGAAGGCGGGGTAAGTGCGAGTACGATATTTTCATTGGTTGGACGGACTTTTAGCACCAAAGCAGTAACTATCAGCTTCAAAGTCACTGATAGCCAAGTTAATTATAACAGCATGACAAGTAATAACTGTAATGTCCTTTTATAGCGTTTTATTTACATGAGGACAACGTGAGAAGGCAAGTTAGAAAGACAGTTACAGTTCGCATTAAATAACAACCGATGTATATTTTCCTGTGTGTTATTTAGAATTTCCTTGAAAAATCAAGAAGCAAGAGGACAACCCATTTCTGTATTATGGGTTGTATTGTAATACACTATTTGTACTAATGTACAGGGGCACTCCTGTTTATCTGGGTTTGAGCTAGGTCCATTTCTTCCAGTGAATGACAATCTTCAGGATACAAAGACATTTTGGACAAGGGCATGCTTCCAACTTCATGGACACAGTTTGGGGAAGAACCTTTTCTAATGGTTTTAATGGTATTGCTACTTCTATTGATACCGCTTATCGATTTAGTACATTATCGGGACTCTTATCAGTACTTTCATTGTGTTTTTTTTTTTATTAAAAACTAATTGAGAACAGAATACCTACATTTTAACCCGAACTGTAACCTGAATATAAAATAGTTGGACTCACTACAAATTAACTTTAAGGTAAGCTCTGCTTTATAATTTCTTAGTTTATAATTATTTCTATTATTATTGTTTGTAAATGTAGCACTAAAGCAGTACATGTCATTTTAATGTTTAATATTTATTTAGGCTATTGCTTAAAACACTGCATAAAATATTCAGCCTACATGTAGGCTATTTGTAACTGAATGTCCATCCATCCATCCATCCATCCATCCATTTTCTACCCCTATATCCCGCCCGTATGTGATGTCGTTATTTTAACATAGCATACATACCTGAGAAGGCGGATAATGAAGTAGAAGTTAGCATTTCTCTATATGCACATAATGCACTTTGGATGGATGCTTTAACAAATTGCTTGTGTTTCCACCTTTAGAGCAATAATCTTGTTGCACTTGGTGTAATGAGCATTGTCCGAGTCCACACGGGTGAAATGTAGCCATACTTTGGATCGTTTGGCTCTCTCCACCATCGTCACTCCACACGCACGGGCTCTTTCTTCTTGAGTACTTCTTGTGGGCGTGCAAGCCTTCTGCTCGTGTGCACGTGAGGTTTGTCCTGTCCACTTTTTAAAAATTGTCCAGTACTGACAGCAGAAGCGTTACAGTTAAAGCTTATTGATACTTTTGTCTTTTATAATTAGGCACCGGGGCCGAGTAAGAACCGGGTTTTGGTACCCATCCCTACCCCCAGTGCAGAAAGCAAGACATGGCTGGTTGAGTTTGGTGTGGAAGAACTTGACAGGCCATCCAACACCCTCTTCTCAGCCAACATTAGTGCCTGACATCACACATCCTCTACAGATAATGAATAGGCACAAATTCTCCCAGAAACTCCAAAATCTAGTGGAAAGCCTTTCACGAAGAGTCAAAGCTGTTATATCTGCTAAGGGGAACCATGTATTTAAATTCCTTTTTGGTGTAATGTCCTCGGGGCCCAATATTTATGTCCATATAGTGTATCGAGGAACACTTAGTAATCATTAGCTGATGAATCATGTTTGATTCATTTGCTGTTTACAGTGACCCAGATTAGGTATGTTCCTTCGTTAAAAATAAGTTCTGCTAAGATTCGCCATTGGCAATATATCATAGTTTATCTCCTGTCCAGGTAACCAGCCATAATTGGTCAAAACTAATCAGTGTGATCTGTAAGGTGCATCTACTGCTGACACAGAACTTCGTTTAAAATAGCTTGCATAATCTCAATACAAATGCATTACCAATAGGATGAATAGTGCTCCGGAGTTTCTGAACATGAGCCTAAGATGACTGGGCCAAATACCAATGGTCAGCTAGACAAGAATAAAGCTAAGTGTACCATTGAAATACGATGGGGCACCATTAATTAGCAGCATTAATAATCCATTAATAAACATCCAACATCAGTCACTGAATTCAGTAATATATTTGTGGCTGGTTGCAATTCAAACAGCAATGTTCCATCATGACATTGCAAAAGAGTAGAGCCTGTTACTGCAGCCAGAGAAGGATAAACTCCATATGCGCACTGGATGAGGTGGCTGAAAATTAAAAGTAAAAATTAAATAGCACTGAATCTGAAATTCGATGATGTTCCTCATCCAAGTTGCTAATATGTGTGTTTGATCATTAAATTAATCTATGCCAGGCCCTTCAGAACTGGAATTGGAGAGGCTTGAAAAACTACAATTAGAGGCATGTAGAGTAGCCCAAATTCATACTCAAGCAGAGAAGTGGCTGCAGGTTTTCATTCCCATTAAGCAGCAGCACACCTGATTCCACTTGTTTAGTCTCAGTCTTCAGACAGCTAATCCTCTGCGCTCCTGCTTTGTGTGCATGAAATTGGCAGGCAGCACAACAATTGGAAGAGCTTTTTGTTAACTTCTCATTTTTAAGTAAAATTTATATTCTCATATTTGATGTATTTGCATTGTTTAAATGCTACCTTTGTTTTTTAAAGGGGATACATTTCAATTCCTCTGTGCAGTTATATAATATATAATAAAAGCATAAAATTTTTCATGGTTCAATTATAAAATAATTAAAAAATATGTTAGAAATAAAAAAAAAAACAATTATTATATAATTAAATCATAATGTAGAATCATGATATTTACAGAATCGCTGTGTATACCAGATCAACACTTAAGTATTGGGAATATATTGTATCACTAGGCCACTGGTGATTCTGATACCTAGAATTAGAATATTATCCTTTGTTTCATTTGGTATCTGTTAGGCTGAAAAGACTTAGCCACCTGTAATCTTTAGTCCAGGGATCCAAATCTTCAGTCCTTCAGGGCCAGTGTTTGGTAATTCCCCTCCTCAAACACACTCACCAAATTTAGTAGTTAAGAGTTGAATGTGTGTGTGAGCAGGAAAACTCAACAAACTGGTAGACAATTAATCTAAAACTGTTTATGTATATGATATGATATTACACTAACAGGAACTTTTATTAGGCTGCATTCACATATATAGTATTTAATATGGAGTTGGTCCCCCATTGCAGCTATAACAGCTTCACTCTTCTCAGAAGGCTTTACACAAGCTTTTGGAGTTTCTGTGGGAATATGTGCCCATTCATTTTGTGGAGCATTTACAAGGTTAGGCAATGATGTTAAACAAGAAGGCCTGGCTCACAATCACCCTGATAATTCCAGTTCATCCTAAACGAGTTGGATGGGGTTTATGTCTGCGCTCTGTGTGGCCAGTCTTTTCAAGTTCTTTAACACTGAACTTTTCCAGCCATGTACTAGGAGCTTGCTTTGAGGCCTGGGGCAAAATCATGCTGAAAAAATATGATCCTTCAAGCACGGTGTTGTTCAAAATGTCTTGGTTTGCTGGAGCATTAAGTTTGCTTTGAGATGTAAGTAAGGGGTCTATCCCAAACCCTGACAGGATTGTCCCAATATTTTTGTCCAAGTACTTTCTTGGATTGATTAACAATGTCTTCGTGACAAGAACGCAGTAGGATAGGTATTTGGCTACATTGGTCTGCAGTCATGGCGAGCCTAGTGGAGGTAACGTCGCCGCAGCAGTTCGAAGAATTACTGAAAAAGGCCGGAAAGTAAGTGAAACTACGTTTAGAAAATGCGATGTAAGGAGTATCCAACTCAGTCATCTCCAAGACAGTCAGATGTTACAACAAAAAATTCAAGCAGTAACATAATCCATGTTAGATAGTGTTGGATTAGCCGTTAGCCCCCTTCCAAATCAGGAGCACTATAGCGATGCTACATTTAATGGACAAAAGTATTGGGACGTACCTGTTTTTCAGGGGTTGAGTTAGACCCCTTTCCTCCAGTGAAGGGCAAACTTAATGCTTCAGCTTTCCAAGACATTTTGATTGTAGCTTTGTGGATATAGTTTGCTGAAGAACCTTTTCTGTTCCAGCATGGCTGTGCTCCAGTGCACAAAGCGAGGTCCAGGTAGAGATGGATGGATAAGTTCGGTGAATTTGACAGGCCCACACAGAGCTCTGACTTCAACCGCTTCCAACACCCTTGAGATGAACTGGAACGGACGTTATGTGCCAGACCTTACAGTATTAGTGCCTAAACTCCTAAATGCTCTACAGAATAAATTCCTACAGAAACACTTCAAATTCATGGGGAGAATCTTCCAAGAAGAGCTGTTATGGCAGCGAAGGGGTATCAGCTCCATATTAAAGTGTGCAGTTGAATTTAATGCCATTAAAGTCCCTGTTTGTGTAACGATCATGCGTTGCAGTACTTATAGTGACCATATAGTGTAGGTAAACACATCATATAATATTCACAATTATTTCTAGTCATGAGTTTTTCTTTTAGTAGTAATATGTAGACTGTGTGCAAGGCAGTTACAAAAAGAGAACAGTGCATACCGCCTATAATATACATTGTAATCTGTTATTAGTAATGCTGTTTAGTGTGTATGAGCATGTCATGCAGTCACTTATATCAGTAATAATTAGTAATAATTCTTGGTAGTTTATTTGCTGAAGTGGTCAATTGGAGTGAGCACAAATTATGGAACATTTTTTAAAAAATGGTGGCAATGTTTAATGTCTCACTCATTTGTTTTTAGCCTAACTAAATGACTTTTTAAACTTGGAACATCGATACCATAACCGTCTGGATTCTAGCTGAAATGTGCCACACTTCTTTCTGAGTTATGCAAACTGTGTCTATTAGAATAATTTTCTTATTCTCTCTCATATAAATTAGTTGTGTCAGCCCAGTTTGTTCTATGTCTAGTCAGCTCTGTTCTGTAGTTTATAGCAGGTTAATATGCTCACCATATTTTGCCTCTAAACGTGCTGTTCCTCTATAAACGTCCAGGTTTATACACTTAAACACACACACACACTGGTCTTTATTACAAGAAAACATTCAAAGTACCTAAGAAAACATAACTGGTTTTAAAGTCTAATATATACAACATTGGGGCAATCTAATGGATCTAAACGCTTATGTACAAGTTTCATCAGAATAACCGCCCTTACCTTCAGCAGCACACATTTACGCCATTCTTTCCAGCAGTTTTTAGAAATAACTTGTGTCCGAACCCTCCCTGCACTTTTCAGGCATGCACACTTCTTTCTCAAGTGCTGGACGATCGTTATACTCATCCTTGCAGCTCAATGGCGGAAAGTTCTGGGAACCGGGGATAATATTTAGCTTTTCTATTTCATTGGATATAATTTTGGCACAATTTTGAAAAAATGTGTGGGATTATTGTTCATCATTATTTTTCCATTGATTTGTAAACCCGAAGATATTGTGTGTTGTTGAAGAACTTGGTGATACTTTCCTTTTCAAGACCACTAAAGTCTCCAGATCTTCTCAAAACACTCCAAGACCTTCACCGATCCAAATCTGTGATTTACTGTAGGAACAATATTCTGTGCTTAACCTTGGCTCCTATTCACCATGTGACCCTCAAATAACTAAAATTCACTTTCAGTCCTGCTCCTTGTCCTGAACACTCCAGTGTTTGATTGGTTAGACCCATATAATGGTCTCTTTTTCTTATTAACATCACAAAGTGGTGCTTGGCCATTAAGTCCAGCTGCTCTTAGTCTTTACTGTAGCAAAAGCAGCTTTCTTCTACACAAAAAAGTGTTCATCTTCCACCTCTGAAATCACTTTTCATGCCCCAGACCTTTTTTGGGCATTGTTGCTTCCTGTAGGTCACTCCATGCTTAGAAGCGCTTAACTTTCTGGGCACCTGCCGATAAGAGATTTACAAACACAAAGTAATTACAGAGAAGATACAAATGATCCAGAAGATTTAAATGAGGAGCAGATGGAGCATTCAGCTTATCACAAAATTATTTAGGAAATGGGAGCTATTGTTTAGGTAATTAAGACACAGTCAGGTGGGACCTGATTGATTTAAGCAATTTTCTTCCTGGATCAATAAGGTTTTCAGATTCTGATTCTAAATTTAAATAGACACAAAGTGAATATTAGTGCACTATATACATTGAGCCATTTGTTTCTTAATAATGTGTACACCAGACAAATACATATAAATAACCAGTCATTTACATTTGTTTTTCCAAAGTTTAGACAGTACATACACACACACACACACACAAACACACACACACACACATATACATATATATATAGGTTTGTTTAGCTGTTTTTTCTAATTCGTATTTCAGTAAATATTTGAAATACTAGGTATTCATGCATACAAACATGTATGTATGTAGAACAAACTCCGGTTCTTGGTTATATGCAGTAAGTTAGGGTTCCTGTCTTATCCACTATATGATCCTACACTGAAATAACTTGGTTTAAATCTAATGAAGTTTGTAGTACAGATAGAATATGTAACTGTGCTGCACTACACCTAGTTACGTCAGGACTGAGAACTACTACTTATTGGATTTTTTTAAGTATTGTTTATCACAAGGTGATCCACAATAAGTGATGTTTTTGTAACTGTTGAAATCTCTTACATGAGTGTTTAACCTGATGCTGTATTGACTATAGTTAGAAAAATGTGAGAAAGTCCTATTGTTTTAGCCACCACCTTAAGAACAGAATTGTTCAGTTTGTTCTATATCAGGTTCTTAGTACTGATCATCAAGATGTGATTCTGATCATTCATAATTTTTTATGTTCTGCTTAAAAAATATTTTATCATTGTCATTGGCACCATATACAATAGATTTAAAACAAGAAAAATGAACTGTTCCAGATAGTACTGCTATGTATCTGATACTTTTTAGCGTTATGCTTAGAACATCTCATGGTTTAAAAGACTGAAAGTAGAGATATTTCACTGATTAAATTCCCACGCTCCCTACTTGATCTCATTAACCAGTTTCAATCTGCAATTTAAAAACCCTATTGGTGAATAAGATAACAAATCAAGTTGGTTTACACAGTACACAGTGAAGCACAAACTTCAAAAACCCTACACAAGTTCAACAGGACGGGACTACAGAGTGGAAAAAATAATCCACAACTAATAATAAAATACTGCAGGACAACATACAGTTCAGCAAGAGAATCCGGAGAGAATATAATATCATGACTCACACTAAAAAATATATTTTAAATGTAGAAGGTGCAATAAATTATTGTGCGTAATATTCATCTATTGCATCAACAGGGATATTTAAAATATATACAATATTTAACAGTATATACAAAAGTAGAGTGAGTTTGTTTATGAGGAAGTGGTGGTTGGGGTGTTAATATTATTTATGGTGGAAACAGTTTGTGTGAAAATTAACGGTGATATAAATATAGCTTAGTTATAGGATTAGTATTCTGATCATTTATCCCATTTCTCTCTATTGGCAGGTCTCTAACAGTTGTCCATTTCCATGCACCATGGGCTCCACAGTGCTCTCAGATGAACGATGTGATGGAAGAGTTAGGCAAGGAGCACAAACATGCCACGTTTGTCAAGGTAGCCTCACCAGAATCCTTCATTCAAGCTCAAATCTGGTAGAAATGTTATTGTTGATTAATAATGCCTCCACCAAATAGCATCTTAAATAGTATATATTCTCTACTCTTTGTCTTGAATCCCATGGATGTCATGGGTTTGTTTGAAACTAAATTAAATAAATTATTGTCTTCCATCTTGATTTTATAACTTAATATTTGCTGTACCATCCCCATTAAACTGAATGTACTGGTCCAGCTGGTTGCTCGAGTTTTGTACGAAAGGAAAAAAAAAACATTATAATGTGTTTATTTGACTGACTGTCACTGACTGTCCCAGATTGGATGTTACAGATCCTAATCTTTGCCCTTTTAAAGTCTGAGATTAATTTTGTAATTTGGCAAATCCATCATTAAGCATTTGATGACAGTTTTAACCCTCTGGTTGTCCTCGTTTTTACTACCCTTTTAGCATCCTTGTGGCCAAAAATGGCCACCAGCAGATTAAGTCTATGGTTTTTTATTATATTTATGCTTTTTTGCTATTTTTACTGCATAAAGTGTTTAGTTAACATCAGTATTTGTCATAAGTATAACATTTACATTCTTTTTTTGTAACCCTAAAATGTTTGCACTATGCACTTGTTAGAAAACAACCTCAAAAGTGTAAATGTTTTATATTCTCAATGCTGCTGGATTTTCTTGTGTTACTAATAGTACAGTCTGAGATATGGAACTGATTAACAACAACAC